>CM051663.1:101294450-101539450 GCA_028020825.1 Podargus strigoides
AGTTTCTCATCTTAAAACACATTTGAGAGTGTCAAGGAAAACTCAAAGAGAACTGCTCTAGCCTAGCTAAAAAAGGAGCTTATCCTCAATTTTGATATAGTTGTTCTGCATCAGGAAATTTTAAGCAGTTACATGTTACTGGTGCCAAAATGCAGCCAGATAATTTGTAGAGGAAAGATTATTTAATATTCCAGAGCTTAATATGTGACTCTCAGATGTCTTCAGAATCAGTTCCATAGTATAAGAACAAAGATAAGTATTTTCAGAAAGCCTCCCCAGGATGCAGGAACACCCTCTTTTCAGTAGGTAGCAGAAATGTCATGGGTTTTTTTTGGGGGGAGTGAGGGCAG
This sequence comes from Podargus strigoides, assembly GCA_028020825.1. NCBI lineage: Eukaryota > Metazoa > Chordata > Aves > Caprimulgiformes > Podargidae > Podargus > Podargus strigoides. The sequence continues at coordinate 101,294,801 of CM051663.1, forward strand.
GGAAAGGCTCCTTAAATGCAAGCTTTTCAGGGAAAAGAATCTAGTTTCCCCTGGTGACTACACCCTAGAACATTTTCTGGACCAAAACAGTAATGACAATATATGAACTGCAAGAATGGTACAGAAGGTCATAGACAGGATATGGTAACATCTGGAACACAATCAGCACCAACAGCCAGCCTTTCCACTTGGACGTTTGGCTTCACATACATACCCTACCTCTGTGCAGAGAAGCTCCACAGTAATAGCTCCAACATATTTAGGGCCTCGTGCCACTCTGAAATCAGAAGAGAAGATCATTAGTAAAAGAATAATTAGACAACTACACGGTCTCTGAGGAATTGTGTTTTACATAGAGCTAGCAGTACAGACACAGATGTGTAACTAGAATTTATACACAAAGAATTTCAGATTAAGACACTCCTTTGGCAAAAATAGACAAAATAAAGGAGTGTATGTATGATATAGAGTTCATACATACTGTTATTTTTGTTTTGAATCAAACAACTGGCTTCAGATAGCATAATTGAAATTACAAACCTTTTAATCGCAGCACATGTTAGTAAGATATAGATAGACATAATTACATAGCAAAAATTGTCTAGGCTCTGCTAACTCCAATATTAAGATATTTCATAGGAAATGGCAAAAAATAATGTCACATTATTTCTCCAATTCATTAATAAGCATGTTTTTTGCACACTATTCTTCATGGTGCATTAACTTGTGACAGGGGTCAGGGCTACATTAAATTATAGGATAAATTATTATAGTTAACAGTTCTATTTGACAGCTTCTTAGGTATCTGCTGCTCTTAAACTTGTTCTGCATAGAATGATTTTTTTAACAGCACAATAAGTCTTTAATAATAATGCATTTTACCTTGATTTCCAACTTTTTGTTACACTTCACACAGAGCAAGTGGTGACCAAGGATAACTATAAGAAAAGAATATATCATAATAAATCAGCACAAATTTAACATTTACAGACTCTGAAGGTTTGTAATACAAAGCACAATTTTCTCCTTCCTTCCACTACTTTCAGGTAGCATCTGACCTTAGTGTCTACAGATTCAGGGTGGTTTAAATATAGTAAGAATCTGGTCCACAGTCCTGAACTGCAATGTCTTATATGAAAAGTTAAAAATGGGTCAATTGCAAATGCCACATTATTCAAGGAGAGGTGAGATCCACCACTGAGTACCAGGTATGTTTGAGTGTTTGGTAAGGACACTTTGCTGTTATATATTTATATCATTATTTATAGCTTTACACTCATTATGACCTCTTTTGCATCCCCACCCCTGTGACCAGTACTCCCTCTCCTCCTCTTCTTCACTGTATTTTGTTTAGTGCAAACACAGAGATAATGTGCACAGAGCTGGATGGAGAGAGAGTCCTTTGCCATGCACTGCACATGTAACCACCTCCCTGAAATTCTCTTTCCCTTCTCACCTTTGCATTTTGGTTGAGTCTTAACGTCACTCATTCCCACGATACCTCTGTCTCTAGGATTCCATTTGGCTACTCAAACTGATTTCTGTTCTGCCGTTCGTGTCTCTGCATATAAGATGTGTTCTCTGAATAAACTTTCTACTAACTCACATTCCTCTTTAAGCCAAACCTTAATGTTATTGTAGTCACTATGGATATATTGAAGGCCCATCTAAGATTTCTTTCTTTTTAAAATTTTATTTGTTCCTCATTACATCAGCCTATGAGTTTGTTGGGTTTCTATGGTAGCTACATTTGCATATGTCTAATACATGCACAGTAGACCACCAGTCTCATCTAGTGGCTTTGGTAGCTACTACTGATCCGAAATTAAGAATTATTAATTATCATAACAAAGACAAGTATGAATGTGGAATCTATGGATTTCTACAAAAACTAGGCATTATTTTAATTATGTTGGTGCAGCAAGGAGAACCTGGATAGACACAAATAAGAGATAAACAAATGCTTCTTAACCATGGTAGATCTCACAGTGACTCAGATGGTGTTGGACTATTGCAAAGCTAAAGCTCCTCCTTATATGTATCAGAGTATTTCTACCTGCTCAATAGAAATAAAGTTCTTGAACACATAAAGCAGAAAGAGATTAATGTAGCTTAGCAGATGAATAGATGACTCCACTAGCCAAATGAAATATGAACCTAGGACTAGGTTTAAATATTTTTAAATCATGTAGATTGAAATCACCAGTTCTAAACTACTTACGTAGTATAAAAGAGACAGAACAATTCTTTACTTTTAGCCCTATGTAAGACAGAGACAGTGAGTCTATAAGTATCAACTCTGTAGTCCTCAGGTATTATAAACGAGAATATAATAAAGTGAAACACAGTCAGGGAAGAATCACATTACAACCTGTGTGTGAAAATAAACTTCAGAAAAATGGCATTTCAAAAGCAAGGAACCTATTCAAAAAGACCCTGAAGTCAAGAATGGGGAAATTAAAATCCTTGGACTTACAATGAGACTTACTTAAGCATAATGCAGTAGCCACTGAAGGCACAAATGCCTGTAAACAAACAAAAAAACCCAATCCAAAACAAAAGACAACAACAAACCAGAGGGGAAAAATTCCAGCACAGTTAACTAAAGATGTTCAAGAGGTCACTGAATCCATGTAGGTACACTTCAAGACAGTGGAAAATGAGCCTACGACTCTTCCAGTAAGTGTATATTTCTGTCTTTCTTAAGTACTTTTCATAGGTTATACTTTCTTTTTATTTAGTAGTCATACCAGGTTTTAAGAATGCATTAGAGGTTTTTTCACTGTTGAAATACACTCCAGTGTTAGAAATACAATTTTGGAAAAAACACAAGTGTAGTATGGATAAACATTTTGCAGACGTTCTATTCCACTGCACAAATTTGCCTTAAAGTAAATTTGACAGTAGGGCAGTTTAACCTCAATGGCCCATCAATCTTGACCTTTGTATGGATCTCTCTAATATTCCCAAAACCAAGATGAAATTAGATATAGATAAATACAGACTGTTCCTCTTAGGAAAGAGAAAGCAAATACACAAACACAAAATGAGGGATGACTCATAAAGCATCGATATAGAAGTGAATTACAAACAAGATATATGTCAATTCCTTGCAGCAACAGCAAGAGAAGGATAAATCTCATTCTAAAAGGTGTTAGCAAGAATGCTTTATGTAAGAGATAGGAAGCCGCTGTACCACTTTTCAAAGTACTGTTGCCAGTTGGCCACCATACTTTAACAAAGATGTAGGTTAGCTGGAGATAGTACCAAATAGAATAATGAGAACAACAAAAAGTGGACAGGTTTAGGAAGCTACTTTTTTTTTTTTTTTTCTTTTTTTTTACATGTGTAGAAAGCAAAGGTTAAGACAGGACACTACAATGGCTATGTAGATGAAGATAAACCATTTCTTGTTTACCTGCTGGTGGGAGACACAGAAAAAATGGGTACAGGCCAGACTCAGCTTCTTATTTAGATGACAGCAGATAGATGGCAACTCTTCCATGGAAAATACAGTTGATTCAGCAATGCCAAAGTCACCTTGCCAGATCTGCAGCTAACAAAGATTTCCTGGTTTATAAGTGAACTAAACATCAGGAATCCAGGGAACCATATTCCCTGCAGAGCCATCAAAGGGAGAATGTGAGAATGCCACAGAAACAAGCTGACTGCAAAGGGCAATGTCTGTATGTGAAGTAAGGCAGCTCTTGCATGGGTGTCCTATCCAACATCAGCGATGATTACTGTCCCATGAATAATAGCCTTGTCTCTGAAAACATGTTATTTTGTTATTTTCTGTTCCTAGGAGATCAGGGTGTGGGATGTGGGGGTGAATTCTACATGACAATCTGTAGTGCACATTCCTTCAAACTGTACTTTGCACCTGGCAAAAGTTCAGTAAACAAGGCACATATTGAGATAGAGATTTCTGCATTATATCTGATGTTGATTTCCAATTCCAGACAGCATCATGAAGGTTACAGCCTTGTTTCCAAATCATTATTCAGGGTTACTCTGCAAGGGCACTGGTGTCTAGACCCTTTTTGCTGGACAAATAGAGGAAAAATTGGTACTCATGTATTGACGTGCACATGAAAATTCAACAATTAGCAGTACAATGAAAATTTACTGCTTTACTACAGTAATACAGAACTAGTTATGAAGCCAGCAAGTGTCCTATTATGCCTCTGCTAGAAAATATTCCCCACTATGCAAGTGGCACTTGCCTGTGCCATAAGCAGTGCTTATATGGTATGAAGGATATTGTCCTGGAGATGCAGTAGAGAGCTGTAAAGCTAAAATCTGTGTTCAGATTTTGAAAAACCTTTAAGTTCAGAAACTGGATTTTGTTTCACACTTGTCTTTAATCTTAAGGGAAATAATACTGATGACTGGAAAAAAACAGAAAGCTATAGGGGTAAGAAGAGGTAAGTTTATTTTGGATGGGGAAAGGAGCTATGTGTTTACAAAATTACTGTAAGCTGTTTCAAGTATCAGTGGAGAAACCCTGTAATACCTTGAACCAGTTGTCAGACTTAAGGCCCTTTCAGGACATGACAGAGCTTGTCACTTCCGGAAGCCAAAGATTTCTCCCTGTGGTGGTAACTCTGGCCTACACAAAGTTGCATCAGTTTAATTAAAATTGCATTTTTAAATCAATTTAGCAAGCACATGCGAAACCTATGTGGGCACTTTTAATTTTATTTCAGACTTGCATTAATTTATCTTAAGTGAATTCCTTCCTGACTTAGCCTAAATCGATATAAGCCAGGGCAAAATCAATTTAGGAGTGTCCAAACAAGTGTTCACATTGGTTTAACAAAATCGATTTATAAAGCGGTTCAAATTAAATTGGTGTAACTTTTGTGTGAAGACAAGTTTGGCTTAGCTAATTTCCTCAAACTATACTTTTTACAAAATTAACTATAGTGAAAATTATGGAATTTCTTTTGAATCCAACTTATTTACATTGTGGAATTAATAATCTTCAAAAAGTTTAAGGCATTTGAGTAAAAGGAAATTCTGAAACAGGTGAGAAGGAAAATTACCAATTTGGTTGCCAGAGTTCTAACAAAGTCATTTTGAGGAAGGAATTCTCAATATGCTGGAGAAGTACAAACGGAACACTTCCAAAGAATGAAAACCTTTCTATTCTTGTACAAAGCACTTTACCAAGCTAACATGAAACTTCTTTGTAAATTTCTTGCATCAGGGCACATACTAAAAACTTGAAAATTACAAGATTTTGCATTAATTGACTAGATATAAGCAAAATAAATACAGATTATAGAGGAACTCACTGTCTTGTTTCACTGACCTTCTGGAAACTCAACACTTTTCTCTACATTACTGGTGATTTCTATAGAACCCTCCCAAAGTTTTTAATATTCATGGACCTACAATTGGTTCCCCAAAATTAAATTTATACCTAATACATTCAAAAATTTACAACCAACATTGATATCTCTCTATGCAGTATTTCTTACTGAAAAAACTGAATATTATTTGAAGATTTTGTGGAAAGCTGTTTCTGAATTGAGCTTCTAAAACTGAAAAATGTAAGGCTATCAGGAAAAAGAAAGTTTTTCAAAATCATAGAATCACAGAAGAGCTTTGGTTGTAAAAGACCTCTAAGACCATTGAGTCCAACCATTAATCCAGCATTGTGAATTGACTACTAAACCATGTCCCTCAACACCTCATCTATACATCTCTTAAATACCTGGAGGGATGGGGGCTCCACCACTGCCCTGGGCAGCCTGTTCCAGTGTTTGATAACCCTTTCAGTACTCCAAGCTGTCTACCAATGAACTGTCCTCATAATTTTCTAATATTCCTTACTTTAAGAATGAGCAGGAATATTTTCAGAAAGACAAAACAAAAGATTGTTAATAAAATCAGAGGCAGAGGGGTCAAGTTCTAGCATCTAATTGTAAGTGTAAGAAACATTAATTATGGATTCAGTATTACAGATTCATACAAAACCATCTCAGTCCCTGTTCAGTGTTAGTCAAACACAGATGAGAAGCATTTCTGATGCATACTCGTCATCCTTGCAAACAATCAAGACAGTGGGATAATCTCACCAAAAATCCATTAAAAAGCACAAAAAACCAGTCTTTAGACTCTAAGACAATATTACAATTATTTTCAATAGCATAAGTTTTGTATTTACAATACCCTCTTAATTCAAAACATGAGCAGTAAAATAAATTTAAAAAAAAAAAATATTGTATACTGCAGATCCATAAATCCCCTCTGGGATGGAAGAGCTATGAATTGTCATCACATATACCCCACGGCCATGCTTCCACTTGTTCACCCTCTAATCCTGTGGCCTGTAGAAAATGGCCTTGTCTAAGATCTGAATATGTTAAACAGGGCTATCCTGAAGGTCTGGGCTTTGCTTTGCTTTCTGCCAAGTAATTGCATGTTGTCAGTAGAAATTCAATTTGTTCTGATACTTCAAGTACAGAGGTCACACTGGGAAATACATCACTATTGTGTTTTTTAACCAGCTGTATAAATGGGAACAAGAGAAACTCTGCAATTTCAAAGGCAAGGTGGCTCAGGCTAGGCACCATTTTAGTGCAAGGCTGTGCACTGACTGCTCGTCTTCTCCTCCTTCTTCTCAGGGCTTCCTTGAGGTACTTCTGTCTCCACTGATAATGCCAGAGTGCAAGAAAGTGAGCCCTGGGACTACCAATGAATCTAAAAAATGACATTTCCTGAGAAATTTGAGACAAACGAAAGGCTGACGTGGCAGGGGGCGTGACTGAGAACCACGGCAAACTTTAAAAGCGGCCATCTCGGCAGCTCCCTCAGAGCAAGCGGCACGCGGAGCAGAGAGCGGCGGCTGGCCTGCTGAGAGGCAAGCGCGAGGAGAGCGGCGCGAGGAGAGGACTACCTAGATAGACCATAGACCGCATAGACCATGGTTGCCACGCGCCCAAAAACCCTTGTGAAAAAGAATATGGGGACTCAGACGGATCCTCCGAGCAGACATGCGGCCGTGCAGGTTTCTGGCTGCAGCGAATGCCTGAGCCTGGCACTGGTACCGGAGGGAGCCAGTGACACCGCGTGTGTGCGGTGGGAGCAGATAAATGATCTGCTTGGGCAGGTGGTTAAACTGATGGAGGAGGTAGAAAGACTTAGAACTATTAGAGACTGTGAAAGAGAAATAGATTGGTGGAGCTTCACCCTGAGGCAAGGGCAGTCAGAAAAGGGTGGGCAAGTGATGGATCCCCCCCTGTCCTGTCATCAGACAGAAGGAGAGGGTTCAGGAGATGGGGAGGAATGGAGGGTGGTCGGTCCGTGGAGAGGCAAGCAAAAACCCTCCCAACCCCCTTCACCCTCCCAGTTGCCCTTGAGTAACAGGTACCAGGCCTTGGAACTACAGGGAGAGGTAAATGAAGTTGGAGGGGTAGATCAGTCTACTGATTCACCTAAGGCTTGTCAGTCATCCCGACGCCTCAGGACTTCTTCAATTAAGAAGAAAAGGAGGGTAATTGTGGTGGGCGACTCCCTTCTGAGGGCAATAGAAGGGCCCGTCTGTCGACCGGACCCATCCCACAGGGAAGTCTGCTGCCTCCCTGGGGTTCAGATTAGAGACATTAAAAAGAAACTTCCTGATCTTGTAAAGCCCTCTGATTACTTCCCACTGCTGTTTTTTCAGGTTGGCAGGGATGAAATTATTACAAGAAGTGTAAGGGCAATGAAGAGTGACTTCAGGGCCCTGGGACGGCTGGTTAAGGGGTCTGGAGTGCAAGTAGTGTTTGCCTCCATACCTCCTGCAAGAATGGGTGAAGGGATAAGCCGGAAGAGTTCACAGATAAATGAATGGCTACGTAACTGGTGCCAAAGGCAGGGCTTTGGGTTCTTTGATCATGGGCTGCTATATGAGACACCTGGCCTGGTGACAGGTGGAATGCATTTGTCCCAGAGGGGGAGAAGGCTTTTGGGGCAGGAGTTAGCAGGGCTCATTGAGAGGGCTTTAAACTAGATGTGAAAGGGGAAGGGGAGACAACTGGGTCTGTTAGGGACGAGCCCAAGAGCAATACGCTAGGGCCTGAAGGAAGGTGGTCTAGGGAGGATTTTCGATCATTGAAGAGAAGGGATAGATGTTTAGGCCCTGACCACAAGGCCTCCTGCCTCCCAGGGGTCCCACCAGTGCGCTCTGCTTGCTCTCTGAAATGCCTGTACACCAATGCACGCAGTATGGGGAATAAACAGGAGGAGTTAGAGGTCTGTGTGCGGTCTAAAGGTTATGACCTGGTGGCAATTACAGAGACATGGTGGGACAGCTCACATGACTGGAATGTGGTCATGGATGGCTATGTCATTTTTAGGAAAGATTGGTCAGTGAAGCGAGCTGGTGGAGTTGCTCTTTATGTGAGGGAGCAACTAGAATGTATTGAGTTTTCTCCAGGGGCTGATGAGGGGCAAGTTGAAAGTCTGTGGGTAAGAATTAAGGGGCAGGCAGGGATGGGTGATACAGTTGTGGGGGTCTATCACAGACCTCATGATCAGGACGAGGGAGTTGATGAGGCTTTCTACAGGCAGCTGAAAGCAGCCTCACAACTACAGGCCTTGGTCCTCATGGGGGATTTTAACTACCCCGGTATCTGCTGGAAGACTTACACAGCCAGCCATTCACAGTCTAGGAGGTTCCTCCAGTGCACTGATGACAACTACTTAATGCAAATGGTGGATAAACCGACTAGGAGAGGAGCGCTGCTGGATCTTGTACTTACCAACAAGGAGGGTCTTGTTGAAGCAGTGATGGTCAATGGCAGCCTTGGCTGCAGTGATCATGAGATGGTGGAGTTCAGGATCTTGTGTGGGAGGAATAGAGTACCAAGCAAGACCAGAATCCTGGACTTCCACAGGGCCAACTTTAGCCTCCTCAATCAATTGTTGAGGGAAGTCCCATGGGACAGGGTGCTAGATGGTAAAGGGGCTCAAGATAGTTGGTCAACATTCAAGGACCACTTCTTGCAAGCTCAGGATCAGAGTGTCCCAATGGGTATGAAATCAAGTAAGGGAGCTAGGAGACCAGCATGGTTAAACAAGGAACTGCTGGGCAAACTTAAGTGGAAAAAAAGAATTTATGGATCATGGAAAGAGGGGCTAGTCACTTGGGAGGAATATAGGACAGTTGTCAGAGGATGTAGAAAGGCAATTAGGAAAGCTAAGGCCTCCTTAGAACTTAACCTTGCAAGTCAGGTCAAGGATAATAGAAAGGACTTTTTCAAATACATAGCTAATAAAACAAACACTAGAGGCAATATAGGCCCACTGATGAATGAGGGGGGTGCCCTAGAGACAGAGGATATAAAGAAGGCAGAGGTGCTGAATGCCTTCTTTGCCTCTGTCTTTACTCCTGCAGGCTTTCCCCAGGAGCCCCTGATCCCTGTAGCCCCAGAAGAAGTCAGAATAAAGGAGGAGTTTGCCTCGGTAGATGAGGCTTGGGTTAGGGATCAGTTGAGCAATCTGGATATCCATAAATTGATGGGAACAGATGGAATGCACCTAGGTCATTGCTAGGCCACTCTCCATCATCTTTGGTAAGTCATGGATAACAGGAGAGGTGCCTGAGGACTGGAGGATAGCAAATGTCACTCCAATCTATAAGAAGGGCAAGAAGGAGGACCTGGGTAACTATAGACCAATCAGCCTCACCTCTGGAAAGGTGATGGAACAGCTTGTTCTTGGCACTATCTCTAGGCATATCAAGGATGAGGGGGTCATTAAGAGCAGTCAACATGGTTTTACCAAGGGTAAGTCATGTTTGACCAACCTTATAGCCTTCTATGACGAAATAACTAGGTGGATAGATGATGGTAGAGCGGTAGATGTGGTTTATCTTGATTTCAGTAAAGCATTTGACACTGTCTCCCACAGCATCCTTGTAGATAAGCTGATAAAGTATGGGTTTGGTGATCAGGTAGTGAGGTGGATTGTGAACTGGCTGAAGGAAAGAAGCCAGAGAGTTGTGGGCAATGGGACGGAGTCTAGTTGGAGGCCTGTGACTAGTGGAGTCCCTCAGGGGTCGGTACTGGGACCGGTGTTGTTTAATGTCTTCATCAACGACTTGGATGAGGGTACAGAATGTATCCTCAGCAAGTTTGCTGATGACACCAAACTAGGAGGAGTGGCTGACACACCAGAGGGTTGTGCTGCCGTTCAGAGAGACCTTGATAGGCTGGAGAGTTGGGCAGGGAGAAACTTAATGAAATTCAACAAGGGCAAGTGTAGAGTCTTTCATCTGGGGAAGAACACCACCATGTACCAGTACAGGTTGGGGACTGACCTGCTGGAGAACAGTGTAGGGGAAAGGGACCTGGGGGTCCTGGTGGACAGCAGGATGACCATGAGCCAGCAATGTGCCCTTGTGGCCAAGAAGGCCAATGGCATCCTGGGGTGTATTAGAAAGGGGGTGGTTAGTAGGTCGAGAGAGGTTCTCCTTCCCCTCTATTCTGCCTTGGTGAGGCCACATCTGGAGTATTGTGTCCAGTTCTGGGCCCCCCAGTTCAAGAAGGACAGGGAACTGCTTGAGAGAGTCCAGCGTAGAGCCACAAAGATGATGAAGGGAGTCAAACATCTCCCTTATGAGGAAAGGCTGAGGGAGCTGGGTCTCTTTAGCTTGGAGAAGAGGAGACTGAGGGGTGACCTCATTAATGTTTATAAATATGTCAAGGGTGCGTGTCATGAGGATGGAGCCAGGCTCTTCTCAGTGACATCCAATGACAGGACAAGGGGCAATGGGTGCAAGCTGGAACATAGGAGGTTCCACATAAATGTGAGGAAGAATTTCTTCACAATGAGGGTGACAGAACACTGGAACAGGCTGCCCAGAGAGGTTGTGGAGTCTCCTTCTCTGGAGACATTCAAAACCCGCCTGGACATGTTCCTGTGTGACCTGACCTAGGTGTTCCTGCTCTGGCAGGGGGATTGGACTAGATGATCTTTTGAGGTCCCTTCCAATCCCTAACATTCTGTGATTCTGTGATTCTGTGATCATTACTTATATTTTCTCCTTACATGTATTGGAAACTGCTGAGCCTGCCCCTGTGTCCCTGTCCACTGATTTGCACAAGGGACACAGCAATGCCTTGTTACCTGTCATGTCACAGTGTCCAAAGTCTCTGCAAAGATCAGGCAGCAACTGACTTTGTGACTTAGATTTTCATGACAATGAAGAACTACGGTTTTGGTGTTCTTGAACACGGCTCCACCAGCTCCTTCTCTCCCCCCCGAGAAGAACTAGAAGGTCAGGCTTAATTGACCCAGGGAGAGATGTTGTCAAGCACTCTTTTTCCAATGGAAAGGGATATGACCCATAAAGGCACGAGGGCAGGGAAGCAGGAAAAAAAAAAAAAAAGAGAGAGAGAAAGAAAACATGAAACTCTAAAACTAGGCTGTTACACCTGAGTAACAATACTTATGAGAAACAGCATCACAGGAGAGGTCAAGAAACCTAGGCTCTGCACAAACTGGAAATATTTCTGTAGAATATACGTATTTTTAAGCTTCCTTCTGAAAAAAGCAAACTTTGGAGGGAAGTATTTTGTGAAATCTGTGTTGGTTTAACCTGGAAATAGGCTTTCTGAATGTAGTTCATGACAACTTTCTCGTGACTGCACTTTTCTGTATGACTTATCCCTGCAGCACCTGGAGCATCACTAAACTTCCAGTTCCATGAGAGCTACTTATTGCATTATTGGGGGGGGGGGGGAGGGAAGTCTTTATTTTTTACTGCAAAAATTCTGATCTCCTGTCAGAAATTAAGGCACCTTGATGTTTGAGTGAGATACCTGAATCTTGTTATGTCTCATGTACTGATGTAGCAATGCTTTTGTTCTTCATGTCGTTACCTTTTCACACTGTTAAGTCCACCTTCTGCTTTCAAAGAGAGCAGTAATTTTGTCCTTAGAATTGTCTGCTACCAGAGGATGCATGCAAGCTGTGCTTTCTTAAAGAGGCTATCCTTTGCTTACATTGGATTAGTGTAAATTAAGTCAATTTGAGTAAAGGTACTTAAGTGGCAAATTGCTTATTTTTGTATTTTTTCAATGAGTTTCTTTCTTACTATTTTAGTTATATTATTTACCTATTATTCTTAGAATCTATTGTTGTCTCATTAATATTGCTTAGTGTTATCACTGAAATTTCTTGAACCTTTTCGCTAATCAGGAATATAAAGCACTAGTATCACATCCGTTCATGGCACCTGTCAAAGTGATACAGGGTAAAATATTTTTCTACCCTGAAAGTTTTGCAGACATGATAGAGCCGTGGCAAAATAGATGATGAGAACAAATAAAACCACCGGAAGACAGAAAAATCCAGACGAGTAACCAGCAGAGCAGAGGTAGCTGGTCATAAAACCCCTGGATATTAGAACTGGCCTCTGGCAACTCTTCCTCTTGCACAGTAACTGAGAGTAAATTTGGTGGAATACATGAGAACATTACACAAACCCTTAATCTCTGGTGGGAGCTTTAGATCTGGACCAAACAAAAAGCAGCAGAGAAAACCTGTGGGAAAGCTGCCTTTGCAACATCATGCTGAGCAGGGCAGGTGTTCTTTCTTACCTTTTAACCTGTCTTCAGAAGGGGCTGGCCACTTGAGTACCCTTCCTCCGTATTTTGCAGCTGACGTGGATCAAAAATACGTAACAAGATCTTCTTTCGATAGTGCCCTCAGAGCTATCTGGTGTTAATGCAGTCATTTGGATGATTATTTACATTTTCTTTTCTCTCTGTGAAAGCACTGTTGTGGCACACAGGAATCAACAATAATCTTCCTTCCATAATTCTGTAAGCTATTTTGCTCGGCCTGTGTGCCAAAATACTCACTCATGAATATGCAATGATGTGGAAGAAATATTTCTTTAAGTTGTAAGCCCCTTGGGCCCTTTAATCTTGAAGCCTTTTAAATCTAGGATATGATTTTTGTGCGTATGCATGTATATGTGCTGAAGTATGTGTATTGGTGTCACTTCTCTTAACTTGTGTGCATACTTGATTGCTGGAGGGCTTTCATTCTCATTTAGATATATCATGTACTCATGCACACGTAGAGTAAGGACAGGCTTTGCCTATTTTTGATAGTATGGAGGAGACTGATTATCCAAAGTGTTTCCTACTGCAGCTATAGGGAATAAATATTTGTAGTAGGGCAAAAAATGTAAACGAAACTTTTCAAGGATGCCAGCCATAAAGTGAGCACAAAAATTATCTTAAGGTTTCAGCGTGACAGCAAGTTTCGATATAGGACTCTGTGTAACACAACTTACGCAGTGATCAGCTGGAAAATACACATCAACAAAAATCTTTTCATGTCAGACTGGACATATTTTTAACTTGGGAGAGGCCCCCGTTATGTCTATATCCTTTGGAGGGCCATTTGACTGCTTGGGGGCTATGGGGTGGTGAAAAGGAGAATGCTGCAGCATTTGGTGTGTGTGATAAGGTGGAAGGAAGAATGAAAGACCTGTTTGTCACACCTCAGCTGACAGGACCTGGGCTCCACTCCCCTCTCTACTTGCATAGGAGCAACGATGCTAACTTGAACTCATGTTCTGGGGTACACTACACTTCCCATTGAATCTGCATGCAAAACTGAATTATGGAGCAACTCTTTCTCTGGCTTACTTGGACAAATTTCCTGCCTAAGAGCTAGATCATTCATCCAAGGGCTAGGATATTAATGTTCAAGACTTTTATTCAAACTGGTAAGAGTGAGTCCCTCAATCTACATGGATCTCCTGTATCAGACTACAGTATTCATCGAACCGAGGTTAGAAACATATCTGCTTTTTCCAATTATAAGCAGCATTAAAATGGTAAACTCAAACTGATTTGAGGATGCCACAATGCATTAAAACACTGAAGGAGAAGGGAAGTCAGTTATTCAGCTCTTTAACTCAGATTTCCAAGCAACTTTTGGTGCCACAAAATCACATTTTTTGAGCAAATAAACAACCCTACAAAACTAAGTTATTACTTCTTACTGAGAATTGCTCAACAGTTATATAAACACAGTGCCAAGAGACAGTTCTTGCCCAAAAGACTTAACAACCTAATGCCCCACAGAGCTCTGCTCTGTTTGGAGAATATACCATAAAAAATAATAATGAACTGGTAGCACAAGTTCTATACCCTGAAAGTGGCTCACGTATTTATTGCAACAATTGAAATTTCAGCTCTTGTACTGCTTTCTACCACTTCCTTGCTAAAATTTCTGGCTCTACAGGTTCTGCTTACTAACTCCCAAGAACAGCAAGGCATGTTGTAAAGCTGCATGAATTCCTTCCAAAAAAAAGAAATTCCAGAGGTATGCAGTCAAACACATGCTGTTATTAGAGGAGCATGGAGATGAGAGACAGACTGGATGGTTAATTCTGGAAAAGACAAAAGATTTGACCACATTTATGAAAAAATGCAATTTTTCTATCAGATGTAGGGCTGAAGAAGTTGCAGAGTACATGCAGAATACATCCAGTATGTCTTGAATCATCTGAAATGGGGAAAGCAGAAAACAAATTGTTAGCAGTCATGAATTAGCTCTGTTGATTCTGGCTCAAAATCACACAATTAAAAACTGGGTAGAGAGAGGAAGGCTCTTTTTCCCATTTGTTTTTTTCATTTATATGTGTATGTGTTTATGAGTGCTCCTAAGCACCAGAAAAGGGGGTTAGGGGAGAAAAATCTAGAAACAAAGAAAGGAAAAGAAAGAGATGTATCTGTCTGATGCTGTTAGATTAAATTAAAATATAATGATTACTGTGTGCCTTCACAAAAGACATTTTGTAACATTTAAGATTTCTGCTAATTGAACAAGGTACATTACCATGCAAAAGAATGTTAGTGAAGGTTGAAAAGGACAAACCAACTATTCTCGTACATCACCATAATTATGCAGCCCCATGTTCTAACAATTACATTTATGTAGACCCACTGTTAAAATCAATGTTACTTGTACAGCTAGTCCTTAATCAATGGAATCAGTCAATTTACCATGGTCACATCCTTCTTCTTAATTAAGACAGTGATATCTCTGGAGCGCAGGGTCTCAAAGAGATAAATAAGTACAGAGGTTGGGAAATGTCAAAGAGGTGACTCCCCGATTTTACTCTCAACGAACTTGGGAGGAAATAAGACAGTTCCCTCAGTTCAGGGAAGCAGCACAATCTTCTAAAGAGATGGCTTAGCATTCATTAAGAAAAGAGCAGGTAGCAGTGTCTGACAGAAATAGCACTAATGAGCAAAGAGTGCTTTCAACATGCATATCCTTCATAGTCATAGTCTGAATTATGAAGGTTGTGCCACCTAAGCCAATTTTAATTAGAGTGAGCATGGACCTCTTTGGACAGTTAGCCTTTCTTTCTAAAATCCATTTCAATATGGTGTCATTTTGTTGTCATAATCAAAATGGCAAAGTGATGGAATAACCTACTTAAAATGTCTGCAGTGTTAAAGCAGATATGGCAAACATCCGCTAATGACACATGTAATAAGGGTATTACCTAGAGGACTTTGACAGTGTGTTCTGTGTTGTCAGTGTAGTTGGAATAATGATAGAGGTCTCCTCTGGAATAGGACATAAGTCTTTAAAGACCAGGACTAAACTTCCTGTTCTACAGGTAAGCTATTAAACTCCCATATGCTGAAAGAAAAGAGAAAAATACAGATATACTGAGCCGCCAAATGCAGATGTGGTCGTAACTCTAAAGATTTTTTCCGTCTGCAAAATGTACTTGCATTGTCAAACTAAGGTTATTCAATCCTTCTGTAGTAAAACATATATTGAAGACTGCTACATAAAGTGAAAAAAATCTGGAAGTTATTTGTACTTGTTTGTTTATAAAATAATTATTTTTATTTCTGACACTACATTATTATGGCATTTAGAGATATTATTACTGTTACTATTGCTATTACTGTTACTATTGCTGTTACTATTACTATTACTATTGCTATTACTATTACTATTACTATTACTATTACTATTACTATTACTATAACAATTACCATTACCATTACCATTACTAGTACTAGTACTAGTACCATAGATATTTTGGAAGTGACCTACGATGATCATCTAGTCCAACTGCCTGATCATTTCAGGGCTGACCAAAAGCTAAAGCATGTTGTCAAGGACATTGTCCAAATGCCTCTTAAACACTGACAGGACTTCTCATCCTGAAGTGTTTTAGAATTTCAGAGCCAAGGTATTAGTAGTATTTAGGGGCACAAAAGCCACCTAATGGGAATTTCTCTCTCTAATATCAGTTTCTATCCATGACAGGTTTCTTTAAATATGAATGAAATCAATAGGCATCCCAATGGGTTCCTGTCTATTTTACCAGGTATTTTTGGGAATGATTTCAAAAATCTTCTGGCCCTAAACATCTAAACAACTTTGAAAAAATGGGGTCCAGGAGTCTAAAGCCATTTCCAGGTATCATAGTGCTGGACTGTGTAAAAACACTTGTAGTAAGCTCAAATCAATGATTCCATAAACCCAAGCAACAGAAGGCCAAGTGAAATATCATCATGATATAACTTTACTGCTTCCCATACCCAAATTAGGACCCATGTCTGGACAACAGAGCATTTTTGACTCAAAAAGTTGAGTTTTGGGCAATATTTTCAATTTTGCTTTTTTCAAAATGCAGTAAAAAAAAATAATATTAAAAACCAACTCTGTAGTCAGGAACATCCCCAAATAAATTTGACAAGAAAAGCAAAGCTTTTCCTTTTCTTGAGGTCGTCAATTTGATTGAAGGAATTAAAAAGAAAAAAATTTAGAGAAAAATCCTGAAAAACTTATTGTTCTTTAAAAAGTCATCTGAAAAGAAAAATCATTTACTGAAAACCTGAAAAGAAAATAAGTTTCTGAAACGACCTTTTTCTCAGAAAAAAAAATAAAAATCTTTCATTTGTCTTAATGTTCTCACAGCTAAAAATAATCAAAATCAAACTGAAAATACTAAAAGCTACAAAAAAGCATACTAGAGTAAAAATACAGCTCTGCTCTAGTGATATACAATGAAGTGGTAAACTTTTCTTGTTTGTGGACAGTTCCTACAGAGCAATCTATAACATGAGGGATTGTTTCATTTCCTATGAAAACTGAAATATATGAAAGTATATTTCAGTGGGTAAGAAAACGATGGAAAGGAGCCACTCCCCTACATTCAATCTCCCTTCCGTCCTACACTCCTTGTATTGTATCAGCATTGTAGCAATCTCTGTATTTCATGGCTGAAAACTGGAATATTTTCTCTCCTTTTAGATGTATTATTAAATTTAATAGATTAATGTCTTAAATCTGCCTTGAGAATTTCAAGACAAAGTAGAGAAAGTTAGTGTTGTTTAAAGCTATTATCTTGAGACTGAGGTAAGAAAACATCCCTGATTTGGACTATGTATAAGATCATACATATAAATTCAGTTTGAATCTTGCTGCAGCAAAAGCAGTAAGAAAAAAATTCACACCACCATACAAGAATAAATAATCTGTCTCAATATAGAAGAATTCTTCTTCTCCTTCCTTCTTTCTCCATCTTATGATCTGAAACTCTGCTTAATTCCTCTAGATGTATTTACTTCTGCATTTGGGATATCCTCAGGAAAGCCAAAACTATAAACTTGAAATTGAAATGATTTAATATTTGGGGAAAATTACAACTGAAAAATGGAATCATTTTCACAGTGCTGTCTGTAAAGAAACAGAATTAAGACAAAAAGGCCAAGAAAGCTGCAGGGATTAAAGAAGATATTTTATAAATTTGAAAGCAGCTGTTCAGCCATATGTGCTTACCTTTTCATTTTTTCTCAGCTAGCACTCTTTCCCTGGATCTCTACCAACCTGGCTTGGTTTTGATCCAGCGGTATCATTGCCTGAAAAGCCAATACTCTCCCGATCTTCACAGTGGTATCAGTAGTAAGGAGGCTTTGCTGTGGTAGGATAAAACACACAAATTCTTCATTTTCTTTAATTCATTTTAAATCCTGCAGATTCCAGTATGTTGCAGTATTTCAAGACTGTGAATTCCATGAGCAACCTGGCCATGAACCTCACAGCCTATGACCATATAACAATACGGCCATACATCTGCTGAATAGCCCAGACTACATGCCCTCCATTCAGTACAGAATATAAACATGTGATTAACTTTTATCATATGTTTATAACTTTGGTGAAAATGTGCAATATAAAGTAAATGTTTACCTTCTTTGTTAAACTGAGACCTGCAACACTACCTGCACAGGTTTGGATGATGTCCTTATAAATACAGGCACATGCTTCATCACAGACAGAACTACGAATAAAATAACCTGAAATGAGAGACAAATATTCCCAATTGCTCATGAAATTCCCATTCAGCTCTCAACATCACCTTTAGGAAAAGCTTTCTGTGTGCTATCATTTTGCAGTAACTATCTCAGAAACTGCTAATTTATGTGGTATGCTGCCAGGTGTGTTTCGTTATGTCAAGAAGATATTTCTTATATACTAATTTAATTTATTTTATACTGAACTTTGGAAAGCCTGCTCATGCTTTTGTCCTTCTGGGTACCTGTTAATGGAAAAATGTGACAAATGGTAGAACTGCAACAAAGATAGCATATTTAGAAAAGGAATATGAATCACTGCACATTCAACAATGGATCATATCAAAACTGTTCTTAGCCTTGCATACTTTATATTCAATGGTCAATCTTTGAATAAACTAGTGTCTGAGCTATAGGCTCCCCAACACATTCATCACAGCATAACCCCATCTTCCGCATTTCAAGAAAATTACATAAAATAAAACTTCAATAAGACCAAAAAGCTGGAAACAGAGATGACACCCATGATAACATTAAAAACAGAATACTGAAGGTGTTCAGCCATCCATTCAGCTTACAATTAATGCAACTCAAGATAGATGTTTGCTTTTTTCTAATGCAATATCAATGAGGTAAACCATAAGAAGTAGTACTAATTTGCTACAGTGATAGGACAAATACTTCAAGTAGAGATGGAAGAAGTAACCAGAGAAAAATCAAGAATACATTAAATATTTTTATATGAAGCTAAATGCTGAGCCACATAATAGTAAAACTCTTGATTCAAGTAGAGTTGCAGCACACAACGCAAAGTCCGATATCATGTACATGGCTCTTCTCCCCACAATGAATTAACTAAAAACTTGTGATTCAGACACTGAAGTGACTGGAACCAGATCATGTTCTGACTTTGCATCATAATGCCACCTTTAATGAACTCTACTTCACACTAAGTAACTTACTGAAAAAGTTACTATTATTCTTATTTTTGAAGTTTTCTGCATATCCTGATTCTAGCCTTGCCAGAAACATTAATGCCAAAATATTATGCCAGATCTTGAGAGTTTTCCAGCCAAGTTTCATTCTCAGGAGGGTCGTGTTACTTGTCAAGTTCAATTAACCATCCGTATTTTGAAATACTAAAGCAGCCTCATAGTTGAATTTAGCCACTCTTAATTTGAATTTATCAAAATATATTAAATGTTTCTCAGATATCAAATTGCACGCAAAAACATCCTGTGTTCTTTCATGAAGTAGAAGAGATCCCATGTTCTTCTCATCTTTGTATACAACTGAGGAATGTTAATCAGAAAGGCCTGCAAAACATCTGTCCCATCTGTCTACAATCCAGCACCCACAAAACACCTCTAAAGACCCTATAACAGACTTAGCACTCATAGAAAATGAGTATAATTCCGTTTTAATATACCACAAAAAAGTGATTGGAGACATCAAAAGTACTGAGAAAAAAGTGTTATTTATGAGGCATCAGCCCTTTGACCAGGGACACTTTCTTCCAGACCTCAGTAGGATTATGGAAGAGTAAAAAGAACTATTCAGAATCACTTTTGAAAAGTTCTGGTAGTCCAATAAACACATCATGTTGAAAATAAAATTTCAAATGTGGCTTTTAGCTTTAGCTCAATAAAAATAAACTAACATTTTCAGAGCAGTCCTTAAACCCTTGTTTCTTAAAAGGAGTTCCTTGCCATGTTTCATTACAGAGTTACAACTCAACTGAAACAATTTCAAGAGTGAATGCGAAACTTCAGGAAATAGTTGTGCAGTGAAGAAAGAAAGGGTAGTGTAATACAGTTAAGAATAGGTTTTGTCCTCTTCCCCTTCCCATTTTCTTCCCATCACACAGAACACTGAATATGTATTGGAACAGCTTGGGTACAGTACAGAATTTATTTATTTATAATTTATTTAGATATATGGCCCTTCATATTCAAGGTATCTCAAAGCACTTCATGGAGCAACAATTTAGATAATGGAGTGACTGTGTTTGCAAACTTAACTCTTATTATACAGTCAGCAATAGATCATACGTAGTCCAGATATAAAAACTGTGAGAAAAAGTAGAAATGTTGGCCAAAATATGGGTCATGCATATTGACAAAACACAACCTTGGACTTCAGGAAGGCAAACTTTGCCCTGTT
This sequence comes from Podargus strigoides, assembly GCA_028020825.1. Lineage (NCBI taxonomy): Eukaryota > Metazoa > Chordata > Aves > Caprimulgiformes > Podargidae > Podargus > Podargus strigoides. The sequence continues at coordinate 101,315,311 of CM051663.1, forward strand.
GAGGGACCTGATTGGAAGAAACCTTTGTGACATGGTCATGGAGCAAACAGACATCCAGGAGAACTGGTTGATTTTGAAGGATCACCTTCTGCAAGTTCAAGAAAGGTCCATCCTACTGTGCAGGAAAACAAAGATGCGCACAAACATGTAGTAGGATAGAGGGAGTAAAGAAAATGGAGCCATCGTCTTCTCTGTAGTACCCAGTGACAGACCAAGAGTCAATGGGCACAAACTGAACTATAGTGAATTCCATTTAAAATAAGAAAAATCTGTGAGGCTAGAAGTTGCCCGGAGAGGCTGAAGACCCTCTGTCTCTGGAGATATTAAAACCAAAACTGAGATCAGTCCTGAGCAAAAAACTCTAGCTGACACTGCTTTGAGCAGGACTGTTGGACTAGTTCTCCAGAAGTGCCTTCCAACCTCAGCCACCTTGTTATATTGTAGTACCTTAAAAGTAAGAAGGATTACATTTACAAGATGATGTATATGAACACTTCAATGACACATCACTGATACACAGAACAGTTTAACATGTATGCTCACACATACGCTCTACCTAGAATAAAAATAAATCAAAGGTGCGAATTCACTTCCTACGATACAAAATGGTGACCAAGGGCTGAAACAGTCTTTCTTATTCTTAAACACATGGAAGGTGACTGAAAAAATAATGGCTTGACTGCTCTCACAGGAATGAACAGATAATTGTTTCATTTCTCCCTGAAAATGTAGGATCTGTTATATTTTCACAAATTTCATCAGTTTTAAAGAACTGTTTAAAGCTCCTGTCTAATCTTGCATACCTGGGTAATGACAGTGCAACAATGATTCACAGAACAGGACTCCAGTTCAAGTCGCAGAGATCCACCATTTAAAGCCAGATTTTCCCTAGGATCTGTGATGAATTTCTACAAGGATGAAGGGGGGTTTAATGCATATCTGCCATATTTCTCTCTTTGCTCCTCTAAGCTTTTTAAGCCCGCATTCCAATGGGGCAGCACAAAATAAAGTGCACCCTTCAAAGTCTCATGTAGAGAAGCACTGAATCCTTATTTCTTGCTTTCCACAGAGAAAACATAGAAAACCTATGTGGACCCTCCACGTACAGATCTGTGGGGCATTGCTGCCCTGCCCACAAATGAGAAAAGATCAAATGAAGAGTAATTCATATTTATAAGGAATTAATTCCAGCAAGAAATTGAACCAAGAAGCTTTCAGCTCAAAGTAGCGTGGCTTCCGGTTGAGATAAAATGAAACGACTTTGTCTGTCTCTAACCAACTAACTAGGTGTCACATGTGATGTTCTTGCTTTAGTGCCTGCCTTACACATGGTGCCTGATAACCGCATGGATAAGGGGATAGAAATCCATGTCACAAAACACTACCAGCATGTGAGTGGGATATGCATAAATGAATGGATGTGAATGGCTCTTTTCCAGGCCAACAGGCTTTCTGTCGTTTCTTCATTATGTCTGAGAGTAATCTTCAAACATGTAAGTCTTCCTTGGAAGAATATATTAGCAAAACAAGGGTGTAAAATGTTCTGTGTCATTAAGAGGACATGAATTTAAGAGCGGTTTATGCTGCTTGGGAAAGAGTAAATAAATAAAGTGCTGATTATAAAATTAATGTTCTACTATACAGCCCAGAGGGGGACAGTGCAAAATGCAATGATTTGAAAATTGGTAAAAAGATTTGATCAGCACTTTGTCATTTGTATTTTTCCTCATATAGTCATAGGATCAGTAAAATGGGAAAATGCTTCTTACTTAGTGTCCATTTAGTTTGTAATTCCCTATAGTAGAAGTCTAAACTGCGAAGAATGCTTCCTCTTGGGAGAGCTGGGTCATATTTGATCACAGAGCATCAGCAGTTCATGGTTAGGTTGTCAGGAAATAAGTGGCTATTTCTTAAACAGCTTTTGATTACCTAGAATTAAAGACAAACAAACAAACAAAACAAACACCCACTCAAACCTAAGAAAACCCCTAAACCAAACAAAAAACCCTTATTCTACCATGGGAGTTTTTGGACTGGGTTGTTGTTGTCATGATACTGAGGGCACATCTTTTTTTTAACGCTACAGGGTCAAATTACAAACTGAAGTTTGCACAGGTACACCTGTGCAAAACAGCTAGTCTGGTCACTGACAAAAGCCTTCCTGTAGATGTGGGCTAGAAAACCCATTCAAGAACACTTTACCATTTTGCCATATATCATTGTGCTCTATACTCTTACCAGAATGTATGAATGAATAAATAAATACATACCTTGCCCATCATTACATGAAGAGCAGACAGTCAGTATTCAACTTCAGCCTTCACCTTACCAATTCTCAGCACAAAAAGTTTTAAAAAACATATGAATAGAGTCACTACACTACCATAATACTCTACAAAAATAGTGCATGCTTTGAGGCTTATCAAACCTCATTGCTAATCTAAGAAAACAGACTATCAAAAAATAGCCGAGACAAACCAATAATAAGTCATAGGGCTAAGAGTAACCAAGGTGTCAAACACCCTTACTTTAACTTAGATTTTACAGAAAATACATTGGTGGGCTTTCTTTTCTCCTTTGTTCTAAATACTTAGCTCTGACCCTTAATTGGAAGTAATTAGGATCATAGATGTGAGCCAGTGATGGGGGATAATCATAAATTGCTTCAGATAATTGCAGGGATTTTATCTGTGTTCAAAAAGACATCTTTGCTTTTCAGGAAGCACTGACTTCAACCGGAGGAGTGATCCTTGGTTTCGTGAGGTATCTGTGCCATCCATAAGTATTTGATAGGATGCAGTATCATAATGTAGAGACTTCAAAGAGTGAGGAGGGGGGAGAAAGGTGATTTTGACACATTACTTCCGGTAACTTCTTAGGAAGGGTTACTGAACCACCGTGATGTTGCTTGTGAGGGGAATCAGGGAGAGAAAGAGAGAAACAAAGGAAAAACAGGAACTAGCTGATGAGTTGGTTCTTTCGTAGCATATCTTGATGTTTGCCAAGCACTTAGTCAAAGAAGCAAGCAGAAGGAAATCATTTGCTTTGTGCTCGTGACTTAAGTCGTATCCCACTCAGTCAGCCATTTCAAAGGAGGAGTTGCTGCAGCAAGGGAAACATTGCAACTGGCAGCCACATTTGATCCTTGAGGTGCTTAAAAAATCGATAGTTTTGCAAGAAAAACCCAAGGAGATTTTGAAAGAACTCAATTTGGCCAAGTAGCAATAAATAAATAACAGCTTTAAAAATGCATTTGGCAAAGAAGCCAAGGAAGAACATCAGGAGAAAGTGCTATAAGGAAAAGAAATGCAGGAAGGGTTGAGAAAAGACAAAGGAAAGAAATCCACAGCGGAGACAAACTCAGAAATATTAGACACAGAAAACCTAAAAGTAATAAAAGAAACCCCCCACAACAAAAAATAAAGAGTGAAATTACAGTAATAAATTAAATAATGGGGCCCTATCCTGAAATTCTTCATGTATTAAGGTTCTTCATAAGAGCCCCAGTGTATACAGTAATAGCCGTTGTACAAGGTTATCAATGAAGCGGTATGAATAGATCATTAAGAGCTTTTACAGAGGAGATGAGTAGTTTTCACTTATTGCATTAGAGAAGAGGAAAAGAGAGGAAGATCCTAAAGGGAGGTGGCACTATCAGAGACATGGGTTATGAAGACAGTCTTGCCACAACTTGTGACTGGGTTAAGAACATCTTTCTCAAAACCATTGACTGAGGTTCAAGATGACAAAAGTATCCAAGAGATTTTTATGCATTTGAATATAAGAGGCCATACCTTAGAGATGTCAGGGAGAAAGTAAGCAGCACAATAATACCCAATTTTGTATTTTTTATTGAGTATTATTATGTTGCTTGCTTTGTTATTTATCTCCCAATGAGTTATCCAAGGTCTCCTTTTCTATCTGTGTCAGTGCAGTTTGTGCTCTGATGCAGTGCAGTGTTGAGGATTGAGAAGGCAGTGGTGAAAAAACATACAGAACATATGAAAATGGGCAGTAAATGAGCAGTCAAGAGGACAACTCACCTGAGATTACATTGGTTCCAAGATGATGTCAGAGGAATACATCTGTAGCTAACAATCTCTCTCTCCCTGTCTGGTGGTAAGAAGGTACCAGTCTTTTTCAGTACACAAGGTGACCCTTGAATCTACTGGCCTACAGGTTTCCCTAAGCCTTAAGACATTTATAGAGGCTTACTGTGAAAACTGAATTGCTTTCATTTCTTGACTACTTTCATTCCATTTCTGTTTTCATGAGTGGTCTCATCTTGCTTTCTTGCAGTTCTTTCATAGTTTTTCAGCACAGTTTGTTTTCTTCTGTTTCTTTATTATTGTCTATGTTAACATCTTCCTTGTCCTATGGTTCTCTGAAGTGAACCTCACATTTATGAAAATTATGCAAAGCAAGATCATCCCACTTTAAAATTTCAAACTGACACAATGGTGAAGCTTTAAAAAATGGATGTGAAGATTTGTCAAAATTGAAAATAATTTGATTTCACAAATCTGTATTTTGAATCTGGAAATGGTTCAGCCATAAAGGCCAACCAGAATGGTTAAATATCTTGTTTTAATCTTTGATATTGATATTTTTTGTAAATACACTAAATGCTTCTAATTATATTTTAACAAGAAGTTATGAAGAGGTATGCCTCCTATTGGATCCTAAATGACTAAAAATGACCTACTTAATTGTATTCATTATCTCTAATTGTTATTAGAACCTGTATTTGACATATGTGGATATTATTTGATCTTTTCAAACCACGTTCATTCTCATTAAGAAAGCCCCAAGATATTTTCTTCCAGAATATTTTTCAAATATTCTGAGATTTTGCTTGTTATGTGAAACGTGACAGCACTTTCAAGTTCTTTATTACAGTTTTTTTTCTACAGCAAGAACCAATTATCTCTTCCCAGTACTAGTGTCTAGTTTTGAACTCAATATTTAAGCAATTAGTATCTGTATCTGTAAATTAATACATCTATATTGCTAATGTTGTTTTAATCATACAAAATGAGTAAGAACAGTCTTTTCCACTATTGCTAAATGTAAAGAAATGTTTATTTAAAGTTAAAATGAAATTAAACTAGGAGAGGACAAGCAACAGCTATAATTTTTTATGACGCTTTAACTTTTCTTTTTCTGAAGAAGAATACTTAAAAGAACATTACCTTTTTTCAAACAGAGCTGTCTGTTTTACACAAATCGAATTTATTTTCATACTTTTAAACTCTTTAATTGCTGACTATATGGACATCTTCATGACAGGCTCAAATCCATTAAAGTATTTGAAATTTTAATTTAAAAAAATCCATTTTAAGTTAAGAATATGTTGAGAGCTATGCTGAAAATGTTTCAAGTCATAAATTATATTTAGCCATAATTAAATATCAGGGCTATGAGTTATTATGAACACACAGTGATTGATACAGATTTTACTGTTTGTTATGAAGCTCCCTTTTCGGGAAGTATCTGTGATATTTCACTAGATCAGAGAAATGAATCTGGATATGTACAAATGCATCAGATTTCAAAATGCATTTCACCAGTAATCTACACAAAATAGCTCTTCTGGCAAATGAAAACTAATTTCTTCATTTTGTTTTCTTATCTTGCCTGCAGAAAATGAGTAATAACAAAACTGTACTACACAGATTTGAGTTCATTATTACCTTCTTATGTTAATCACCAATTAACAGCTTCTTTCTCTCATGAATAAAAATTCTATAAACATTTTAGGTCCACTTACTGATATGCTGATGGATGAGTTTATCTAACCTGCAGATGGCTGTTGTTACGTCCTATTCATAGTGATGTTCTTGGAATGTCTATCCAGAAATGCTAGAGAAGAAGAGAGAAAAGTCAAGAATGAAAAGATAAATTACTACAATTGCATTGAATCTGCTGTTCAGTTCAAAATTTATGTAATACTCATATCATTGTGTTTCTTTTACTGATATTCAAAGATTGTTCTTATGCTACACTTACAGCCAAGTGACTAAGCTGATGAGAAAAAAAATGAGACTTGGCTTAACATCTGACTATTGCAGCTAGAATTGCCTTAACTCATCTTTGTTAGACTAGATGGGAAAAGATACATGTAAAAATGAATTCAGGGAAAAAATTTCCTAGGAGTTTCAAATACCTAAACAAGAGATCATTGAAAAAGGACAGTAGACTTGAAAAATTTTATAAAGTTCAGTTCTATAGCCAACCATCACTGCTAGCTGTTGTCTCCAGCACTGTGAACCAAACACCAGTTCATAATCCAACAAAGTTCAGAAGGTAACTTCATAGTTAACCTGCTCATTCAATCACTCTACTCAAGAAACCCCAGACAGTGTGTAACTGGTCAACAAGGAAATAAAAACAGAAAAGGGAATTTCAGGTTGGCTTGTACAAAAGAAAGCCTGTCCTGCTCATACTCAAATGCTCATGATAGTCCGAGGGTATGGTGGTTAAAGAGGATATTGTATAAAAAGTGGAAAAGTGGAAGAGTTTCACTAACTCATGGCCAGTCTCAGTTCTCTAGGGGCCAGATGCTGTTTGCAAAATTCATAAGCTCTGCTGGCTCAGTGATGAAACCACACCAGTCCTCAAATCAAATTACCTAACTGGGATTTGTAAGAGGTTTGCCTGCTCCTCCACTAACCTTTCCCCACACACTCTGGTACTGAATGAAGCAAGGCAGAGAGGGGGCAGAGCAACATCTGCACTTCAAATTTGTAACTCTTCTTGCTGACTCAGATGACTGACTGTGCAGCTCCTGCTGTCAATAAAACATAGACATTCACAAGATTTACTCTTAAACCTGTTGCAAATGACAGTTTTTAATATAAGAAATGAAGGTCTTCTTTTCCTAATCTTGAAAACAGTTGAACTATTTTAGCCTATTCAGCCTGAGACAGAAATTTAATCCAGAAAATTTCAGCCAACATTTCTGAATCCTGAAAAGGTTATAAATAGCTGAAAACAAGGTCTTATACTACAAAGTATTAGTTAAGCAACTAGAGGCATGGCTGTCCCATCTAAGCTGTTCTACTTAGGTCATTCATGTGTGGACAGAAATGTAAACTTTTTGGAGCGTTTATTGCAAAGGAAGTTGCATAAAACTAACCCAAAAAGTCCAAGCCAAAATTAGTCTTTGAATTTAACACTTAACACAATGAAACAGAGAAAACACACCTAGACTCAAGCTATCCTACATCTAGATCTTGGGTAAAGGGTCAGAAGGCTCTGATCTATCCCAGCTCAGAGAGCAAGTACACAAGCCATGTGCTTTGTGCCTGGAAGTAATACACAAAAAGAGTGGTTGGCTGTCCAGAGAAGAAGGCATAGCCAGGAAGAAAAGGTTGGCAACCTACTGATGCACTGTTTTCAAAAGCAAGTCAAAAATAAATGAGTAATTCTGCCCAAATCATTTATCTGCTGTTCTCAGTAGAACATTCCTTTTCTACAACAGGTACCTTTTGGTGGCCCTTTGTTTAGAGACAGGTATTTGTGGTAGAGGAATGAGGTCTGGGTTTGGGGTTTTTTGGGATGTGGGATGCTCAGTCTTCAATATGTACACATTCTGATGGAAAGAAAAATTTCTGTATTTCCAAGATACAGGTCATAATAAGTATAACATTATTTGTATTGCTTTCCTCATTGTTATCCTCATTGTTAGGTTTTAAAACTGTATAGGTCTTGTGACACCCTCAGATCAGTAGAGTGAGAATATGCAGTAGAGGTATGTCCAGAAAAGTGCATAAGACCAGCACAGGAAATCCTAAGGTGGGGCCAAGGACACTTATCTCAGAAGGTGTACATTCAGGTCCTCTGGACACATTATTTCAAAACCTCTGTTAACTGGTTCCTCATTTGTATATGAAAGGAGACGAAAGATCGAATGTCTGATTAATTTATACAATAGTAATCTGCTGTAATCCACAGTGGTCCTCTCTTTACACTTATCTCCTCTCTCATCCCAAACATTCAGTGACTCAGGCTGGGAAGAAACTCACTTTTATCCCAGATCAGTTGCACAGTCTGGACTGTTCTGCAGCAGTATGAATCCTTATGTCTTATGAGAAGGGCTGGGACACTACTGGGTAACCAGGATAGTTTAGTTTCAATTGTTTCTAGAGAGAAATTGCCTTGCAGTCAGGAGTAATATGTTCTGAACTTGCAAACAAGAGATTGCTGGTAGATACAGCTGCCTTTTTCTCCCTGCTAAGAGCATATTTGATTAAGTTTATTCATTGTAAGCTATGCCTACTCTTATTGCAGTGTTTTCACTTAGGTGTACATGAACCATGAGCTAAAGCAGAAAAGATTAACTATTAATTTACATTATCCTCAATGACGGTTCAGAGCTCAGTGAAGGCCATAAAGAGACTGGGTAAGTCTTTTGGTTAGTCCATTACAAGCTCCATGCTACCACGACTACACTGTTAACTATCACTCCGATACAAGCTGTGGAAGTACTGTAACAGCATTTGTAACTCCTTGAACCTCTTCTAATGCTAAATATTCTTATTTGTTCTTAATTTTCACTCGCTTCACAACCCTTATTGGGGGTTCACTGGGGGTTCACAAATTCACTGAGTGGGTTTGTTTCCCCTGGTAAAGTTCTGGATAATTTTAAGACTTTTAATGTTTTTATGTTTTGTTACCCTATCTCAGAGAGTGTAAATATGATTTCCAGGGTGAGGCATGAAATCTATTACCTCTACTTAAATAAATAGAATGTAAAACTGTGTTACTGAAACAGAAGCAGAAGCGAAAAAGGAATATTTTTAATTTTTTTTCTATGCAAAAGTTATTACAAATTTTTCTTTAAAATTTCATTAGGCTGATCTTTTTTTTTTTTTTTTTTTTTTGGTTGTTGTTGTTAATTTGAAGCATTTTACTCTTCCTCTGAATGTGGATTTCAGCTATAGGGAGTCTGATTTTTCCAGCACTTATGCACAAAGTTAATAATTCTGGCTACACTGAGAAAGCACCATCAAATGCAGAAAGCCTATGTTTTATTTTAAGGAGCTTAGTCTTCACTGAAAATTCTTTTTTTCAGCCTGAGGCTTTGAACCCAGATCATATTTGTTTCACATAGGCTTTTTAACCTTTGATATTCTTTCAGAGAATGCAAATATCATCGATAGAAATATGATTGCTCAGGTAATTCTCAACATGTTCCATGGAGAAATGATCTCTCTGGTTAGGTGAGCTGGTATATTTGGTCTTAACATTGGAGCTTTAACATAACTTCTTCTTTGATTCATGTACGTAATTAATTACAGCAATTTAATTTGACAGTAAGGAAGATATTGATCACTTTGACCAATATGGGAAGAGAAAAGCTTGCTTATTTTTTTATTATTATCATTACTACCAGGATATAGATACAAATTAACTGCATGGAATTATGAGGGTACTTGATGTTTTGACATCTCAGGTACCTGTTCATCCTTTATGCCATTTACTTGGCTTCAGATTAGAACATGAGCTCTTCAACTAGAAGTTCATACCTTGTTGATTACTCTTCCAGAAGATAAGATATGCTTCTAGATATTACTAGGAATATCTAGAATTCTGTCCACAGAGTCTCAAGACAATATTCAACAGCTTGACAAAACCATGATCTGGCCACCCAGAACGACAGAGAAGAGGAAGCAAAGGAGATAGAGGTAAAGAAGAGTTGACCACTGCTAATCCCAGACTAGAATTTGTACTCTACTCTGCAGATGCTGTTAAAAAGGCATGAGAAACCTGTTGTGCTTGAGACTGTGATTAATGCTCCAGAAAGGCTGAGAAATGTGACTGTTCGAGTAGTCTTTTGATGCTAGGAGACCTGGCCTCTGAACCTAAGTTGGCTGCAAAGCTTCCAGAGATATCACATGCTTTCAGAAAGCTCAGGTACCATTTTCTCAATGACTCTGCCTAGCTATTAATGGGAACTGCATGTGTATGTGCAGAAGAGGCTGTGTTGAAAGGTTTTGGTCTGATACAAGTATGAAAGTAAAATATACCTTTCTTAAGGAATACAGACACCCTGAATAACAGAGAGTTCTTGATCTCCCCTCTTCAAATCATAATCACTGTGTTTTAAGAACAACATCCATTTTTAAACATCATTCACCTCTACTTTATTTTAATTAAAATGTTGTCTGCCTACTCCATATACATGCAAAAATGTAGTTTGCAGTTTGACAAGATATTATTGAACAGTATGTGAATTGGTTTAAAAGTAACCAGTTTTGAAGCATCTATCAGTCAGTAACAGTGCACTCATAGGTCACCGAAGCTGTCAATTTCAATCAACTCTGTAATTAAATACATCACCAATATAGATTTTGTGTAAGAATGTCACTTGTTCTTCAGATGTCTGCTACTAGGACAAATTGCACTTCAATGTCTTTGAATGTGCCTTCTAAATACAGTTTTTAAAAACAGCATAACATCTCCATCCATCTCAATCCGATTTGTTGAATAGAAATCTGTTTAACTGATACATCGCCTGAACACTAAATTAAAAAACGATATGTGTGTTTCCTTTTCTGTTTAAATGAACGCTGTAATGCTCTAGTAGATATTTCATTGCTTCTCTTTAAACTCTTTATTTTAAGTAACAAATACCAGCAGAAAAGAAAGAAGAATATCTCATGAAAAAGAGAAAAATTGTTCACATCATCTGTAATTAAAATTACTTTGCTTCATGTTCAGAAGTAAAAGAACAGGATCTTCAAACATGAAGAAATAAATCATTAATTCCAATTTTGCTATGGACAGAAATAACAGGCATTTTTAAATTTAAAAAGGGAAAAAAAGAAAAACCCATTTGGTGTTTTTGAGTGTCAGTTTCTTCTATTATACTTGCCACTAGATTGGAAAAGTCTGAAACAAAGCTGAATTACCAAATATATATTGCCTGCCATTTGATTTAATCTTCAAATAAGCTCCAGGAAGCAGGTCCCTGGACAGTTAATCTTTAGTTTTGTAGCCCATGCACATTTTCAATAAGGTTACTGGGGAATTAGGCCCGGTAGGGAGGGGAAAGGCATATTGTCTTATTCTAAAGACAACTGTCGAGATCCCTCTAGCAAATTATAACTCCCTTAATACGAAAAAAACTTTATTAGCTGAGTCTCTGCTGCAATGAAACAGTACTCACTCAGAAGGGGAATGTTCTTCATGGTTTTTTCCCTGAAATCAGATACTTGTCCAGTTTAAAACATACACACTGTAAATATAGTAAATATACTGTATTCTAAGGTGCAATTCTGCAGCCCAGAAGATGTCAAGGATGCTGCGACTGGGGATTATGAGGAGAATGCTAATGGACTGGGTATGTCAGAGATTGACCACGTGCAATAATTAGGTTATAGAAGGCTGGTTTACTTACCCTTTAAGCAGCAGTATATGATTAACTGCATTTGTGAGAAACTGGTACCCTTAATGATTTTACCTTGAGCCAAAAGGAAGCTCTAGAAAAACTGAAATACACAAAAACAGGGGTTTATTTTCTGTGTTGTGCAATTCCCAGAGTATGAATCAAAACCTATAGCAATGGAAACACTTTAGAACTCCTCAGAATATTTAGGTGTACACTCCCAACACAAACCCATGATTATTCCTCCTGGTTTAAAATTACTGCTCTCTTACATCAGGATAGCTAAGACAATGCTTCCTTTCTCATCCTCACTGACCTGTTACCTGCCCTTGAAACAGTGAAACACACTCTTCTTGAAACTGTTCTCTTTTGGCCTCAGTGACCCTCTTCTTTTGCACTTTTCTTCCTACTTTTCTAATCATTCCTACAGCAGACTCCTTAGTAAACCCTCCTTATTCTCTTCCAGTGTCCTACTGGGAAGCCCTTGTCACCTAACCACTCTTCCCTAATTTTCACCTCTGGATAATGTCATATGCAAACAAAAACTCAGTGAAACTTAACACTGACCTGCAATCAATACCTGAGACAGGTCTCCGTTTTCTTATGGACCTTGAAGTGCACCTCTTTCTCTTTCTTCCATGCTCAGGCTACAAAGGGTATACAAGAAAGGAAGAAGATGTGCATTTCAAAATGTACAAAGGATGAAGATAGGCCTCAAAGGAGTACCTTATTATCATCTGTAAAGCTACCTCCTTATTCATCTTCATAGTCTTAAAACTCACTTGTGTGATGCCAACACAACTTGATAAATGCTAGGTCCCAACTGCTACTGTCTCTTTGTCTCCTGTTCTTAAATTCAACTGTTCTCTATTTTTTAAAAAAATGTTTATATTGTAAAATCTCTAGGACAGGAAACATTTTTGTGTTTGTACAGAGATCAGCAAAGTGAAATCCCAGATTTTGACTATATCGTACAGGGACTATGATGTCAGAGAATGCTGATGATATACACAACTCAAGTGTCTTTACTGTAAGAGAATTTGTACTTCCAGTGGAAAGATGCATGGAACTGGAAGAACAAACAGCATTGACTTTTAGAATGTTCTGTCTCTGAAATGCACTTTTCTTTAGAACAGGCATATGTGTCTTCAAGGTCTGACACTTGGTATAAAGGAGCTTTGCAATTATAAGGGCAATATTAAGAAATCAGTTAATTCCTCCTCCAAGGGGTAGATTATCCTTGGCCAACTGGACATATTACCTAAGTAGACCTTTGCATGGCCCCAAAGACATAATTTTTCTATACTCAGACATGTTAAAGTATATTGTCCTCCCTTGGTGCCCCAGAGCAAAATGTGCAGGATTTAGACCATAGTAAATAGATTACTGGAGAGAGGAATTTAAAAATCCATTTGACCAAGTCGTGAAAACTTATTCACTCTACAACCCAACCAGAGAAATTTGAATACTATTTCAGGCACATTAACCTCAAATAGCTGACTTGAGCATTTTTTCTGGTGGTCATCAGTAACAGGTGATAACTCAACTGCAATTTCTTGTGAATTACATTACACAGTTCAATATATTTGAAAGGAATCCTTCTATCAAGACTATAACTCAACATCTACATATGAGTTTAAAAACAGTAGCAGAGAAATATCAAGACATCAAAATTTTCCCTGAAGCTTTGTTTATTTTCAAGAATCAGATAAATTTTGTAGATGAGGGACAGTTACAAAATGACAGACCTGTAACTTGTGAAGCCATGTTTAATAACTAGTATAGCCCTTATATGGGGATAACAATGATGCAAAGGACACTGTAATGAATTTTACTCCCAAACATAATTTTTATTTCTATGATGTCATACCAGTAACACAGTAATGGTACTATAGGAGCACCTCCACAGACTCTGACAACTGTTCATGATTATAAAGACCCAAAAATAAATTTCACTATTTACCAATTTTACCAAAATGTACCAGAGGAGGATATTGCCTTGAATGGGTGGCTGAACACAGGGAAAGAGATTTAGAGAAAAAGAGAATCAGGAGATTTTTTAAACTTTGGTTTAAAGCCTGGAATTTCCACTTTGCAGCATATATCACGTTTTTTTAGATCTGTTTTCCTCCTGAGTTAGTAACAACATACTGGTGAGACAGAGACTAATGAATCTCATACAATCACAGACTTTCAGCAAGGGTATCACTGTATTTGTCTCAGGGAACACCAAGAATGAGAGAAGATACACTTCAAGCATCTGCCAGATCGGACACCTACATGTTCCAATTCTGGTTCACATTTCTCTTATTATACCCCTTATACAGTCAGTACAAGAGCGTTTCTTCATTTATTTTATTCCACTTATGTAAAAATTTATGAGGCAAATTAATTTTGTGTTAGGGTTATGTTCTGTTTCTATAAAATTAAAATCCCTTAGTCTAATCTTGACTTTTTAAATCATAGACAATGGTTAACAATCCAAAATCTCATACATCTTGACACAAAACATTGCTTCAAGTCCAAAAATTTCAATGGTCCGTTCCAAAACTAAAATGCTTTTTTCCCCCACAATATCTCTACAAATTTGCTATATTCCCACAGAATATATCAATGTTGACAACATAACATTTTTGATCAGATCTGCTTCATGGTAAAGGATTATTCTATTTTTCCCCACTAAGAAAGTGGCCGTTTACACCTTGGAGACTCAATGAGTTTCCCCCGAAAATGTACAACTCCTGGGCATGGCAAAAAAGCCTTCTCAATGAAATGTCCTAGATAATTTATCCCTTGTAAGGTAACAAATTTTCCTTGAGAATGTCATCTTGAGCATTATAGTGCTTAGCCATTCTTTTCCAATATTATACTGTGATAAATAAAATGGGCAATGAAATTCCCTATGACTCTCAAAGGTGAAATTCAGCGTTAGATTGGCAACCATAATAAATATCCATGATTCTTAGATTTATTTATCTGACCAGCCAAACAAGAAAGTGCTGAGGAGTCAAGCCTCTATAGCAGGGATGACTAGAGTAGATGTAGTGTTAGGAGATCATGCGTCACAGCTTTTTAATGCATGCTCCCAGCACAATAAGCAATGTTCACTTTTCACTAAGATGGACATGGCCTGAAACAAAATCTTTAGGGCCTGAAATATAAAAAAAATAAAAAAAAATCAGGGATTCTGTCTACAAAAATATGCTGACCTGACCATGAAGGCAGATGACTTATGGCCAGTATTTCAAGGGCCAAGGATGTCAAATGACACCGAGAATGCTGTTATTGTCCCCAGTGGTTATGTCTGCTTTGTGGAAATTTTCCATCAGGAAAATCTGACTTCCCTGACAACTTCTGGAAGGGAAGTCTTTTACTTCAGTAATCCCTAAATGTAAATGACTCTTAGGCCAAATTTGAACTTTGTGGAAAGGACAAAAATTTCTCTTGCAAATGTGCTTGGCAGCAACTTAACAAATCAGAATTAATCTGCTGAAAACAAGTGCTACTGCCCTTCCGCTCATCCTTGCAGGGTGGCCGTAAAAGGAAGCCACTGAGCTGCACAGCTTATCTATTTCATCAACATACAGAGAAGAACAGAAGCAGTCAAGAGGATGTGGAACAGGGAAGAGTGAGAAAGAATATGTGACCAGTTCCTCCTGCCTCAGGTGTTCTGGGAAGTGCCCAGCCTCCAGGAGATACTGAGGCAAATAACAGTACTGGGAGACAGGACATGTTGATGAACAGAGCTGCCATGGACTTGATTTCTAGTAGATCTCTTGAGACCTATAATGGTTTGTAGTTTAACTGTTATTTTGCTTTCCCAACAGGAAAAACCTGCCTCCCTTAAATAGCATGACATTAGAGAGAAAATGGGGTAAAATCCAAGGATTTCTCAAAACACAAAGAGTTCAACCCTCAAAACTAAAAAGAGATGAAAAGATAAAAACAACACAGAAGCATCATTTAACAAGGAATCTGTCACAAAATTCCACTTTTAAAAAATATTTATTGACTGTATTAAGGAAAGAAAAAAGATTAAGAATTAAAAAATAAAGTCAAAGTGTGACCTTACCATGACATTTTCAAAAGACCTGACTTGATTTAAGCATTAAAATCCCATTTTTAAAATAGAAACGCAGTACTGGACTCAGCTAGACCCTTCTAAAAAAAAAAAAAAAATTTGCTTCATTTTTTAACAACATGAGGATAAATGAGAAGCTTATGGAATGCAAGACAAATGTGAAATAAACTGAATTTTTTAGACATGGCAGGAATAGGAGAACTCCAACATTCAAGAAAGGATTTTTTTTCTCAAAAATGGCTATATTATTTGTTTCATGGGGCTCTCAACCAAGGCTATTTGTAGAAATACTATAAGTTTCATAAAAAAAAAAAAACAACAAATGTGACAGGTTTCTTGAAGTACTCAGAACTTGCTGGAGAGGCAGATAGATGTTCTCATGTTCAGGCAGTCAAGTAGCATTCGTAGGTGTCTTGGACTGTCACCTGATCTGGAACAGAAGCCTTTATTTAACCCTTGAACATAGTGGTCTTACCAGAATTAAAAAGTAGGAACTTCACCCATGACACTGAAGTTAAACAAGGAACCTGTTGAGGTAAGAGATGGTTTTTCATTTGCTGCAGAATCATAATAGGCAAAGAGCATTTATACGTAAAATAACTCACAATATTACTACACGCTCACTTCTTCTCTTAGGAGGAGTGAGCATGGTTCAAGCTGACTTGAAGCCATTTACTGACTGTATCTGTTGTAATGTATTCTGTCTCAGCAAAGCTTATTAGCTCATTTTGATGCTATACTAATATGTGTACACACCTCTTGGCTTGTGTTCAGCCTACTCAGAGCACAGGGAAACAGAGCTCACACCTGGTTGAAAAATGTTAGGTACACATATATTGTATCAGGCATAACAGAGATATAATAAAAGATGGATAAACAAAATTATACAGAGAATAACATCTTCTGTTTTTTCACTCCTTTTGTTCAGGACAAGAAATACACTTAAAAAAAACCCAATAAAGTTGATTTTGCTTATAATTTGAAGAATATCCAGTTTACAGGTTATTAATTTAATGACAATCTGACCTTGAAAACACCTCTATCTGCTGAAAGAGCAACACTCCATCACCTGTTTTGATTCATTAATGTATCATTTAACTTGGTATGACACATGTTCAGCAGTTATAATTACATTATGGCCTCCCTATTACATCAGCTCTGCTCCAAGTTTCTGTCACCACAAGTCCAATTTTCAACACAGAGCAATCCAGTGCACTCTTTCCTTATTAGTGTCATCTTTAATGTAGCACAGAGTCTGAACCATTACTTGGCACTGAGAGTTTAACAGCAATTAACCCCTGCTCTATCCCCAGGGAGAAGTACATCAGCAACTTGCCAAAACACTGTAAACAAGCTGGCCAAGATCAATGCAAAACCATGCTGGCTGCAGAGCATCTACTGTATTAATTTAGGATTGATATAGAAAAAGAAAAAATAGTCTGCATGAAATTGACCTAGAAGGATGGCCTACACAGGTTACAAGATTTTCTTAAAGCTGAAAAGAGAAAATTCTAAATCCCTAGTCTGCTAGGTTACAAACATGCATTGTTTTTTACCTAGGCTCTTATACTATGCTCATCACCATAGGACTGCTAATTATCGCTGAGAATAAACATTTATTATCTGCTAACCAGTTAAAAAGGAGATGAGATGAATTGGTCTTAGGTGAAGAATTAAATGTATTTCAAGTGTTATCGGGAAACAAAGTAGCAAAAAAGGGTGAAAATGCCAATTTCTCTTTTGTTTCTGGTTCTCGAACAGGACAACGAATAGCAAAACCTAAACCAAAGGTTAAAGTTCTTCACCCATGGAAACCAAACAGGGTAAACCAAGAATAGCAGAAGTCCCTGCAAGTCCTTCTCATCAGCTTCCCCTGGGGTGGGATGATATGCTCAGATGTACTCTAGCAGGGTCACACAAAGCAGCCTAGAATGTGACTGCAGAACAGGCATGCTGTTGAGTATGATGGGTGCCTCTGAGGACTGACACCCATCATGAGTATCTGTGCCACTCTGTCTTCTCTGCTGTTATTAGGAATCAGGTAGGCAGAAGGAATAGCAACTTTGTCACTAAACCAAATTACAAGGCAAATATTTCAATTATGACATACAGGTGAAATGTTTTTGAGACAATACAGCAAAAAAACTCCACTCAGATACAGTTTGTCTAGGTATAACTGACTCAGGATGAAATATTCCTTCTTACCAAGGATATTTTCTGGGTTTTTGACATCACAATTTTCCTCCATAAGGTTTTGATTTTTCCACAAGCCAGTGTTCAACTAGGAGAGAAAAAAAAACAACCTAATAAAAACCATGAACAGAAAATGCAACCCTGTTTCCAAGTGGAAAGCCTTCCTGTTTAGAAAATGAAGAAACTTGTCAGGATAATTCATTTAACTGAAGATTTCCAAAACCAGATTATTTTAAGAAATATAATAATAAGTAAAATCATTCATTCATTCATCTCAGTAGCCTGCATAAATTATAATAATCTTAGGGAATATAATAGTAGGATTACGACTACTGCTGATGGGTTTTAGATTGGAGTTTTTAGTGCTCATAACAAGTAGAAACGACAACAAGTCCAGGGTGGTATCTGTGGCCAGAACCTGGGAGTTTGGTCATTGGGTTCTAAAAGTTTTCATGCTTGGCTGGTTAGATAAAAGGTATCCTGGAGAGAGAAGATGGAGAGAGGAGGAGGAAGAATATGGTAACTGAAAATGAAATAATTTCAATATCTCTGTCTGTAAGTCAAAAAGGATCTGTGACTACAATTATTTGAAAAACATGAAACATGAAACAATTTGTTTCATCAGGAAAAGGCAAAAAGTAAATGGTAGAAAGCACAGCCCTTAAAATTTCTTTTTAGTACTTTTGACTTATTGATCTTCAATACTAGAATAAAAAAAAATACTGAGGTTTAAATATGAACATTTTAAAGTCAGTTGGTTAAAAAACCAATTTTTACACTTAGAAAAAAGCACCTGTAATGCAGAAGAAACAGTACTTAAATTATTCGGGAAAAGAGTGAAGGAAGTCTTACATTTGAAATTTTCTGAACACTAGCTATTTGTTCATTTCCATAAACTGATAAATGGGGGCTTCAAAATAGGTGCTGTTGACCTAATTATAGAAATGCCTGAAAGGATTTACATGTAAAAAACCTACTATTGATCTACTAAATCTTAGGAACATCAAAGCATACCAGTTTAATATTGCTTTGGACTTGGACTGTTAAAGGATTAGCAGCGGCATAGGACCTTTCTTTTTATACTTTGTAGATTGGGATGGAAAATTTCAAATATATACATCTAAAGATATGTACCGTGTCTACAGTTAGCCAGGGGCTAAACTGTAGCAGTTATTCTACCACCTGATGCCCCCTCCCCAGCCAAGAAGGGGAACTGGGGTAAAAAGGGAAAAGCCTCATGGGTTGAAGTAGAAAGAGATTTAATGAAATAACAAAAGTAATACAACCACCAACATAAAGTGTACAAGATTCTTCTACTCACCCTGGTGCTTGAGGCCAACAGTAGGAGCAGAAGGCTATGAGGGAGGAGCCCCAGGACAAGGAACTCCACCCTCAGTGAACTCCCTCCTTTTATAATGAGCATGATTAAGTGGTATGGGATACACTTGTGAGTCATCTGCCTTGATTGGGTCTCCCAGATGACTCTGGGCTACTCATAACCTGCCTGCATGGCTGGCCCGTGGGTCTGTGCCTGGGGAACCAGGACAGTACTTAATCTGTTTGGTTTGGGGTTTTTTTTTCCTATGATTCCCCTGGGGATTGTCAATGCTTTCACTTTTGAAAAATCAGGCTGTAATTTAACTCTTCAGTTCTGATCAGTCATTCTTAAAACAATTGCTTAACAATTTTAGTATATGATAATTTAAAGAATCATGTACACAATTCCCACATAAATATAATTTTTTGTTGTGTTCCAGTACATTTATATTTCAAGTAGAAATATAACTAAATTTTTGAATTACAAGTTTTTAAAAAAACTATAAGAAAGTGACAAAAATATGGTACTACTGTTTAAGTATTAGGAATTTTAGCGGAAAAGCAAGAATGGAATTCATCTTCAACATGCTGATCTGATATAAATATTTAGAATTGTCGAGACTCAAGATTTGTTTGGTTTTGGGTTTGTTTTTTTCCCCAGTTCATTTTCAGGAAGCAGAACATCTGAAATTTGGAATCTAGAACCAAATTCAGTTTGTATCTGAGTGTGACTGCCAGCCAAAGCAGATCCAGCTCAGTGGAAAGATTCTTAACTGTTATGAAGGTAACTGCAGTATTTGCCTTTGCAGCTAAGTTAGAAAATTGTGGTAAGAGGAAAAAGAGTGAATAGAAAAGACTGAGAATCAAATGAAAATTATGAAAAACAAAACCAAACAAACAAAAAAAAAAGAGGTATCTTATAATGCAGAAGAGTTCAATAAGAAGTATCAATATGACATTACATTTAGAATGGAAAATTAGGTACAGAACCAGCTAGATACAGTGATTCAGTGTGTCTTCCATCTTACACATGTAGATCATAGGGTTACATTATACTCTTTATTACCTGCCTTATGTCTTCATTGGCAACAACAGGTTTTTCATCACAGTATCACTATCCTGTAAAAATATGTATGATTGGTAGCTTTTTTATGGGGTCTTTTGTTCTACTGTGGTGTAAACACAGGTGAAGTTATTGCTGAACTGGAACTATGAGAGTAAAGCAGAACACAGCTATTTTGCAGCAAATATTCTTAGCACTTTATAGCCACTTCTATTTTCACAGCAAGGGTTTATCAACATCTATCAGAAAATGAAACAAAAAAATCTTTATACCAGCAAAGATAAAAGTATTTCTGGAAATATGAGGATATTCTATTTTGGCTTGTTGTCTGAAATATGTTGTAGTACAGAATACATTTTATCCCTTGTGTCAGTCTCATACCAAAATTAATCCAATGGAGAGAAAAAACCCAAACTGTTAAGTCTTAGTTTAAAAAAAAATCAGTAATTTATTTGGCAATAAATTTAAACTCTGCCCAGGCCCTTTAGTCAATTGTCTCCAAGTCAAGAGTCACAGATGTTAAGAGCTGTTAGGATGCCAAGTTAATTTCCTGAAAATAAGTGCCTGAGGTTGGATGAAGAATCTTACCAGCATTCAACATGACTGATGAAAAAGAAAAACAGACCTTAGAGGAGATAAAAGAAAAGGTGTAAGTAGTGGAAAGAAGGAAAATTGTTTTTTTTTTTTTTTTTTTGTCTCAATAATAGTTTAGCTGATCATAAAGACTGTAATGCAGATACTCCTGAAAAATGGTTCCTTGGCATGCTATTTCTTTTTTCCACCTGACCTAAGAATACCTACATTTGCTCCTTTTCCTGTGCTCTCTGCAGGGATGACATTTCCATCAGACATCACAGAACTCCCACACTGCACCACAGTTCTCGCTTCCAGAGGAGATCTATCTGTATTATATACAGATAATCAATCTGCCCACAGGATAGAATGGGAATGAGTTAGGAGAACAGCAAATCCCTAGGGACACCACAACACCACAACAAAACAAAGAATAATATTGAACTGTCTTATCACAAACTGTTTCTGGCCATTTGAAAAAATGGATATATTTCATTCAGGTCCAACAAGCCCAAAACTAAATAATTTGGGATTGGATTTCCTGATATAAACTAAAAAAATATCCATAGAAATAAGTTTTTTCTACAGAAAACTTTTCTTTAAAGAGAGATCATTTTATGAAAGGAAGTTCCTGATCAGTTCTGTCACAGGCCTTCTTCAAACCACCTTGGTCTGAAAACCGTATTAGGAAGTTTCTTGAATACTTGGCTTTCATGTCTTTTGCAATGCTTCCACTTCAGCTGCTTGCATGCCTACCTGTGACAACTGCAGGGTAAAGCCCATAGTTACAAAAACCTAAAACAGTAGCAACAAAGTCTTCACATTTTTGATCAGTCCATCTGTCATAAAAATGCAAATTTAACTGAATGAATATTATAGAACCAACTTCCAAAACGGAGTAGACCTAGAAATTTTCAAGTCATCTTTTAACTTGTATTTTAATGTTGAAAGTTGGTCTGGGTATTTCCACAGACTCTCTAGTACTTCAGGTATTTCCAAATACAAGGAGCACTCCAAAGCCTCAGATCAAGGCTGAATGCGGGATGGAGTCAAGGTTGTCAAGCAACAAACATCAAGACCCAAAGACACCACAGAAGCAGCTAGTGTGAACTCTTGCATAACATCAGTGATACGAATTCACCGGGCCATCCTCACAGTGTAAGTAATTTATTCTGCTTGCCTGAAAGCTATATTACACAACAATATGCAGGCTCGGTATCAACACTTCAGTTCACTCTTTCCCTTGCTATTTTAATTTCCATGCGAGAGGATTGCTTATATATCTAATATGAATAAATGTGGGTTTATCTTCCTGGCACTGGTCTTGTGCTGCTTATTTCTCTTATTTCAGGTATCACTAGTGTCTCTCCAAGAAGGATTTTACATACCATAATCAAATCATCTTTGATCTTCTGTTTAATTAGCTAGCACTACATTTTTAACATCTTATTGCAAAGCACTCTTTGCAGCCCTTGCATAGTTACAGTACCGTTTCTCCACACTTTTTCCAGCTGTTTAATATCCACATAAGATATAGGGATTAATTCTCTGGGACTTATTTAGTCATTCACAACTCAGAAAAAGGACTATAAAAGAGAATCAGTAATGTGTTAAGTCAGCCAGGTAACATTGTAAATTACAACATCTGAAGACCCAGGCGTATAGCGTTATCACTCGAGAAATCAACAGCAAAGTTGCATTTTGCCTCCTTTCTCCTGAGGATGTTAAGGTCACATTTCAGGTCCATAGTTTTGACATCATGCACCTTGAAGTTTAGTACTTTTGCTCTGACTTTCATCAAATGTCAGAGTCAGCAGGTACGTCTTCTCACAAAGTCAAAGTCAAATTACAGGTTTGAAGAAACTCCTGTGAATTGAAACCATACAGTTCTGCTCAGCTTTATCCTTAACTGTGTCTGTGTAAATCTTTCTTGCAATTCTTCCTTCCTCATTACATTTGAGTCTTGAGTCAGTGAGCAATGGTTTCAGAATCAGTATCTAAAGTCTTTCTGGTATTTTTTTTCACTATGATTTTTGTCATCAGTAATAAAATAAAGTATATTTCCAAAACTAAAAAATGAAATCACACACCATGAGCTGAAAGCAAAAGATAAAGAACATGTAGTTTTTCTGTTCTGCCTAATACAGTCATTCTCAGGTTGAACCAAGGAAAAACAATTGGCAAGACTTAAAAAGGACTCCAATAATGACTGGTAGCAGTATATATCTGGAACCTTTCACCTTCAGAATGGATTTCATCCAAATTGAGAGCAATTTAAAAGAAATATTGACTTCTAGATGCTTAGTGACCCGTGTAAAAATGAATTAATAATCCCAGCTGTTTCCTATAAGACATGACTAAAATTGTCAGCACTGTTGCCAGACCAAACGGCACCTTCATCGAAAGGTGTAAAAGATTTTTCACTTCATTTATCAATGCAGCACACATAAATAGGTCACACACTATCTAAAGAAACTGAAATCCTTCCAAGTCCCTGGCAGATTTTGCTGCATCCTGCAATCCATCACCTAGTCTATGCTTGTATGGACAAGTGGCCCATGTGTTCATGTGTGAAATATTGGGTTGAATGGCAAGTGACCAACTTCCTGAGGCTACTCACTGTCTTAGATTATTGGGCAGACATAAACTGAGCATGCTGGGCCTCTCTAGAATGAATAGACAGGTACAGCTTGAAGAAAAAAGTGAGGAGTAGACAAAACATTGACTTTCTTTCATACAACACAGCTGGATAATGCAGCTAATGTCATAATTTGTTGTTGTTAAAGGCCAGCAATCAATTACTATTCAGTGGAAGATGGGGTGTAAGTGGAGGGAAGTGATATATCTCCTGAAGGTAGCTCTTAGAGATGTCAGGGATAGGTCAGAGGCAGAAGAAACATCAGCTCTTACACAGAGCTATGTGAAAAATCAGGTTTTACTGAAAGAGCTGTTCAGTTATAGTGTTTTGGCATCTAGGTCTTTCTTAAGCTATTTGCAGATGGTTAAAAGTACATTGTGATCCAAAACTTTCAAAGTGCAATGAAAATGACTAATAGATCAAATCAACACCTGTATTTTTTAATAAGACAAATCATTTAGAAAAGTTGTTACCAAGAAACAGGTTTCAAATGCTATTTTGTCTTACTCTCTTCTGTCATTGTAGTTGTTCTCTCTTCTCTGTTGTTATTTCTAACAATTCCCTCCATCCTTCCAGATCATGAGAGGTTTGTCCTCATCTGAGATTAAAATTAGAAGCTGTAATAGCAAATGAGCATATATACCACTTGCTTTCCTAGTGCTCTTAACTCCAGAAGATCTTAAGAAACAACATTTGTCAGCCATGTCTACAAGAGCCATCAAAGCAGGAACAGAAATGAGAATTTCTAGGTTTCCAATTAGCTTTCAGCACATTTCCAATATGCCCATGGGCAGTTCATTTTTTTCTATTCGTATAATGAAAAGGGCAGCTACCTAAAAATATTATGCAACAAGGAATTATTTTGTATTGGCAAAATTCTTGCACCCTTTGTAAGCCACAAATGAAGGACACTACTAACTATATATATATATATAACCAACTGGGTATGTATTATATTACAGTCATTATTGATAACAGAGTATTCCAAAGGTTCATAAATTCCAGAGTGGTCACTAAGAAAAAACAGGCAGCCAGACTGTTGCTTTCAACTTTGTTTTTAACAGTGCGATTTAACTATTTCCCCATGCCATTTCTAAAGGAATAGCCAAAACTGATTAAGAGTAGAGGGTCCCTCAGTCTCACAAGTGACCTTAGCAACAATTACTGAGAAATATCAGCCCAGTTGCTCCATAGGCTGGAGAGTTCAGTCTGTATGACCTGCAGTCCAGGATTTGTCATGGTATGAAACTATAAAGGAAGAAACCAAATATTGTATAGTATGGTTTAAATGGTAGGATAGTATCCTGAACCTCCACTGGCACCCTGAAAATAAAAGGGAATATAGAACTGTAGAATCGTAGAATCATTGAATCATTTTGGTTGGAAAAGACCTTTAAGATCATCAAGTCCAAACATCAGCCTAACACTGACAAGTCACCATTAAACCATGTCCCTCAGCACCACATCTACACATCTAGTCTTTCAAATACCTCCAGGGATGGTGACCCAACCACTGCCTTGGGTAGTGTTCCAATCCTGATAACCCTTTCAGTGAAGAATTTTTTTCTAATAACCAATCTAAACCT
This sequence comes from Podargus strigoides, assembly GCA_028020825.1. NCBI lineage: Eukaryota > Metazoa > Chordata > Aves > Caprimulgiformes > Podargidae > Podargus > Podargus strigoides. The sequence goes on from CM051663.1 coordinate 101,340,154, forward strand.
CCCATGGTGCAACTTGAAGCCATTTCCTCTTCCTATCATTTGTTATCTGAGAGAAGAGACCAACCCCTACCTCACTACACCCTCCTTTCAGGTAGTTGTGGAGAGCAATAAGGTCTCCACCTCAGCCTCCTTTTCTCCAGACTAAACACCCCCAGTTCCCTCGGCTGCTCCTCATAAGACTCTACTCTTTTTCATACTGGGTAGGGCCTTAACCACAAATGAAGACAATATGGGTGGGAACATGGGAACTTCAGGCATCTTCAGACAGCAGATAACCGCTGTCTGACTTTGTTGTTTAAAGCTCCTGTCGCTATGTGAGGAAGACTAAAAGACACATTCAGACTCCATTCATCTTGATCCAAAATAGCTGTCTGAATTAGTCAGATTAAGCAAATTCAGCCATCAAGCTTAGATGAAGATATCCACACTAGACCTATCTAAAGTTAGGTGAGTTGAATCTTGCAATAAAAAGCTGGGAGACTAGGAAATGGACTGTTTTCAGGAAGACAATTCTTGTGCTGTTCTGACACGGAGTTGAGTACCTCTAATAGCCTACAAACATCAAACCCACCTCACGATACTAATTCCAGCCTGAGACTTTGACATCTAAGAAAATGAATCAAAATAATGAGGCACTCACTTGCAACATGCTTATGAAGAGTAAGTAAATGAAACCATGATAATTAGAAACTCAAACACAGGCAAAAATTTGCATGTAGACTGTGCATCTCTCTTTTTTATTTTTTCCCCTCAGGCATTAACTTATCTTGGCCAAACTCTCCTTTCTACAAGTTCAGAGATATTTTAATTTTGAACTTCAAATGAAGTGTAAATAAAACACCACACAAACTTAGGATGTTGCACAACTGTCAGTGGGGCTCATTTTAATATTTAATGACCTGGACACCTGTGACTATTGCAAGAAATAAAAAGAATTAATTTAAAAGGAATTATTGACATAATATAACACATGATAGTCTGTTAATAAAAATGCATACTTCTAATTGAATGCTGGCACCTAGCCATGAACTAAGCATAACTTCAAAAGCAACAGCTGGGAAAGCATCTTTTAGATTTTAATTACAGTAGCTCGTAAACCACTTATCTTTTCAACTTTTTTCTTCAGAAAGCACTTCTGTTTCATAGGAGTGAGTTCAAAGGTATTTTTAACATGTAGAGTAAGAAAACTAGCTCTGACATAGTCAAACTTCACTTGTAAATTTGGATTCTGGACTGAGACAACTATTCTCAGCTTTGAAGTGTGAGTCCCATTTGAGCCTGAACGAACACAGGCTTCAGGCCTGCTGCTCAGGTTTTTTATTTCTTTTCTATCTCTAGACACAAGGTGAGAATTTCTATCATATTTGCTCTTATCTATTATTTGTATTTTAGTGTTATCTTAGGGCTGCCACTGAAATTGAAGCTTCATCTTGCAAGAATTTTACTATTCAAATACACAGTGAGCATACATAATCCCAGAGGATTCAGTCATGAAAGGGAGAAGGAACTATTAGAGTTTGGGAAATGGGCATGGAGACAGACCTGAGTCTTTCAAAGTAATAAATTCTGTAGCTCAGTCTGGAAAGCTGTTATGCTTCTGTTAGGAATAAAATATGAAAGCCCCATTGAGTAGTTAGATTAAAACTCTAAAATTATTTTCTAGATTAGCTACAGTGCTTGGCATTTTTCAGGAACAAGTCCAGAGGGAGTTATGACTTATTTAATCTAAGATATGAAGTCTTAAACTCTGTGCAGCTACTCCAGGATTCCTCCACCATTAAAGAGAGAGACAAAGTGAGACAGAAAGAGCTGCTGAATGACTCTTCCCACACTAATAGAGGTTTCTACAATCCGTCTCTGCTCACTGACTCAAGAAAACCAGATCATTTCCTTAGATTAAGCACCAACATTTTATTCAGCTAAAATTAAACTTATTATATCCTATCTCCAATGTTTTCGGGTCTGTGGAACACTTCTCTCCCAAAACCTAGCAAATTAACTGTCTGTCTGTGATTCCAGACAAGAAACTCATCCCCAAGACCATCCATTTTTCACCCTAAAATGCAAAGACAACTGCTAACTTAAGTGTTTTTGACTGAAATAGGAACTACATAAACCAAAAAAACCTTTACTATTTCCTTTATACAGTTGAGAGAAAAAAAGCTGTGACTAAAGAGGCCTTAATAAGAGCAAATGCGTCTCATTTAAAATCCCACTGACACAGCCATGAACTATAACAACATTAGCAAATAAGCCCCAGAAAAAGATTATTGGAGCGAGTTAATAAGTAAGTTTGACATGATCAAGAGGACCTTTAAAGAAGACTTTCTAGAATGCTGTGGACCTAGTGAGGTCTTGTAATACAAGCCATAAGGCAAAAAAATCTGTCATTTTCTTAAAGATAGATTCATTTATGAAGTGGAATATATGAATTGGCAAGTGTTATGTACGGGGACTGACCCTGAAGACCTCTGCAGGTCTTTTCCCATCCCACAGAAATAATATACATAGGTACATTGCAAGTTATTTAACTTGCCAGAGGATTTTTTGGACTGTTACTCTATTATCCATTAGTTCAAAGCTATTTCAAACAGTTAATATAAAAGACAAATCTGTCTACCATTATACAAAATCAAAATTTCCTTTAGCCTTTTGTAACTTTTCAAGACATTATTCATACACAGATAACAATATGTCTTTGTAGGAAGATAAATAGGATGCAGGACAACTTGGAGTCCTCTGTCCACTCTGCAGACATAATTCAGGTCAGGTTTTGTCAAGAGACTAAGAAAAACACTGTGTTTTGTGCCAAGGTGTCCTGTTCTTCCTAAATGTACAGGGCCTCCAGGAGAAAAGGTGACAGGAAATGTGCCTGTCCCTTCTTAGACGTGCATGAATATGCCAAAGCAGCTTAGAGTTTTGAGCAGCAAGTTTATGAAGGAACACTTTCTTGTGTTCAACTCCAGTCCTTGAGGAAGTGGCAGAATTGTGCACTGTTCTCCAAATCCAGCTCTCCTCCATTGAAATTGTGCTTATTTGAATGATAGCTACATAGCAGACCAGAGCAATCTATAAGGAAAATAAATGAATTTAAAAAATCATACACAAGAACAAGCATAACCAACTATGAAAATACCAAAACCTCAGTCAACACTACTATAATCTAGACACTGCATGCTGAGTTCATCACAAATTTTGGGATGCTATGATCATGGTTAGAAAGCCCTACATGATTAATTTTTGCATATGTAACTACAACATCTTTCACAGCAGAGTCCAAGGTATTTCCACAAACCTTGCACTCTGCATTTATACCAAAGGATACAAAAAAGAAAAGTTAACAAAGAACCTGTGATCCAGTGCAAACAGGATGACTGGAGTTTATTAATCATAAATGAAGGTGATGAGTAGTTCAGGAGGCATATAAATGAACCGGTAACCTTGTTGAAAGGTTAGAGCCTTTCAGTAGTAAACTGTCTGCTCATTTTGATGTAACTTTCCAGGTTTAGGATCAGAAAGCATCCCAAATGCAACTACTAAATCTGAAGGATGCTTTGCATCATTTTAGTTTTGTCTTGTCTCTCTTGTTTAATAGCTCTGGGTTTAGAAGTGCAAATAACTTGGTAAGTTAGGTTTTTAGGGGATTCAACAAAAACATTTTCATGGAATCATGGAATATTCAGAGTTCAAGAGACCTCCAGAGATCACCTAGTCCAACTTCCCTGCTTTAAAGCAGGATCCCCTAGTGCACATCACTCAGGACTGCATCCAGGTGAGGCTAGAAAATATCCAGAGGAGACTTCACACCCTCTCTGGGCAGCCCATGCCAGTGCTCTGGCACCCTCACCGACGTTTTTCCTCATATTTGGATGGAACCTCCTATGTTCCAGCTTGTGCCCATTACCCCTCGTCCAGTCACTGGGAACCACTGAAAAAAGCCTGGCTCCATCCTCTCTCAACCCACCCTTTAGGTATTTGTAAACATTAATTAAATCGCCCCTCAGCCTTCTTTTCTCCAGGCTAAAGAGTCCCAGCTCTCTCAGCCTTTCCTCACAGGGGAGATGCTCCAATCCCCCAAACCCCCTTGTTGCCCTCTGTTGGACTCTCTCCAGTAGGTTCCTGTCTCTATTCAACTTGGGTGCCTAGAACTGGATGCAGTGGAGGGTGAGAATGACCTCCCTCGACCTGCTGGCCACACACTTCCCTGTGCAGCCCAGGGTGGCATTGGTCTTCTTGGCAGCAAGGACACATTGCTCATGGATAATTTACTGTCTACCAGGACTCTCCCAGATCCTTCTCCTTGGAACTGCTTGCCAGGAGGTCCCCCCCTAACCTATACATTCTTCTTCCCCAGGTGCAGCACCCTACACTTGCCCTTATTGAACCTCATGAGGCTCGTCTCTGCCCAGCTCTCCAACCTGTCCAGGTCACACTGGATGGCAGCACAGCCCTCTGGCATGTCAGTCACCCCTCCCAGCTTGTTATCATCAGGGAACTTGCTGAGGATACACTCTGTCCCCTCGTCCAGGTCATTGTTAAATATGTTGAACAAGACCGGAGCAAGTATTGACCCCTGGGGGACACCACTGGTTACAGGCCTCCAACTTGATTCTGCTCCATCAATCGCAACCCTCTGTGGTCTGCCAGCTTTCAATCCACCTCACCATCCCGTCATCTAACTCACACTTCCTGAGTTTCCTAATGAGGATGTTATGGGAGACAGTGTCAAAAGCATTGTTGAAGTCAAGGTAGATGACATCTGCTGCTCTCCCCTCATCCAGCCAACCACTTATAGCATCACAGAAGGCTATCAGATTGGTCAAGCATGATTTACCCTTTGTAAATCTGTGTTGACCACTCCCAATAACTTTCTGTTCTTCAGTATGTTTGGAGATGACCTCCAGAACAAGTCGCTCCATCACCTTCCCAGGGATGCAGGTGAGACTAACCGCCCTGCAGTTCCCTGGATCCTCCTTCTTGCCCTTTTTGTAGACTGGAGTGATGTTGGCCTTCCTCCAGTCTTCAGGCACCTCTCCTGTTCTCCAGGACGTTTCAAAGTTGATGGAGAGTGGCCCAGCAATAACATTTACCAGCTCTCTCAGCCCTCACGGGTGCATCCCATCAGTGCCCACTCCCTGATACTCCTCAGTCTTTCCACTTCCTCCTTCACTCTGTCACCATGCCTAGCAGATAATTGATCTGCTCGCACCTCACACAGCCAGTCTCTGGTGTTCTCCCACAGGCTCAGGCATTCCTTGCAGGTGGAAACCTGGACCTCCATGTGTCTGTAAGTGATCTCTGTCTGGGTTGCCACAGTCCTCCTGGCAGCAGCTTTTGCCTGAGTGGAAACCAGTTACACTCCTCTGGGAATGCAATGACCACTTAGTTAAGCTAGCTGTGGAGCTAAGTGGGGGCTGTGTCTGCCCCACACACCCTGACTGCGACCTGCTGTGTAAACATCCTTGGACATTCCTATTGTCCCTGTCCTGGCTGTTGTTCACCTCGTTGACTGACTGATAATCAACTAGGCTAACTGCCCTACTATTAATCCTTGCCACACCTCAGCTCCTCGCTCCCCTCCCTGGTTCGCAACTCCTTGGCGCCTTCTCTGCATGCCCTGCTGGTGCGAACTGCCCCGCACAAACTGCCGGCCGCTCCTGTTTGTTTGCCCACTCATGCTCCCAGGGGCATTTAAAAATCTTCCGCGTGGCTCCTGGCCATGCCTGATTGGCTGTCCCGCTGGGGCTCAGACTGCGAGTGAGGGGGTCCCTGGGCTCAGGAGTCTGCACAGCGCGATCAACCCTCACCTCGGGCTGACCTCAGCCCTTGTCGTTGTCGCCGCTGCTGCCTCGCCGACAGGTAGCAGCTGCAAAAGCATTTAGATTCCCTTTCCGAGAGTCTGACCCTCTGCTGCATTGTAATTACAGTCACTAGGTTAATCCCGAGGTAAAGGATTGGGATATCAAAGTTTATTTTTTGTGTTAGGGATGACAGCGTACTCCAGCCTGGGCTGAGGTTACTGTAGAATAGAGATCCAGTCTTAAAGACTCATATTTCCACACTGAGATTTTTTTTTTCTTAATTTGCTAACATCTCCATCTTTGGAATGTGGGCTCAGTGCTTCTGACGGCAACCTTTTCTGTACTATGCAAATTTCGCTTTTAAAATAAAGTAAGTGATTAGTTTTGCGTACGTCTTCTTTTGTCACAAATATTTGAGGGAAGGGGGAGAGATTTCTAATGGCACACATCTATTTAGATGTCAAAGAGAGTTTTGTATGTCCACTAAATTAAAACATCATTGGCTGTTGAGCTTTAAAGAATTTGGTGTTTCTTCTGATTTCTATTTATGACATCTCTCAGAGGACATGCTGTGAAGTACTTTGCCTGCTTTAGGACCAATTGCATGTGACAAATGCATTAGTTTTTAATACCAGAAGTGGACATATAATTTGATGAAGTATGTGCTTATGCCATCAGCTGTTGTCTGCCACCAGCTTTTTACAAAGGCACTATAAACAAGATCACCCTCAGCTGCCTCAATAATTCAATCTTTTTTTCCCCTGTAACTGGACCAAAGCTAACTTGAAATCAACATAAAGACTTCAAATGAGGGTTGCATCAAGAGTGTAAAGCTAAAGATTTTCAGAGCTCTTTCTGTTATCTCACTTTAATGGGAAAGAGCAACATTTCCTGGTGCACATTAACTGTGTTCAACTTTTTCAGGCTGATGTAGGCTGTCCAATAGGACCACATCACACCCATGGGAACAGGGAACAGCCTCCTAGGCTGTCCACTTAAACTCACCTGCAACATCTCTCTGCACGTTACTGAGCACCCTTCCAAACTTATCATATCTCTGCAATTGTTACCATGAACTCTCAGTGTTATTCCTCTGAGCTCATTTGTGTTATTCCAAAGATGATGGTACAGCTTACATCATATATAAGAAAAAAATATTTATGTATAATCAGAGGTTTGATCACCTAAGTAAAGGTACAGCCACTTTAAACATCTGCCTTTTTTTTTCTTTATAGCACGTCGTCAATATATAGTCTGCATTTTTACCTCCACTAAGTATATAAACACCTTTTCAAATATATGCTAATAATTAACACATCTGTTTGACTCACAGAACAGCTGAAAACCACCTCATTAAATCTTTCTTTTCTTGTCTTTTGATTTTTCACTTTTCAATAGCCAGCTGTACACTTTCTGAATTACTGGTGTCATATGCGCAACAACACAATTTCTTTACAGTTTCAATTAAACAATTAATTAATGCCTATGGTACAAAAATAAATAAGAAAGTACGAAGAAAGAACACACAAGCAATGTTTTTTTTTTCATTTCCACTGTGGTTTGTGAAACCTTCTGGGACAGCTGCTATAGTCTTATCACTACATTTTCATAGCTTCCATTTTGCTGATATGTTTTTATCTAAGCCAGTCAAACACCAAAAGAATCCAATACTGCAGATTACATTATTTGATGAATGTTTCTGTTATTTGCTAAATAATTTATTGAACAAAGCTGCTAGTCAAATGCACCAAAATACTACTCATCACGCACATTATTTGATAAAAAGATGGAAACAATTGTCAAAGAGTATATGCAAAAAATGCTACTTGGCTGACATTGTTGCATACCTGACATATACGACAGTTTAAAGAATGAAAGAGTTTTGAGATTATTTGAGTCTAAAAGCAGATCCCAGTTGCAGAGTCCTAATAGTGCAGAAGCATTAAGAATTGAAGCTTCAATTTGGAAAAATCACTGCTCATTAACAATTATAGCTGCCTAACAATATTAATGTTCTGTTGGATGGTACTTAAATTCAATTCCTTCTATTAACATACATGTCTTTTTTAGTATTCTAGTGAAAACAGTAACATTTTTTCTTCACTGAAAAATTAAAGGACATACCTAACTACAGTATCAGTGTCATCAATACTCCTCATGAATAGTTGTAAAATTTTAAGAGATTTTAAAATATGATTTTTATCTAGTGACTTACTGCAACAGCAAGGAAAATCAAACCACCCGTGAATGTCTTACTGAAGCAATCTCTCTTTGACACTTTCCTTACAGCTCACTTTTACACCTTTAGTGCATTTTTTTAAAATTAAAATAGGGAGTTACAGGTAAAAATATTTTTAGAAATAATCACATTAGTGATTTCAAGAAAGAGGAATTATACGTTTTAAAAAAAATAAAAAGAGATAACTCTGGGACTGTAACGCAAATTACATCTCTCTCTTGCTTAAAACCTAGAGAACTGTCCCTCCTGTAGACTGCCAGCAAGTTGCAGTCTCTAGATCTGTAGTAACAATTTCTTTTCTTTCAATTCTTTTTTCCAGACTGGATATTTTTAAGAATTTCCAACTTGTGTCTTATTTCCCATCATAGTATGAAGATCTGTACGAGAGGCAGTGAAGCTGTAGAAAGAGCCCTGATATGTGGTTTGGTTTTGTTTCGTTTTTTCTAATGAACAACTTCAAAATACCTACCTTTATTTTTCCTTCTGCCACTTGAAGTAAAGCAGTTTGCTGGCAAAACTCCGTGTCACTGCAATGCTTACCAAGTTATTCTGATATGTCTTCTAAAGCATAACTGTTATGTGATCCTCAGAGAGCTTACCTTATAGACTGTACGAATCAGAATGTCTTTTTATTTCCATTGCTTATATTATTCTCCTCTTCCCTCCACTTCCACTTTTAGGGGCAACAGACAGACCTTTCTTCTTAGTTGTGAGGTTTTAGTCACATGGATGTATGTCCATATTCGGCACCTTTTAAGGACTACAGTGATTAAGCACTGCTGTTGACTAGGGTTGTTACATGGAGGTCCAACTTAACAGAACAGAGCTTTGCGCAAGACTGTATCTATGAAGGGCAAAAAACCCCGACTAGAATGCAGGCAATTTGTGAGGTCCCTGGATTCACTAAATCCCCAGAAGCTCTTCATGACCTTCTCAAAGAAATTTTAGAGGCTAAATTATCTCCTAAGGTTATTTATAATAATGGTTTAATACCTGATTAGTGGGACTATCCTGACCTGGCAGGGGCATGGACTTGGCCATCTGTCATATCTATCTGCTATGATCTGAAAATTCCCTTTCATTTTGCCTTAAACAGGAGTTAAAAGCTTTCTCACTGTGAAGAACAGAACAACCCGGTAAAGGGGACATCACTCTGATTCTTTTTCTCAGGTGATCACAGAACGGCTGATGAAAATTCTGAAGGAATACTGGAAAAGTATTAGAAGTTGTTTTAATTTGATTTTTTAAGTCACAAATTAGAAGGTATTAGAAAATCATGATGCATTGCCACCCAGCCCTAAGTGGAGTAGCAGTGATGAATCACTGTTTGCAAAGTAAAAGTTTATACCTATACCATATTAATTGCTAAAACTGGGGTACGTAACTCATTTACATACCAGTATATTACTTTTGCTTATATTCTGGATTCATAGAAAAGGAAGTGCATTTTTAAAAAAAAAAAAATCTTGCAAAACAAAAGAAAGACTATGCAGGAATGTTTCTAGAAGCTGGTTACTGTTCCTAGTGATGTGACAGAATCCCATGCTGAAACTACTTACTGATTAGGAAGAGAGATTTGCATGATTTTTTAGGATCAGAGATCACTTTTACCATTAAAAAAAAATAATTAATTGGTCCTCAGAAGTCATTGGGGTACACTATTTAATGAAATTTTTATTATATCAACCTATTACTTTGGAACATATCAATTTAATTAAAAAATTTATGTTGGATATAACTTAAATATTTTGTTTCAAATATTCATATTTATATTTTTATATCCATTTGATAGCATACTGGAGAAGTGAAAACCTAATATTTAGAGAAACATGAAATATTTCGTTTGATAGAAAATTAAAATGTAAATGTAGCGTCCTGATATAAAATCAAATCAAATTTTGAAATATCAGAATTTTCTCAGGGAATGGAAATTCAGTCACTTCTAATTACACTGTTACATCAGAAACAATAAAGGTCTATTTGACAATGATTGTGTTGCCTTCTTTGTGATTGTGATTATCTTAGGATCAATGGGCTACCTGAAAATCAGATTAAAGCACGCCTTTAGGTAATGTGTTAAACAACAGTAATGTTTTCCCCTTTGTGTTGATAGAGAAGCAGTGTTGTTCTTTCTCTTTTTGATGTGAATGCATTTCTGTTTTGATCTTTTCTCTAAGGAAAATATATAAATCTTGCTGTATTTTTCCCTGTATTTATACATTAATTTCTTACTTTTACAACCATGTAAAGGTCTACACAGTCCTAGAACTTTTAAAAAATCTTTCTATAGCAAATTATCACAGAATCACAGAATGTTAGGGATTGGAAGGGACCTCAAAAGATCATCTAGTCCAATGCCCCCGCCAGAACAGGAATACCTTGATCAGGTCACACAGGAACATGTCCAGGCGGGTTTTGAATGTCTCCAGAGAAGGTGACTCCACAACCTCTCTGGGCAGCCTGTGCCAGTGTTCTGTCACCCTCACTGTGAAGAAGTTCTTCCTCACATTTATGTGGAACCTCCTATGTTCCAGCTTGCATTCATTGCCCCTTGTCTTATCACTGGATGTCACTGAGAAGAGCCTGGCTCCATGACACTCACCCTTTACATATTTATAAACGTTAATAAGGTCACCCCTCAGTCTCCTCTTCTCCAAGCTAAAGAGACCCAGCTCCCTCAGCCTTTCCTCATAAGGGAGATGTTCCACTCCCTTCATCATCTTTGTGGCTCTATGCTGGACTCTCTCAAGCAGTTCCCTGTCCTTCTTGAACTGGGGGGCCCAGAACTGGACACAATATTCCAGATGTGGCCTCACCAGGGCAGAGTAGACGGGGAGGAGAACCTCTCTCGACCTACTAACCACACCCCTTCTAATACACCCCAGGATGCCATTGGCCTTCTTGGCCACAAGGGCACATTGCTGGCTCATGGTCATCCTGCTGTGTACCAGGACCCCCAGGTCCCTTTCCCCTACACTGCTCTGCAGCAGGTCAGTCCCCAACTTAGACTGGCACATGGGGTTGTTCTTACCCAGATGCAAGACTCTACACTTGCCCTTGTTATACTTCAATAAATTTCTCCCCGCCCAGCTCTCCAGCCTGTCTAGGTCTCTCTGAATGGCAGCACAGACTTCTGGTCTTGGTTCTTCAAAACTTAACCACCACAAACAAGGCAGACTCATTTGATGCAGAAAACAAAATAACCATATTAATCAGAAAAGTATATTTCTCAATTGCCGTTTGCGCTAGGCAACTCGCTTCTCAGCCATCAAACAGAACTCTTATGCTTAAGAATGCATCCCCTATATTTCAGTCAAATTGTGCTGACAGAAATAATTTGCATAGGGCACAAAGGATATGATTTCCTCCAAGTCATCTCTTTTTAAGGAACAAAACAGTGGTCTTGCATAGAATTTTTAGTCTCATTTTCTTGATTGTTTTTCTCCTTTCCATTATCTTCAGAAATAGATGGCAGTAAGGGCAGCCAGACTAGAACAAGTTTCCAGAGAAGTTGTGTCATGTTTGTTCTTGGAGGTGTTCAAGATTCAACTAGATATAACCCTCAGCAACTCAATCTGACAACACCTGCTTTGAGCAGTGAGTTAGACTAGATGGCTTCCAGAGGTCTCTTCCAGCTAATATAGTCTAAGATTTTAGCTAAATATTTTGCGACCATTTCTATGGGATGTTTTCCTGATCAATCTCATTGATCAGGAACAAGCAGCCTGGAGTTTTTTGTGAGTGGTTTTTTCCTCTGGTTTTGTAGTTTGGATTCTTGTTTTTTCTCAGGTTTTGCTCTCCTTCTAGTATGTCTTATACCTTTTGAGTTTCCCAATGTCTTGACATATTTCTCTCAGAGGAACTCTTTACCATTGGTGCAGGGTTTATTTGGAAAGAGAAAAAGGAGTGCTCTCAGGTTTTTATTGACAACCTGCCTGCTGGATAGCTGATGACCATTATAATTGGACTAAAAGGTCTTCTTTCTTTCATCTGGTTTAGGGCTCATGGGCTGGCTCTTTCTACTACAGTTATGCCACAGCTGTCATATCTACTTCTCTGCCACAGTTCTGGAGCTGGCAAAGCAAAAAGCTTGCCTATCACAGAATCACAGTATGTTAGGGATTGGAAGGGACCTCAAAAGATCGCATAGTCCAATCCCCCGGCCAGAGCAAGAATACCTAGATTAGGTCACACAGGAACACATCCATGTGGGTTTTGAATGTCTATGCCTCAGCTAGAGCAACTCAGAGTATTAAATTAAACCACACATAAAAGTGAATTCACACTTACACTCCGGATGGGGAAGTGGAATGTCCAAGTTGTAAGTAAATATGGGCTATATCTGCTGCTTCTGTGATGGAGGCAAAAGTTGTCAGTAACAGAGCTGTGAGAAACAGCTGAGTAGTATATTAAACCACTGCAAGCATTTATTCAAAGACAATGGATCAGAAGTCTTCAGTAGAGTTAGCTGGACGTTTCTTCTGCTGACTTAGCTAAGGTAAATTATAACATTATTTCCAGCCATGGTCATTAGTACGTTAGAGATATGTTTTGCCAATTACTAAGCCTAGTACAAAGGACGCAGCCAGCAGTAGAACAAACCAGTAACCAGATTCTATTGCACACAAAAGGGTCAGTACATGGGTGATCGCTGGGGGTACAAACAAGTCAATAAGGTTACACATAACAGACATCAACCACAACAACGACACAACATGGCCAGCAACCGATGGAATAAACAAAGCAACAAAGTCTCCCATAGAAGAGATGGGAGACAACCAAGCCAAGAGGCTGATATAGGACAGAGGCAGCCACATACTATTCCAATAAAGCCTGCGTTTCTAAGTGCCAAACCTGACTGGGGCCCAGTTGCAGGGAGAGTCAGGAGGTCCTTCCCCAACAGGGAAACTCTTCAAAGTGCATCTACCTCACAGAAAAACACCCCACCCTTCCTGCAAGTGGTGTCAGCTTTTATCCCTGAAGCAGGACATCTGGCATTCATTTGCCTAATGCAGGACACCTGACACACATTTCCCCAAGGGCTTTCCCTGCAAGGTCAGCCACACCTTAGAGGAAATCCAAAAGGCAAACTCATTGCCTCCTTTTGAAGGACTGTGGGAACCACCCATATGTTAATCTTAATTCAGGACTAGGGGTTCAGACCCCAGCACTTCAAGATACTATTATAAGGTTAAAACAACAAGAAAAGAGCCATCTTCAGAGTTCTCTTGTTTACTTCCCCTCAAAGCTGGTATCTATGAATATTGCTTAGAATTTCACAAAAAATGCATGATATAATCCATTTATTGATATTGAAATGTGTCCATTTTGTTTCAGAAATTTTACAAGCCTCATTAGGGACTTTAGGATTATTAGAAGTAAGGAAAACTCATTCCTGATTCATTTCTGACAAAATGCTCAGTGTTTCTTTCTACCCCTCTGCTATTCTGAGTCCCCAGATTAGAAACGCATTATTCCGATAGCTTCAGTGCAATTCAATTGTGAATAGGTTGGCATTTTTACACCTGAAGCAAAAGCAATATTTCCTTAAGGAACCCTTTATGAAAATCAGCTAATATAGAAGAAAAGCTTATTTCTATACCTGAGGAATTTGAGGAACCCCAAGCATTGTCCCCATGCCTACACCGAAACAAGGGTCTTTTAGCCTTTTTAAAATAAAAAATAGTTTCATGCTTGGCTCATTACAGTGAAACCACTGCAGATTAAACCTCTCTATCAATTACAAGCAGCTGAACATCCTTTAGCATCAAACAGAATGACAAAAAGCTACACTGTAATGAGTAATGGCTAAGGCCAATTGCTATTTAATTATGTAGATGACTTAACATCCTTTCATTGATGTTATCTGTATATTTCAGGATGAAAGTTATCATGCATTGCTTTGCTACAGTTCTTACAGTATATGACAGCAGAAGCAAAAAGGAACTCTTTACCAAATAGAAATGGCTATAACTAGCAAAATATATCAGCCCAGCAATACAAGTCACGCTTCACCATGCACCTACAACAGATAGAAGCTTCAACATACTGTGGAAAAAAGAAATTCACACATGACAGCCTACAGTGGGGAGGAAGCTTGAAAGAGAGAGTGACAACTGCAGCAGCAAGAGTCTATGTCATGAGCAGTTCCCATGAAGATGTCTGGTCCCTGAATTTTGCAAGTGGGAGATAACAAGGACAGTGAAGTTAGTCGTAACATGAGAGATATTTCAGATGGGAAGGACCTGTTAGGTCATCTGTCCTTCCCCCTGTCTAGGCAGGATTATACTTTGCAGTATCTTCTCAAAAAGATTGCACAGAACAATTTCACATGAGCAGAGGAATGGAGTAAAGGACATAATAGATCTTTTCCATCTCTAACTTCTACAAGTCAAGAGGTCCAGTCTGCAGCTGGTGTGAGGTGGTTGTGGGCACAAACACTGCAAGTTTTGTAAGAAAGGAAATGTGGAAGAAAATTCTACCCTTGGATCAAATCAAGCAAGCATATGCAAAATGTGATGTTTGATGTTAGTGAGCACAGAAATTACCCCATAAAGGACATTTTCAATTCAGTCATAATCAGTGACCTCATTTCTGTGGGCATGGTGCTGCATTTTTGACAAGTTGTACATGTGCATCACATCATTCACACAGATAGAGCTATACTTATTTAAAAGGATGTAAGAACTAAATTCTTTCCATGAATATTATTGATGGAATCTTGCACTCATAATTATTTAAGCTTCCAGTTAGAGACTGTAAAAACAGATACTGTTATAGAAAATGCTTGCTTGTATATTTACAGTACGGACATGACAGGTTTTTTAGCAACTATTATTTTTCTTGAACTAAATAGAAATGGTAGCACCTGAGAGTATATGAAGTCAATGCTAGGGGAAGGAGTGCAAGACATTTTTTATACACATCCTAAGTGAAAATTTCAGAATATGGAGAAAGAAGTAAATAATGGTTCCTTGCAGTCCTTATGAGAAGCAGAAAGGAGGAGGTAATACTCTTGAAAATGTAATTAAAAGACAACAATTAAAAGCCTTCTTCCAGGAAATCCTTGCATGTGTTTAAAGCTAAAAATAAAGGGAAACCCACTGGTTAAACCTAACTATAAATATATTCCTTTGCAGAATTTGAACATAAAATATAAAGCAATTAAAGAAAGAGAAAAATAAAAAAGATAAGGTGTCAGCTGGACATATCTTAAAATGAATCGGTTTGCCAAGACAAGCTTTTATAGAAACGAGAAATTTAAATCTGTCTCCATTTTGTGTTCTCCCTCAACAACAGGTAATTTTTGTGGTCATTGTGATATAATTTGACATAAAGGAGGACTAACAGCGTTTCAGTACAGCATGAAGGTATATCCATATTTTTCTATACAGAGATCAGTATTAGCGAAAGGCTGAATCTGAATTGAAAATAGAAGATGCTGGAACATCAGATATAGTGTTTTCTATTTAGCTGCTGATAGAAAAAAGGAAAATAGCTGACAAATTCTGACCACCTAATATTATTCTCTGTAGATAAAATGTTAGGATTAAGAATGACATTCAAATGTGTAGATTATTGGTAGATTAAATTAGCAAAATCAGAAATTATAGCTTGTCGTAACGGTTTACATATCTAGTATATGAGGTTATGAAAACATATATACCGTCTAAATATGGACATAAACACCTCCTTAACACTTTTCGATTGTATCTTATGGCAGCCTTTAAGTCAATTACAAATGCACAATCGTCATTGGAACAGCTCAGCACTGATCTGTCCTTTCTTAATTAGCACTTGCCAAAGAGGAGCCAAGATGCTCTCTATCTTGATGGTGGGAGACTGATCCTGTTGAAAATGCATATAGAGCTTTACTTTTTATAGAGAAAAATCCTCTACAGAGAACCTTTCTCATATGTCCTCCAGAGACTTCACAGCTCCATATAGTCACAGTGGAGAGCACACCTGAGGAGGCGTGTTTTTCCAAGATACGAGTATACAGCAAAAATATTTAAGACTGATCAATTTAAAAATAATCAGGTAATAAGTCTAGTAAAGGAACCTAATTTTGAAAATCACTCAGCTAACATGAAGAAACCGAGACAAGAAAAGAGGAAAATACTTCCACCATTTCTAGCTTTAAAAATCAGGATAACAGCTAGAAATGGATACGAGAACGAGTCATCTCAGCCTTGGGCACAGACCTAGAAGGAAACTAAATCAGACTCTAAAGCATATCAAATTATGTGTCTGATGAAATACCAGTCCAGTAGAACCACAAGTAACTTTCCCCTATCAGATAGCATAGATTAACAGGTACAGAAATCACTTTACAAAACAGCAGGTGCGAGAGAAACACATTTGTTATTTCTGTTCTCATGTTGGTCTTTCTGTTCCTAATGGCCGCAGAGATGCTTGCTTTGATAATCATTGCAGTTCGCTGAAGCCTGAAAGTCAGCTCAGCCTTTTACAGACAGAACTGAGCACACATTTCCACCACTAATTTTTGTTTGACTCAGATCTGAATATCCACATGCACTGCAGGAAAAGAGTCAACCTTTACACCAGCACCGCTGGGGGAGGCAACATAGTTTGGTGAATAGGGACCTATTTCCAGCCAGTAATTTTGTTTGTGACTTCAGGCAAGACATCTCTCTGCCTCTGTTTCTGTCTCCTCTTTCCCACCTGGTCTGCTGTTTGTTTAAATTCTAAGCCCTTTCAAGCCAGGACTATCTCTCACCAGGTATTTGTATCAGGCACAACAAAATGCTTCATTCTTTTCACTTGGGCTTATAGATGTTGCCATAATACCAATAGTATTTATTTATTTACATTATTGTCATAAAAAGAGAAGCCAGGCACTATGCCAAGCAGTGTGCCTACACAGAAGAAAAAGAAAGTCTGTGTCCGCTAACTTTACTCTTCAAAACCCTGTGATACCAAATAAATTACTTTCATAGTACATCTTCAGGGGATTATTTTTTTATGTGACATAAAATGCTTTACTTTTTCAGAATGCATGTGAATGTGAACACAAACATGTTCAATAGTTCAGTATCAAAAATGCGGTTTCTCTTGTTATCCCAAAATGATGCAAAAATTCTTATTCTTTCAGATACTCTTATTTGTAAGCAGCAGTAGCCACAAAATGAGAGCTAAGAGTTTTCTTAAGGGGAGTATAATCATTCACAGAGATTTAACTCGGGCAGTTTCACAGAGTATTTTACAAAGGTCAGAATCATACAGACTTCAGTGGCAGGGTCTAAGGTCTATGAAGCAGAGGATAGAAATGGAATAAAGTGGGGATATTTTTTACTTTTTCTGATAAGGTTTTCATAACTTTGTCATCACAAGTATGTAGTGAGAAAGGAAAGCCATGTAAGTTCTTAAGAAATATACCAAATACTTTATATTTCTTACCTTTCTGAAATAACATGTGGATTTTCAGACCAAACACTTTGATCAACTTTCAGCCTTTAGCCAGCCCTGAGTCTTTAACTGGGACCCCTCATTTTGCTCATGCAAAGTTTTCAGCAATGCCCTTTCAGCACCAGCAAATGAGCTCCCCTACATTCAAATATCACTGTGGTAATACTGAGGCATCCATTTTGCCATAAAAATCCATTCTGAAAATGGATTCCACCTTTTTTTTTTTTTTGTATATTGTTGAATCTAAAGCAAACTTGCCAGTTTCCCTGAACATCAACAGAATTCTAAAGAAAGCAGCAATATTTTTTTCCCAGTGAAATCCTGCCATATGCACCATTTCATTCTAAAACAAGATGTTTTGGCAGAAAAAAGAACAAACAGTCCTGATGGATTCGCTATATTGTCTGTTCTTCCTACACTATCATCTTTTCTCTCTAAGATATGCAAGCCAGAGGCTTCCTCAACTTGAGGGGGAGCAGAAGGAGGGAGGGCAGGGCACCATCTGACCCATTGTGCTTAATAATGTGCTTCTGATCCACTGAGCAGAAAAAAGAGAAGAAAGTGGGGGAGGATGTTGAAAAATTAGCAATCATTTGTACCTTTTGAGATACTTGATGTCACAGCACTGTGTCTCATTCAGCAGGATAATGAGGTACTGGCAGGCTAAGCCAGGCATGCTTGGTTTCTCAGAAGTGAGGCAAGTAAGGATTTGCATACTCTTCTCTGCACTTGTACTTCGTGTAGTGTAAGCAAAGCCTGGATCCACTAGAGGCATGCCTTGCCTGTGCAGACCACTGTACTATATAATTTCCAGTTCATTCTTTTTAATTACTTTTTTTTCACCAGAAGATTTCTACAACTACAGGCAATCTTAATCCTAATAAAGTTAACATTTAATAAATATTGCTCGTGCAATTCTTAAAGGCCCCGTTGAATTCTAATATAAAATGGCTTTATTTTAAGCTTTAGGATGTAGATGATAAAGTGAACAGAGGTGGTTCAGACTAAGAGCAACACATTGCCACCTTTCTTACTCTAGAAAGACTCTCTTCTGCAGTGCTTAAAATGTAGGGAAAAGTCTAGTGATTGATTAGCTAGTTAAGTGATAAGGAGGTATATCAGGCAGGGATGCAGAAAAAGTACAGATGATAAGGACAATCAAGTATCCTTCATCTGAAAAAAATTACAGTGCTTTTTAATCATTTAAATGATATTTTTAAGTGAGAAAAATCTACTGCACTGAGTGTCTGATTTTCTATACGCTTTTTTTTTTCTTTTTTATTAAAGACAAAAGCTATGGGAATTGTGTCCATTTTTTTTCAGTGGTGTAATCTTTCCTTGAAAAGGAAATTACTGAATCATCAGACTTTCATTTGTCCATATAACATTTATATTCTTTGATCGCTTACTGGCATGCTGTAATACTGATAATTATCTACTTCTCTTGTTTTTTATAGTACCATGTGGCATTCTATTATGTTTTACATTATTAACAATGTTATACACATAATACAATTCTGCCAAATCAGGTTGTGCAAGTTGTACAATATCAGGTAGGCTATTAGGCTTCAAATTAATCTCTATAGGTCACAGGCACACTAAGGATACTCATAAAATATTTTCATTGTGATTTTCAGGACCTTGTACAATTACATTAATATTTCAGATATTTTATGCATTTTATGTTCAAAGGGGAGGGATCTTCAGGATCAGATGACAAGTCTCCTTTTTCTCATTATTCAGCCTCCATTATCATAAAACCCTGTGCTGTGGTTATTCTGCATTTACCTAGAGAGGACTAGCAACAAATTTCTTTCATATGTCAGAAGCTTTATTACTGATCTGGTTAGAGTGGTTGCTGCCAATTCATCAGCTCCTGTTACTGGGATGTCTTCAGATCGTTCCAAAACCTTTTTCTTCCTTCACTTTTGTTATGGTAGGACCCAAAATACTCACTAATCCTATTTTTTTTTTTCTGTTCTTTTTTTTTAGTCACTTGTTAACCTATAAGAAGTATTTCCTTTCTTACCCATGAAAGTCTGTGTGGTCTTTTGATAAAGGGCACTATCATGAGGAGCTTTTTTATACACATTGAAGCATCTTCTACTGTTTTGTCTGGTAGGCAGCAGTAGTATTCTGGATAACTATGCTGAAATACAGTAGTTATCATTTTTTTTGATATACCCTCTCCATTAAGAATAAATTTCCATTTTCACAGGAAATCTTAATTTTCTTAAAAAAACTCTTTTAGCTTTGTATCTTCATCACTTTCCCCTCTTTGTCTTTTTATCCTTCTCTGGAAGGAGAAATAGTTATTAATTTCTAGTGTTTTTCCTTTTCAGTAAATTTTGACTGCTATTAGAAGGTTTCTCAAGTGCTTTATACAAACTGTGGCATTTCCAGAAGACAGTCATTCACCATAGAGTGAACTAACACTGAGGACAAAGTCCAGATCTAACATTATGTAATATTATCACCAATCATGGTTATCGTATGATGATAGATAAATGGCTTAGGTTATATTTTTCCCAGGGCTGTCAATATTTTAATATAATTGGCAGATAATGGTAAAAGTGTTAGGAAGTTAGGGGAAGAAATAAAAGAGTGTTTCTTGGAAATAAAAATTATTTTTTTCTCATGCAGATGTGCACCAGGACAGAAGTCACGCATACTTTAAAACAGCATGACCACCCTCTCTGCAAGTCTTAGATCTTCTAGAGCCCTCCTCCAGTTGTAGTGTTACTCATAAATCCAGTTAGTTCTACTGGTATCCATTTGTCTTTCATCTAACTAGATGTCTCTATTTGAGACAGAACTGCTGCTAACCAGATCAGGAATATCATCTCTGCTTTTGTTGGCCTGTTGGATGCTGAAGTCAATCCTGCTTTGTTTTGCTTTACTTCTGAAAGAGCAAATCCAGCTAGGTTTTATCGTGAAGTATCTTCTGAAGCAATGACATTAGTTCCAGCTCCAATGACACTGTGCCCATAGATCAAATACTTTCCAACAGGGAAGTCAGAGCAAATTAGTGCTCTTTACATTAAAATTTCTAGTAATCCAAAAGGAGTTGTCATCGTCTTCTGCTGACCTTTAGCTTTGGGCAGGTAGTGGAACCAACTGTTTGGGAACAAAGGTAAGTCTTCACTCTAACTGTACTTCTGTATACTTTCATGAATTAAAAAAAAAAGCCCCACTATTACCACTCACATGGTCAAAAAAGAAACAAAACTCAGTTAATGCAATAAAACAGATACCTGTGAAGCAATTAGTATTAGTGTAATTAGTATTACACAATGTGATATAAATTTTTTGAGTTGCTTTTTCCCTTTCCTTCCCTTTGGTGGGCACAAAGAGCCCCAACCTAGCAGAGGTCCAGGTGTGTAGATGCATACCTCAACAAATACTGCTGTATCTGTTGTTTCAGAGGACTGAAATACCTTTTTTATATTAGGAATAAATGGTATTCAGTTGATAACAGCTAGAGGTTCGGGAGGAATTTAAGAGAGTAGCAAAAGCTGAGACAGGAATCAAAGGAACTAATAAAATCAGAAGGCTGAAATTTGTACCCTGCTTTTAAGCATCTTTCCCCCCATTACCTGATTCAGCATAGAGTTAAACTCCATAGGATTTAAACAAGTTCTGCAACTGTTTGTGTGCCTTGCTGAAAAAGAACAGTTTGAAGAATGATGTTTTATTGAATCAATGTCCTACCTCCAATGAAAATCTGACCACAGTGAACTACAAATTGCAATCCTGTGCTTTGTTTGTTTATTTATTTATTTATTTATTTATTTATTTCCAAAGGTCATGCATTTGTATCCTGAACATCTCTTGTCTCTCATTTATTAAACTATTTCAAGGTTGGTTAATCTTTACAATATCGAATTATGTAAGTTTCTAAAGCACAATTTCTCTGTTTCCTTTTTTTTTTTGTAGAAAATTACTACATGTTTAAAAGGTTATGAAAATTAATTATAACCATATTTACTCACATCTGTGGCATTAGAAACTGCTCAAAAAAAAAAAAAAAAGACATCCAGATGTCTTCCATTTGTGTTATAGAAACTTAACATTCAGCTTTAGGGATTTAAAATCTGACATTTTTGCCCCTGTAGTTAAAATACACATACAGGCAGGTGCAGACCTTTGAATTATGTCCGTAGGCCACAATGGTGTAAATAAGTTCAAAATGCAAAAAGAATGTTTCCCACTACTTTGCTATTGCAGTGCCTAGAAACCGTAAATGAGACTGAGACCTCCTTGTTCCTAAAGAAGTATCATAAAACATAGTAAGAGCTACTATATTCTCTGGTGAGGTTCTTTCTTAAGCACAAATATTTGGCTTTGTCATATCTTGGTTTAGAGATGAAAGCCTGAGCAACAAAATGCTTGCCCAAGGCCAAATCAGTGTTAGATATGGTAAGCACCAGTAAGGTATACCTATCATGCTTTTGTACAAACAGCTTCACTATACATACTCTCTTGCATTGCCACACTGCCTGAAGGCAGCACAGCCAAATTTAAATTATTTTTTTCCCTACATTTTGTAAAGTCCCTTGTGATCAATCAGGTTGAAAATCTTTACGTAATCGTAATTTGTTTCTTATTTCATTTCTTCCAATAATAAAGATTAGTTTCTAGTCATGACTTAAGTCAAAGCTGAGAAAAGAAAGTAGGAGTTATCATCTCAGTCCTTGTGAAAACAAACTTGAATGCACACAGAAACCTAAACACTATTTTTTCCAACAAAATAAGCCACTGCTTTCGCTATAGTGGTATTAACCTTCAAAATAAACTTTTTTAACCTATGAATGGATTTCCTGGGTTTTTTTAATTTCTTTCTCATTGGAAGAACTTAAGATTTAATACTAAATAATACCATTAAACCTCATCTTTTCCTTTTCTTCTGAATTTTAGGTCTTTTCCATAATCAGACAACCTTTTTGTTCTGATGGACTATAGCATGTGTTCTGTTTTTGCAAGGTATTTTATAATCTTTTATCACTGAACAATAAAGTATTTTACTTTATTTATCCTAACAATAAACATGATTTTTCTCATTTGTCTTCATATTTACATTGAGATTGATACAGGCTTTGCTAATTTATTGTGCATAACATTATGGAACATAAAATTTGCAATTTAATATAAGTATTTAGTATAGGTGCCATTATGTTGGAAGAGAGTTGTAAATGTCTCCTACATTTTTTAAGTTTTATGACTAATCCTCATTCTAAGTGGTCCCATTGGACAGAGGTGGTGGTTTCCTTCCATACATCTCCTCTGTCTAGGCCTAAACACCTTTCTGATGAGAGCCAGTTAAAGATACTAAAATTTGCAGGAGTGCTTCATTGCCTTGGGCAATGCCTCCTTCCTAGTCGCTGTAATCTACTGTAGGCAAACTCAGACTAGCCCTGCAAATAACAGGCTTGTGCCCTGGTAACTCCATAGCCAAAGTGCCATGGCTTCAGTACCAGGTTGCATCTCCTACCTGCCTGGCCAAGCTGCTCTGCAGTAGTCAAGCTGTGTGATGCTGCAGCTGATTCCTAAGACAGCCCCTGTCATACAGCACAGCTATATTACCTCTATGAAAAATCATATCCTAAGCCTGTGTGTTGTGGCAGTCGGAGGCATGACACAATGAAACCAGTCTTATTCTAGGACAGTAGTACCCCAAATTTTACATCAGATGGGCAATGTAGTAGCTTGAGAGCCATATGCCTAGATATTCACTTTATGATCTTATAAAAATGCAGGAACACTCAACCTGTTGCTTAGTACAAGTGTTTGTATCTATTATTCTGTTTGCTGAAATGAAGCCAAGCATGCTAAGGGTGCCAAAGTAGGGCTTTGGAGAATAGTTGCACAGCCAGTGCCTGTGCTGTAGTTCACAGCTACTGTCACCTGCATATGCTACCACTCGGTTTCTAAGGGAAAGGCTGCATGTGCCACAGCTACACGTATACTGTCTTCTCTCAGTTTGGTCCATGAACTATCTGTTTTGTCTCTTGTTCAACAAAGACACTTAGGCTTAAGTGCTCTGATGTTCTGGGCATGCCTGAGAACAAGGGTCTTGCATTTCCACACTGAAAATGTCACCTGCTGAAATGACAATTTCTGTGATTCCTGTTTAAATTAACAGATTGGGACTTGAAGATCAGCAACAGTCTTTCTACCCATTGGAAAAAAAGCTTCAGATGAGATTGTGTTGAGGAAGAGTATTGCCACTGTTTAGGGCAGCTTACAATTTTAGATAGATGGAAACTCACCTAGAGGTACCATCATTGCTGACACTCTCATCAGATGTTAGAGCAGGCATGTGGAATCACAGTTTCAAGGTACTTGGGCAGTAGTAGTTCACAGTTCATCATACAGAAAATTCTGAAGTTTCACCTAAGAAGGGAAAAGAAACACATCCGTGAGAAAGAGATCAGGGAACCCTAAAGTGACACTGTATTTAATCTTAATTCACTTATATAAAAATTCCTTATTTCTAAATGCTACATATCTTTAACTCTCACTGATTTTAATGGAAGGAACAAGATACTGGCCTCCTTATACGGTCATGGAAGTGTGATTAAATTGAATCTCCATCATGGTGATACTCAAAAGCTGTTTAGACATGGTTTTGGGCAATCTGCTTTAGGCGAATCTGCCTGAGCAAGGGGGTTGGACAAGGTGACCTCCAGAGTCCCTTCCAACCTTGATTATTCTGTGATTCTGTGAAGTCTAGGGATAATGCTGGATTTCAGAATCAAAACTTAATTTACTGGATTTCATGAGAAGTCTCTGAAGTATAGCATTAGAAGACTTTCTTTATACACTTGTCTTGTTAGTGAAGTGACTGGTGGTGTTCCCAGGAACATATTTTTCCTTATTACATTACACTTTATAAAGACTGACCATACATGTCACTGTTTCACTACAGAATTCTGAGTGTCATATTCTTGTTTTCATCTCAACTTTACTTAGTCTTGGAAAAAAGAATTTAGTCTTGACAGAACAAAAACAATGATGTATAAGCATTTTCTTCTGAAGTGTGTGTTCTGTAGACTAACCACAGAGGGAATTTAATCTCTTGAAGTTTAGCTTTCTAAAGCCTATTGCAAGTACAACATGGATAAGAGACTTGTCATTTTATTAATGAAGAGTGACCAGTTGTCACCCCCACATGGGAAAAAAAAAAAAGATTGTGACACATTAGCAATGAAAGGCCATGAGACAACCCAAATGTAAATACCGATGGTTTAAAGAGATAATTAAAGCTCTTGAGACTGCAATTATGACAAGGCAGCATGACAAGGCACAATGTATGTCAACAGAATATATTTATATTGACAGAATCCGTCCAAGAAATCCTTTTTGTACAATATATCTGTCTATCACATCTTTGGACTGCACATGCATTTATTGACTTTGTGTTAGTGTAGATCTTGAAATTCGTCCCTTTGCCTTATTACTCAATGACACTTGGTTAAATATATTGTGTTTTCCAACACCAGGCTTCCTGAAGCTATTCTTCCAAAAGTTTGAATTCAGTGTGTACATTACTAAGTAATATTTCCATTACATTGCACATTATACATATTCTGTTACTGTCACTCACAGACTCATCGCTAATATGAGAATATGTATGCACAGTATGGATATTTGGACACTATATGACCTAAGGAAACAGGGGACTATTGAAAGCAGATCTGA
The DNA here is from genome assembly GCA_028020825.1 of Podargus strigoides. Lineage (NCBI taxonomy): Eukaryota > Metazoa > Chordata > Aves > Caprimulgiformes > Podargidae > Podargus > Podargus strigoides. The sequence goes on from CM051663.1 coordinate 101,365,324, forward strand.
TCTTTGGACATGTGATTAATTTTCTAAGGAACTTACAAATGCACAAGTTTAGAAACTTAGCACTTGCACCTTTCATTTCCTTACCAGGTCAGACATAACTTCTTTCTCTGGTTCAAGCCTACTGACCAGCCCCAGTAAAGAGGGAATCTGGCCACAACAGAAGCAAAGAAGTGTGGCACAGACGAAAGGACTCCATAGCTCCACTACAAGGTCAGAGGCAGTGTCATCTGGCTGCTGTTTGAGGACATGTGTTAGACAGAAAGAACCTGAAAAACAAAACTACTCTAATCAAGTTCTTCTCCTTTGCTTCTGGTAGCCAAATAGATTCTGATAATGTTTTCTTATGGGGGAAAAGAATCAGAGAGACTTTATGATAAATGTGAAGGCTACAAATTATTAATTTCCTATCATTCACGATTGTATTAGCTCCTGGTTTACAGACATTTGGGTAGCCATTTTGGGAAGAATCTTCTACCGTTTATCATTGAATTATGATTGCAGAAATCCTCTGCTTAACATCATTGTTGACTCTGCTCTGACACAAAATGCTGGAAAAAGATTAATGTAGGGATTTTTTTAAAAAGACAGAAGTTCAGATTTAATCCTGCTCATAACTGTGCAAATAATCAGCCCTTCTGAAAGTGAGATAAACTTGGAGGAGGGGAAGAGTTTCTCTTGGCTCTTGAAAATTCTTAGCCAAAGTCACAATTCCTCAAAATACTTGTCTTCTAAACATATAACCAGAGAACAGGAAAAGGAGAATATGAGAACAAGAAAAAGAACTCTAGCAAATGCATGAATACACAAGTGCAAGGAAACACTGGGAAATTGTGCTAGATGTAGGTAGGGGGATAGAAGGTAGGTCCAAGCAACAAAATGAAGCTAGAGGACAGAAAGTAGAGGGAAAACTAAGGCACATTACTCAGCTGCTTTGCATTGCCAGACTAATGCAAAACATCTGTAAATGCAGCTTAAATGTCCAGCTCACTCTGGCTCCCTCACAGTGTTGCAGGTTGATATAAGGCTGCTAAGGTACATGTTTAAATATGTCCATAAATAATTAAATTATTAACACAAAGAAAACCTTAGTTTAATGTTTCTTTTTTGACTCACTATGAGATAGCACAGGACGAAATTTTCTTAAAGTTTCCTGTGGAGACCTCATCCATAGGAAAAAAAGTACTAAAAAGTAAAACAAAAACCTGAACTTTGTCCTGTAGTGATATAAACAGAGAACAATCAATATTTAAAAAAAATCATTACATTGTGATAACAAAAATATTCTGTGAAGCCCAGAAGTGAAAGTGAGGGAATGGATTACTGGTTTCCTAAAACACAGCACTGGAGAAAAAAAAAAATAAAAAAAATCTGACTTTTATATGCTTTTCTTCAGCTGTCAACTCCAGAAACTCCTTCTGACACCCAAGAGGCATGGTTCTTACTAAATCCTGCATCTTTGCTTAGAGTTTATATACTGTTGGAAAAAGTCTCTTTTCTCATTGAAACATGGATAGTAATTTCCTCATTGAAAAGTGCTCTGAGGTACAGTTTGTACCTGCTACTATAATTAATAATTCTGGAGATGCTATGTAACACCTCCTCAAGTGCTCCTCCTCCTTGCCTTTGAAGTTCTAGGAAGAGGCAGAATAGTACAGTCTTATCTATCACTTAGATTTGAAGAACTAGCTTTGCTAAATGCAATAGTCAGACCTGGTGTATCAAAGATGCCTCTCCAAAGTCACTTTTCCAAGGAGAGCTATGCAATTTTATATCTGTGTACTGTTACCATTTGCTACAGCAGTCCCCCACTGCCAGATTGGGCAAGTCTAAGTCATACATGAAAGCATTTGAGACTGAACTGCAGTGAACCTGAATAGGCCCTTGTTAAACTGCACGTTTGTTTGCTGCATTGTTTTGCTTTGCCCTCCTCTGCTGAGCTAGAACTCCATGAGTCCAGAGATCTTCTCCTTCATGTAAACAAGAGGAAAATCACAGTTTGGGTGGGAAGTCTACAAAAAAAGATGGCTTACAAATTAAAGATGCCCTAATCCCTGTCTCTGGGCATGGAATTCAGCAGCAAGGGCTTCCTGGTAGCAAAGCATGATGCCCATTATCCTTGCTCAAAGACACAGAGACTCCCCCTTCTTTCCAGTGGCAGCTCTCCATCTTGAGCTCTTCATCCATTGTAGAGTTATCAATAGCAGAGAGACTCTGCCTCCTAAAATGATCATAATCATTAACTTGCTAACATTAAGCATCTTTCTGACAGTCAGATACAGTGAACTGAAGCTTCAAATAGAACTGTTAGAATGTTTTTTTAGATACATTGATTCCTCTTCATTCAGGAGCATATGCCTAAAACTAGATAACTAGTTGAGGTTAAAATAAAAATGTCAGCTATGAAGTTGTACCTTTAACTATGTTGGTACTGGGACTTACTATAATTTCTTTTGTGAATTTTCCAGTTCTTCTCCATTTTGTTTGGACTGCTGTAGGCTCCAAATGGAGTATTATCTGATATTATCAACTGGAGAAACTTGCAGCTTTAAAGGGTGTTGCACTGTAGGGAGTCAAGAAGAGAAGATTTAAGGAAGAACTTACAAAAAACCTGTCCTGTATCAATGAATTAAGTTCCGATACAGACACTATTTTCCTTAAAAAATTACATCCATATTTTATAGTTCTCTGGGAGATCTGACATACGCAAAACCTTAGAGAACACATTCAAAAAATCTGTTCTACAATTCTGTTTAAAGATTTTATCTCATAGAATTATAGAATATCATGTTGGAAGGGACGTCAAGGATCATCTGGTCCAACCTTTCCTGGCAAGAGCACAGTCTAGACAAGATGGCTCAGAACCCTGTCCAGCCAAATCTTATAAGTGTCCAATGTTGGGGAATCTACCACTTCTCTGGGGAGGTTATTCCAATGGTTAATTGTTCTCATTGTAGAAAATTTTTCTCTTATGTCAAGAACTGTTATTATGTTATTCCTGGAATCTCCCCAGGAGTAACTTGTGCCTATTACCTCCCTTTTCCATGTGACTCATTGTAAAAAGGGAAACAAAAATCACAAAATACTTGGTTTAAAAATACAAAAATATTTTTTCTAACAAGTATTTTTTCAGAAATATTTTACTTCTTGACAAAAGAAAGAATTATGAATAATTTTTTTATAAATGAAGAAGGCTTAAAGTTACTTTTTACTTTGTAATGTCATTTCTTATCAAAGATAAATCCTCATGGAGAGTTCTCAAGTCTTCCTACTGTCTAAAAACTCTAAGTGATCCATTGGAATGGTTAATATCCTCCTACCTGGGCCGAACTTCAGATCTGAAATTCCAGTTTAAGTCAGAAGCTGCCCTTTACTTCCACTCACAATTATGCACTGTTTCTGGTTAAGGTCTAAAAACAGGAAAATAAAGCTTAAGAGTTTACCTTTGGTATTCTGCATTGATATGTTTTTTCATTCTCCCTCATGTCTATTGCAAATGTTTTTGTAATCTTAAAAACCACCAATATTTTTGTGGACTCAGACAGACATTTGAAAATCTAGGACTACTTCTTCTGCCACATGCCTCTTCACCATGGTTCTAGTATTGGTGTTATGATCGTTTATTTGTATAGAAAGAGATTTTTGAAGTGTTGGTCAGTATACTATATAAATATAAAATAAACAAAAAAACTTGCATAAAAAAAATATGTACAATATATCTCTGTTTTTGAAAAGTATCATTGGAAATGATTTGAAGTAGCATCAGATATTTTCAGAGCTTTCTCACAACACCTGTCCCTGGAAATATTTGCACTACAGTCTGGAAAATACAAAGCACAGATTGGGTCAACAGCAGACAATCTGGATGAAAAACATGTTTGGTTTTGTTGTTTGACTGGTCTTTCACTAAGGTGCTTGTGCAATATCTTCATGCATTCAAATAAACTGAAAATATAGCAAGAGTATACATAACCAGATCACTAAATCCAGTTCCAAGAAAAACACTTTAGAAGGTTTTACAGGTCTTCTAAGACAGGAACAAATTTCAGTGTTTACCAGTTGCCTCTGTCCAGTGCAAAGAGATGCTTCTCAGAGGTACTAATAGTTTAACTATAAATATGCTATAAATCTAAACAATGCTTTATGTCTGATGCATGCAGGAGGAAGATTTGAAGGGAATTTGAATACTGAATATAATGAATTTTCAGCTGTTCCTTTAAAAGAATTTCATTATCTTTATAACCAATAAGGTATAAAAGAGGTTGATACACTCAACACATCATGGCCAAGATGAAAATTAGCTTTTCAAATGGCTGGAGCTATTGTACTCTTATGTATGCCTGTTTAACCCATCATTCAAGCAAGGGAAATAAAACAGATGAAGGGCTTCGGCAATTTTTTCATTGGAGTCAATTCCAAAGATGGTGCCTGCTGTAACTAAGATCTGGATGTCCCTTTAGCCAGTGTAGTAACCATGCTTTGGGAAGCCACAATGCCATCCTCAGCTGTGGATATGAGATAAGGACGGTGACTAATAAGAACAGTTCTAGGACAGGCACAAAAGAGATTACTTTAAGAAGACCCTAGGTGTGCCAAAACCTAGACTGACTTTTTTGTCTTGAGCTGTCACAGCTGGTAAGGCTTAAGCATGTGTATCACGTAGTTTTAAAAAGAGGTTGCAGAACAAGATTTTCAAGGACAAAGTGTCAGTGAAATGACACGAGGGTTGGACTTGCTGAAAGAGCTCAAAGAACTAAACCTATTAAAAAACTGGCACATTACAAATTTGCATTCTGTTCAGCAATTTGGCAGAATCCATTTATAACAGATTTCATGTTGGGGATTGAGTCCAAAAACAACTCCTCCCCTAATTATAAACTGAATCCCCCCCACTCCCTGTTTCACTTTTTAAATGCAAAAATAAATGTAACAAACCAATGTGAAATAAAATAAAAACTCTTTGTTTTGACTTGCAGAGAAACACAAAGAAAAATGAAGCACAGGGGTGAGAATGATCCCATAAGGTTACATTATCAACTGGAAAATTTGGAGAGAAGCAGGAACGTGGGATTTGAGGCACCAAGCTGGTGGAATCCGAGTATGTCATAGAGGTTAAGCGCAGTCTCCAAAGGGGAGCCAGGCATCACATGCAAGAGTAGCCCCACTGGGTGATGGCCAGCCAGCATTGGCATTGGTGCTGTGGCAGATGCTCATTTAAACTTCCACCCTAAAACTTGCTGAAAGAAAAGTTACAGCAGTAGGTTGGGGAAGATGGGAAGGATGAAATGGGAAAAAATAGTAGAAGGACTGGAGACTGAAATAAGCTGGCTACCATACAGATGCATTTGAATTGTCAATGTGTAGCTAATGGTTCTTGGTCCCAACTGTCCCTTTGGTTGCCATCATTTTTGTCTTTGGGTCATTATAGCATAATACATCTTACAGTTACGAACTTTCCCTGTAGATCTTTCACAGCAAATTGAATCATGGTTTTGCAACTATGGTCATAATTTAACTGAATTGTTATTCTATTACACTGGAAAGTGGAAAAAAAGGTATTTGATAGGGTGCACTCCCTGTCACTTCATCCTGAAAATAGTTTAACTGGAAAAGGTCTATCCAAAGTCCTGTTATGAAACTGACTGACTTTTTATGTTGGAAGGTTCTTGATTGCCATGCCAAAAGTGAATTTGATTTTAGATATACCTGTGTCATTATAGTTTCATGTGATATTTGAAACTAAGTGCACTGACTTTGGAGTGTTCCTTAATGCAGATAAATTGCAGCAGTATCTTAGGCTGAGCTGCAAAAATGTGACCCAAATGATCAGCAAAATTTTCAAGAGTCTATGCAAAGTGGGACCTCTAGTTCATGATTTTCAGTCATTTTCCATTGAAATTTCCTGCCTGAATTTTCCCACATTAAATTATTTTTTAGCTTACATGAGAGTCTTTTTTCTATAAAAGTATGTTCTTTAGATTTATTTTGGTTTGTCATTTATTTAATACTGTATGCCAGATGTGAAGCCTGAAAACTAACATAAAAAGGGAATGGGAGGCACTGCTACTAGGAACCCTTGGGGTACCAACACAGTATTGTCATATTGAAAGATACATTGGACTATACCTAATTATGCAGAATATACAGCCATACTACTATAACAGTGATACTAGATCATAGATATTAATAGTAAAATATTACGTATAAATATGTATGCATACTGATAAACACATATAACTAAAATAAAAATGTGTCCCAAAAGAAATTTTTTGTACTTACTATTCAAACAGGGCTCCATTAGTTGCATTTTCAAAAGGTATTTATTTGTGCTGGCCTTTTCTAAGATCTAATGTAAAACATGGCAACACATTTTTTTTAAATTGAATTGGAGACTACTACTGCATGTGGTAGCCTATTATTAACCTCTCCACATTTTTGTTTATTTTGGACACAGCAGTGGCTTATGTAGTTCCTACCTTCCCATTCATTTTTATGTGATACCAATAGAAATATCTGAGATCTGAATGATAGGTTTGAACAACCACACTGCAGGTACAAGTTTTCTGTCTATTCCAGACCATTTCAGTGATCCAGTTAGCAGTGAAACATCAGAAATATTTATGCCAGGAAAACCAAGTGGGAAGTGAAGGTTTAGAAAGAGATGTGGGAGAGCTGTAGGAAGAGGAGGACCAAGATGTGCTGTCATCAGCAGTGACTGCTGCTGAGAAAAAGGCAGATGGAGTCAGATGTTGGGCCTCCTGTCCAGCATCCACTTCACAGTGAGGCTGCAGGCAGAAAAACTCTGATACTTGTCAGCTGTTTTAGGAAGCCTGCAACAGTACACAGATGAGTTAATCAAAATTATATCCAGTCCCACTAGTGCAATGCTAGTTCCCTGGTATTCTGATGCCAATTAACTGTGGATGTTTTTCACTACTGAGCATTTTAGTATGAAATGGGAGTGCATGCTGCTGGGTTTAGGTAAGGTATTCACCATCATTTCCACTGCTCTACATGACCTTGGATTAACTAATCTAGTTAGTTTACAGGGTCGAACATCTTATTGGAACGAAAGCTTTGTGATAGTTTCATAATGCAAATGAAAATGCTGTTGATTTCTGAAGACAAGAGCTAACAAGTGCTACTAGTGACTGAGTCAGGTTTGTTGCAATCTTTACTTTGAAGATACGCTGGAGTTCTCAGAGGTTAATGAACCACTTGTGGCAGAGCTATCCTTCAGACTTTAACTGTTTTATTCTTGATAGAACCATTAACTTCTACACTAACCTTTCTACTTGTTGCTACTACACACATTCTGCCCACTAAAGCTTTCTATTGATTTTTGCCAGTGAGCTTTTATAAAAATGTAGGTTTAAATACATGGGGTTTGTGGTTCTGTTAGTGTTCGGTGGTATACAGACAGACTATGATTAATTTGTGGGGTTTAATTTATTTTAGATATATTTTACAGTCACTTTGGCAATATTATTGTCCTTAGGTTGTGTTTCTTGAATCGTTTGCTCTAATTATTCCAGATAATCTTTTTAATTGCCATAGTTTCCAGTTAAGAAAGTAAAATTTACAAGATATGATGAATAATGTTAGCAAAATACATTGAGATACAGGAAATGCTTCCAATCTTTCAAATTTAGGATCTGATCTATGAAGAATGGTACCACTGGGGCAAAGGATCAACAGTTCTTGCCATCTGAAATCTAGCTATGCATTAGTAAGTTCTATATTGTCCTTTTAACATTTTAACCTCCTACCTTTTCACTTTGTGAGATTTTAATATCAAGATTCCAAAGAAAGTTTTTTTTATTTTGGGAACACAACCTATAGTGAATGAATTATAAAAAGCTTTAGGACCAACCTTAATCTTTAGGGGCTTAAAAATTATTATTTTATTATATATTTCCCTTTTTATTTTCAAGATTTTAAAATATAATTTATATAGCTGGTCATCCTCCTCAATTTCCTTAAGTCAATGGCTTATTTCTATTTCATGTCTGTGTGAAACACTGAAGCACTACAGCCATAAATATTTGGTGAATAAAATGTTGGTTTTATTCAACATTTTGACTCAAAGATTAATTTCCTGGTATTGCTATATTTCTGGTTGTGTTTTCCGAATAGAAAATGATGTGCTAATCAGTGCCAATTCATCATACAAGTAAACAGAAAAATTTCCTCTACAAGAAAAATAAATCAGGGATTTTTTTCTGACTATTCTTTTAACCTCACTGTAGGCACCTAGTGAAAGTAGATTGCAGGTAAAGCATATTAGGCTGGTTGGAACCCCTGTGCTTCACAAAATTACTTGTAGTTGTTCTCTGTGGGGATTTTACATCAAGGCAGCTATTTCAACACCATTGGTTTTACAGTGGATGGCAACAAAAGCTTGGATATTTCCTTGCTTGATTAGGAAAAAAACACATTACCCTGTCCTGGGACCCAAGCATGTTACTACAATGAAGATGCTTGGAAATTACTTTTTAAAAATTACAAAAAAAAAAATTTTTGCATTATGGGGCAAATTTCTATCTTTGTATTCAGGCTTGGTTCCCTTGATTTGATTGCTCTATACATTTCAAAAATCATTGCAGCTTTGAACAAGAATTGTTTTCAAGACATTATTCATGTCTGCCCAAGAATTAGGCTTTGAGAGATTTGTACTAATATTTTCTATTATGTTGGTCAACAGGGTGGCATTCTGTAAGTTTCACTTTCATATTCAGATTCAAATATTCGCAACAAAAATATGAATGTCTCATGATTGCAGCTGTGCAAATAGCAAGGGATTACACCAAATTTGAAGTTGGATTCTGTACTTATTCTTTTCACTACTCATTTCCCTGTGAACAGAAATTGCAGAAATTTGGGGAACTTGCTTAAAATGATGAACAATAATGCATATTCACGTCTGAACTATATACTATGGTAAATAAAATCATAGAATCATAGAATCACCACGGTTGGAAAGGACCTCCAGGATCATCAAGTCCAACCTTTAGCCCATCATCTCCCTAACCACTAGACTGTTAGACCATGGTCTCAGGTGCTTCATCCACTCGTGTTTTGAACAACCCAAGGGGTGGCAACTCCACCACCTCCCTGGGCAGCCTGTTCCAGTGCCTAACTACCCTCTCAGGAAAGAACTTCTTTCTAATATCCAATCTAAACTTCCCCTGACATAACTTGAGGCCATTTCCTCTTGTCCTGTCATTAGTAATTTGGGAGAAGAAACCAGCACCAGCCTCAATATAACCTCCTTTTAAGTAGTTGTAGGGAGCAACAAGGCCTCCTCTCAGTCTCCTCTTCTCCAGGCTAAACAACCCCAGTTCCCTCAGCCGGTCTCCATAAGGCCTGTTTTCCAGACCTCTCACCAGCCTCGTTGCCCTTCTCTGGACTCACTCCAGCACCTCAATGTCCTTCCCATACTGCGGTGCCCAGAACTGGACACAGTACTCAAGGTGTGGTCTCACGAGTGCCGAGTACAGGGGCACGATCACCTCCCTACTCCTGCTGGTCACACCGTTTCTGATACAGGCCAGGATGTCTTTGGCCTTCTTGGCTACCTGGGCACACTGCTGGCTTGTGTTCAGCCAGATGTCAACCAACACCCCCAGGTCCTTTTCCGCCAGGCAGCTTTCCAGCCACTCTTCCCCAAGCCTGTAGCACTGCATGGGGTTGTTGTGGCCGAAGCGCATGACCCGGCACTTGCCTTTGTTAAACCTCATACAATTGCCCTCAGCCCATTGCTCCAGCCTGTCCAAATCCCACTGCAGAGCCTCCCTACCCTCAAGCAGATTGACACTCCCACTCAGCTTCATGTCATCTGCAAATTACTGAGGGTGCATTCGATCCCCTTATCCAGGTCATCAATAAAGACATTAAACAAGACTGGCCCCAAGACTGAGCCCTGAGGCACATCGCTTGTGACTGGTCTCCATCTGGATTTAACTCCATTCACCACAACTCTCTGGGCTCTGCCATCCAGCCAGTTTTTAACCCAGCGAAGAGTCCACCTGTCTAAGCCATGAGCTGCCAGCTTCTGCAGCAGAATGCTGTGGGACACAGTGTCAAATGCCTTACTGAAGTCCAGGTAGACAACAATCACCGCTTTTCCCTCATCTACTAGGAGATCAGGTTGGTTAAACAGGACCTGCCCTTCATGAACCCATGCTGGGTGGGCCTGATCCCACTGTTGTCCTGCACTTGCTGCGTGATCTCCCCCAACATGAACTGTTTCATAACCTTCCCCAGCACCAATGTCAGGCTGACAGGCCTGTAGTTCCCTGGATCCTCCTTCCCTCACTCCTTGTAGATGGGCGTCACTTTGGCAAGTTTCCAGTCATCCGGGACCTCACCCGATAACCAGGACTGCTGAGAGATGACGGAGAGCGGCTTGGTGAGTTCCTCCGCCAGCTCCCTCAGCACTCTAGGGTGGATCTCATCCAGCCCCATAGGCTTATGGGTGTCTAATTGACTCAGTAGGTCCTTCACTACTATTTCCTGGATTATGAGGGTTTTATTCTGATCTCCATCCCAATCTTCCAGCTCAGGGGACTGAATACCATGAGATAACTGGTCTGGCTGTTAAAGACTGAGGCAAAGAAGGCATTAAGTACCTCAGCCTTTTTCTCGTCCTTGGTAACAATGTTTCCCCTTGCATCCAATAAAGGATGGAGATTCTCTCTGGTTCTTTTTATTGTTAATATATTTGTAACAAACTCTTCTTATTATCTCTTGCAGCAGTGGCCAGGCTGAGTTCTAGCTGAGCTTTTGACCCCCTAATGTTCTTTCTACACAACCTGACTAAATCCCTATACTCTTCCTGAGTAGCCTACCCCTTCTTCCAAAGGTGGTAGACTCTCTTCTTTCTCCCTGTTCAGCCAGGGCGGTCACTTTCCCTGCCAGTTTGTCTTATGACACATGGGGACAGCCTGCTCCTGCATCTCGAAGAGTTTCTCCTTGAAAACAGTCCATCCTTCCTGAACCCCTTTGCCCTCTAGGACTGTTCCCCAATGGGCTTTCTTGTGGGAGTTTGGCTTGTGAGTAACGGACATGGAGTGTTAGAGCAGGTGCACGAACAGGCTACTGTGCAGGCGCTAGCAGCCAAGATTAGGCCTCAAGGACGTACTGTCCTTGCAGAGTAGTACAAGAAACTAAGTTACATAAGATAGGGAACTAACAGGCAAGGAGGAGAATATGATAATTAGAGGCTGAAGCATAGGTTAAAAGTTAATGATTGATGTAGAAGTGGTCTAATGAAAACCTAAGAAAAAGATAATAAGATATGCTTAGTCGTGGTGATTTGACAGAAGAATGATATATAAGTAAATGTATCTGCGCAATAAATTGAGTTCTGCCGACCTCATATGAGAGTGCAGTCTCCCTCCGTCGATTCCTACACTTTCTCAACCAGTGTTCTAAACAGGTTGAAATCTGCCCTTGGGAAGTCCAAGGTGATGATTTTGCTCTCCCCCCTCCTAACTGGGCTGAGAATCGAGAACTGTATCATTTCATGGTCGCTTAGCCCAAGACGACCTCCGACCACCACATCACCTACCAGTCCTTCCCTGTTTGTGAACAACAGGTCTAGCAAGACACCTTCCCTGGTGGGCTCACTTACCAGCTGAGTCAGGAAGTTGTCTTCCATGCACTGCAGGAACTTCTTGGACTGTTTCTTCTCTGCTGTGTTATATTTCCATCAGATGTTTGGTAAGTTGAAGTCCCCCACAAGGACAAGGACTTGTGATTTTTCAGCTTCTGCCAGTTGTCTACAGAACAGGTTATCAACCTCCTCATCCTGGTCAGGTGGTCTGTAATAGACTCCCAATAGGTTATCCGCCTTGTTGGCCTTCCTCAACTTTACCCATAAACTTTCAACTGGTCCATCACACTTATTGACCTCCATGCAGTCAAAACACTCCCTAATATAGAGAGTCATCCCATTGCCATTTCTACCTTGCCTATTCCACTTATAGAGCTTATAGCCATCCATTGCAGCACTCCGTTCATGAGAGTCGTCCCACCACGTTTCTGTGATGGCGACTACGTCATATCTGTCATGCTGCACAATGGCTTCCAGCTCCTCCTGTTTGTGGCCCACACTGCGTGCATTAGAGTAGAAGCACTTGAGCCAGGCTAGCGACTTCAGTTCCATCCATGGCCTGCCACCCTTAGGCTCAGTTCTAGCAGGCCCAGTTTTATCCCTGTCCCCCTTCAAACCTGGTTTAAAGCCCTTTCAATGAGCCCAGCCAGCTCATATGCTAAGATTCTTTTCCCCCTTTGAGATAGATTAACTCCATCTGCCGCCCACAGACTCCATGTAGCATAAAGCTCCCCATGCTCAAAAACCCTAAAATTCTGTCTGTTGCACCAGTCTCTCAGCCACATGTTTATCAGGTGGGTCTTCCTTCCTCTGTAAATAACCCCTATGCAACAGTATGTGTATAAAAATAGCCTTGCCCTAAAGTCTCAGGACAGGTGCCTGTCACTAATATGCATTTAGTAATTTGAAATGGGCAAGTGGGTAGCATTACGTCAAGGTACTTTTAGACTGCTTAATGCAACCATACCTACATTCAGAACACAACAGTAATTATACAAGTATCTCACTGAATTCTTCAGAAGCAGTATTGCATACATCATTCTGTGGTATCATTGTAGTAAGAGAAAATTGAATTAAACTTTTTCTGTAAGCAGCAAAAAAGGTCTAGCATTCAGCAATTTCAGTCATGATCCTTCAGTTAGAAGGAAATAAGCTTTAAAAAATGTGGTGTTTGTGAGCATTACCAGAATATGAAAGCAGCAGTATAACTGAATGGAGAAAAAAAGGTTAATGTATACTAATTAAACTACCCGAGCTTTACTTATCTTTTTCTTTAAAAATAAATAAATAAAAATTAAAAAAAACCCCAGTATTTTCTTCATTCAGTTATTCTTAACAGTAATTACACCACATCAAGAATGAAATCTATGGAAAGAAAATGACCATAGCAACTTGAAAAGTAAATTCAGAAATAATACTTTAAGTATGTAATGGCAGTCCAGAGGCAAGAATTTGTCAATAGATAATATTTGCTGGGTAACCTTGAGTAGGAAACACAATCTCGAAATCTATGTCATTTACAAACAAGCAATGAACAAAGGAGAGTTAAATCCATTGAATTCATGAGAATTCATTCTGCCTTCCCTAAACCAGTCTAAGCTCAAAAATAAGACCAAGTTTACCTAAAGGGTTATGAAACACACTAACTTTTCAGCAAATTAGAGGAAAGCCTGAAGCAAAGCGCAAAACAACAAGACTTTAACATGGTGTAATATGTCACAGTGAACATTTCATGCAGCTGTATAAATAAAACCACCATCACAGTGAAGACAGTGATTGATGATTCAGTGAGGCTTGTTTCCAAGAACTAAGACAACTTCATACTGCTAAAATGGAAACCAATTTAGCATGAACTAGTGAGTTAGGAAGTGACGGTTTCCTTAAACAACCCAACAACCTCTTCTGTGTAAACAATGAAGCAATAGAAAATGGAATGTCACAAATAAAGGTCTGAAAGCACAAATTTCCACCACGGTTCAGAAAGACAATGCTGAAATATGATTCCAGACTAAGCAGTTTTCTCTGTGCAGAAAGCCACTATTTTTTAATGGAAAAATAAATGGCTTTATATTAGAAAATAAAAACACTACATATATATGTGTGTATATATATATATATACAAACAAACACATAAACATACATAAATTTGGATTTTAGTACGATGCTAATCATTATTCATTATACACAGGACAACAGTTGAGCATCTCTCTAACCTGTTCTTCTCTATGTGTATGATTATACTCTCCAAGCCCTTTAGTATTAATCATCCTGTTCAAAATAAAAGCCATAATCAACTACCACATAAAATGTAGTCCCATTAACATGGATAGAGGAACGTAGCACCTAAAAATTGGGGTATGACGAATCAGAACTACGCTTCTTCTAGAGACTAAATAGGATGAGGGGAGAGTAGCAGATGTCATCTACCTTGACTTCAGCAAGGCTTTTGACACTGTCTCCCATAACATCCTCATTAGGAAACTCAGGCAGTGTGGGTTAGACGAGGGGACGGTGAGGTGGATTGAGAGCTGGCTGTGTGACAGATCACAGAGGGTTGTGATCAATGAAGCCGAGTCGAATTGGAGGCCTGTAACCAGTGGTGTCCCCCAGGGGTCAATACTTGGTCCGGTCTTGTTCAACATATTTAACAATGACCTGGACGAGGGGACAGAGTGTATCCTCAGCAAGTTCCCTGATGATACCAAGCTGGGAGGAGTGACTGACATGCCAGAGGGCTGTGCTGCCATCCAGTGTGACCTGGACAGGCTGGAGAGCTGGGCAGAGAAGAACCTCATGAGGTTCAATAAGGGCAAGTGTAGGGTGCTGCACCTGGGGAAGAAGAATGTCAGGCAGCAGTATAGGTTAGGGGGGGACCTCCTGGAAAGCAGTTCTGAGGAGAAGGATCTGGGAGTCCTTGTAGACAGTAAATTATCCATGAGCAATGTGTCCTTGCTGCCAAGAAGACCAATGCCACCCTGGGCTGCACAGGAAAGTGTGTGGCCATTAGGTTGATGGAGGTCATTTTCCCCCTCTAATCTGCCCTGGTGGGGCCAAAACTGGGACACTGTGTCCAGTTCTGGGCTCCCCAGTTGAAGAGAGATAGGGACCTACTGGAGAGAGTCCAGCAGACGGCAATGAAGATGACTGGGGGATTGGAGCATCTCCCCTCTGAGGAAAGGCTGAGAGAGCTGGGACTCTTTAGCCTGGAAAAGGCTAAAAATCTTCGGTTTATCAAATTTTGCCCCCAAATAAAAAGGGAATTTTTGATTCTAGCTAAATTTGTTGAGTGTTTTCGGATCACATCTTTGTATTTAATTATTGAAAACATAGGAACATTGCAAACGTGAGAGGTGACAGCATCAGGGTTCCACTATTACCTCTTCAGTTCCTTTTAAGAAATTTGATGCAGGTTGTGAAGATGTATGAAAAATGTTTTTTTGTGGGAATACCAAATAAAGGCCATTCTTGCTTTTAAAAATATGTGGGGGAAATTGTGAATATAAATACAGGTTGCAAATTGTTCAAGGAAGTTTTTAGAATGCTAATGTAGATAATGTTTCCTTTGAGCCTATTTTAAGTTACAGTGAAGAATTTTTATACAGTTCATTTGTCTTAAGTCCTGCAAACTCGAACACAATCATTTTGTGGTTCTAATATAAAATGAACTCTAAAAGTAATATATAATGAGATCTAAAAGGAAAAAGAAAAAGTGCAAAAAGAAAATGTAAAACCACCTATATGCCTATATGTTTATAACAGAAGATGAAAGAATTGGAAAATCTTAAAATAAATTGAGTTAACATGGATAAGTAAATTGTTTCTGTGCTATTACACTAAACAAAGCGCTATAGCAAAAGCATTATTTTAAACAGATCAATTAAAAAAATTATAACCCACCTACATATTCTAGCCTAGAATTTCAATGTCACTTAAGATACTAAATATCTCATGCTTCTTACATTTTAAAAATTTAGATTCTTATATCACTAAAAAATCTATTTGATTTCATGATAATAAAGCTGAACACTGTGCATTCAGTGCATTCTGTACGACAGAATGAACACTATGCACCCAGTGAATGAACACTATGCACCCAGTGCATTCAGTACAACAGAATGCCTGGCTCCAATACACAGTCCCAAACACACTGGTCAGAAAAACATAAATCTGTCACTCACATTCCAACCTCCATGCTGCAACCTGCTTTACTGCTCTTACTACATGGACTTTTATGTCACTGCTTCTTTAACTTTTCTATTGCCAAAATATTTAATTTCCATGCAAAAAAATCTGCGCGTCTCAAGAACGCATGCCATCAGCATTTCAGTAGCGTGAACTTTCTCTAATCCAAAAGGTAAAACAGTCCCAGTGTGCTTGGATTAGAAAGACTCTACCCTGTAGTGGTTTGTATAAAATGATCATGAAGGCCACAGCCCAATCCCCAAAAGGCAAGTGTTGATATCATAAAAATCACCACGCTCAGTAACTGGCACCAGTGCTGACAGACTTAGCAGAGAGGCCAAAGATTCAATTGACCTAAAGACTAAACAATGCTATTTTTTTTCCAGTGGAAATGCTCCCTTTAGATCAGAGCTGGGATACAATTAGCACAGCAACGGTCCTCTGTGAAACAAAACCATTCCTTATAAAAATATACCCAAAAAAAAAGAAAAGCAGCCAAGCTGACTTAAGACATGAATTTGAATAAGTCAAGTTATTTTCCAGGAGGTAAAGTGTATCTTTATTCATTCCATTCATTATTCAAAAAAATACACACACACAGAGACATATATGCACATCTTTAAATACAAACTGACTGAAAACTAGCAAAGATTGTTTTAGACCCATATTATAATTGTACATCTGATTTCTATTTAAATAAAAACCTGAGATCAGAATATGTGCCTGATAATGAGAATATTGACTGTTAATGCATGCAAGACAAATTCAGTTCTCAGCCGTACCACCTTAACTCTGCAGGAGCTCCACACATGTCAATAAAATGGTATTGGATTTGTAATGGAGTGAGAACAGAATATTGCCCGGCATATCTTTTTTTTTTTAATATATTTTATTTTAAGCAAAATATACAGAAGAAATCTTCCTTCACTCCCCTGTTATCAATCAATGACTATTGCTCTGTTAGTGTATTACAATAAAATATCTCAATGGTGCATTCAGCTAGTTGACTATAATATATCAGCAGATCAATGGGTTTCAGAAAGAAAATGGTCAAATGCAAGACAACCTTCTCCAATTAGATTATTTTAAAAGATTTCACACACTGGATTCGTGATGGCTTAGAAGAAGAAAGTCAACAGTGTTAACTGGCTAACTGGAGATCTCACAGGGCTTTTCAAAGTGTTAACCTTGTTCTTGTTCCCCGGTTATTAAAACTAAAGATAAATTGTACATAAATAATTTAAAGATGCTTGTCTCCAGATCTGGATACTGCAGCCTGGGCTTATCTCTGAGGTTAAGAAACTCCTACACACTGAAAAACCAGGCGAGAAAGTAGCAGTACAGAAGTGGAGGCCTGCACCCCACGTCATCAGTGTGGGAAATTTTCAGCCCTTTTGGAAATCCTGCACAGCACCTGTGCACCTGCGAAGTCAGACTCATGCAGCCAGTCCTGCAGCTGCTGCCCCAGTACCTAGCGCCCCAGGCTGCCTCCCCCGCTGGTTTCCTGAAACCCTGTTTACAAGTCTTGACAGTACCATTTTATAAGCAGTCCTTAAAGCTTCTAACACCCATTGCATACATCTTAAAGGCAGAGATGGTGTTTATAGCACTGAGGTGACAGCCAGGAGATTCAACGAAAATGCGATATTGCGTACACTTGAGAAAAAGTGAACCAATTGTAAATGTACTTTGGTAGTCTCCTCTGTTGACCATGTGTTTTTAATGCCTGTGAATGAACAATTATCCATGCGCAGGCATTAGAAATTCTCTTTATGCCAGAAAACTAATACAACAAGCTGTGACTCTTTTCTATTGTGCATGGGGGTTTTTTTAAACACTTAATGTCAGGACTACAGATCTCAACATTTTTGGAATACTTTCAGGGTTCATTCATTTCCAGAATAATCCTGTGTCACCACTGTGGTGTCACCCTGATGTTGTCACATCACTGCAACATCAGTTCTTTCTGAAGATGTTTTCCTTTGTCTAAGAACTATTTCAGGTCTTTAATCATACTTATTTATAGAACTGATGGTATTTACAGAGCGGACATGAACCTATTTCTTTGCATGCAAGCAGATATCTGAATATGTAAAGCAATTAATATGTGCTCCTACACGTGAGATTTCTGTCTCCTAAACAAATTTATGCCCTTGTTCTGAGTGAAATTGTTTACATGAAAAAAATAACTGTTTAACTTCAAAAGTCAGAGCTAAAAGCTTTGCTCTGCAAGCAGTTCTGCTGCTGCAGAGAATTTTTTATTCATACATCCTTCTTTTTCACTGACATCATATATTTCTATAATGGTGCATAATTAAACGTTGACAAATCTAAATCAATAAACATCTTCATTGGTTAGGGTGGCATCAGCACTTAGAAGTGCTGCCTATAGAGAAGCTCTGGAGGTCTCAAAGATCAGATTATCTATTTTGAGATATTGACATTTCTGATTTGTTCTGGTCTGGGAACACAATAAGGAAAACCTCTCTGTTTTACTTTGGTTTTTTCCTCATTGAGAAAGGAGAAGAATAAATTAAAAAGGAAGCTTAAGCAACATAAACATTTACATCAGTTCAATGCAGTCTTCACAAGTAATACACGTTTTTAGAATAAGATTTCCACATAACAGAAGTATGAAGTGATGACTTCTCTGCTGATCCAGATTAGTGTCAAAGAACTAACACGAGTAAGCTCAAGGAACTAACAAGAGTAAGCAGAGAGATGGGTTTTGCTGTATGCTGTGACTCACCAGATGGAGCTATTCCAGACAGCTGTATTTACCTGACAGTAAATGCACAGTACCTGAATCACAGAATCACACTTGTCAGATACAGTACCTTCTTTTAAGAAAAGTGAATCTATCAACAATAAAGTTTGTTCTCCATATTCAAACTTGCCCCTGAAGCACACAATCAAGTAATAATCTCTGGTGCCAAAGTATTACAGACTTCATTTAACTACTCGAAGCTCAGAGATATTTCATGTGAGGTTTTTTCCTTTCTTTGTTTTTTTTTTTTCTTTTCTTCTAATAGTTATATATGGAACAACACCACCCAAGCAATGCATGTGTAGAAAATTATCATTCTCTGTGACACAGTATTTCTGTTTCTGCTGAAAAGTAGAAGCTGCAAAGCATACAACAAAAGTAAGCTAAACAAACAAACAAAAAAATTCCCATTTCTCGAAGCAGGTAACACCACAGAAAACATCAACGATCCAAGGTGATATAAGTGAGCACAAGCATTCTATAAGGTCAGAAAAATTGGCAGTTAAATCTGTCCATGCATTTTTAAATGAGTCTCTCCCATTTGTTTGCTTTAGCATATGTCCTATTAGTATCACTAACTGTAATAGTAGAATTTAATAATCAAATATTAATAATTTGCATTTTTCAATCATAAGTAATCTCAAAGGACTTTCCAAGTAATTAATTGTGTTACATCATACTTGTAAGTAGAAAGGAAACACTGCCTTGACATTCCACAAGGAAGAAAGAAATGAAGTTCACATAGACAGTTAATGCCAGAGCTGGAACTAGTTCCTAGCTCTTAAGTACTGCTTATTGAAACACAAACTATAGGCTGTGTTAAATTAGTGCAATATATAATATGGTGAAAGTCGTAGAATTAAATGTGTTGGACCCTGTATGATCCAGAAGTGCATGAAAGATATTTATAATACGCTGCTTGTCATACAACACAACATATCTCACAAGAGTGCTAAGAAAAATTGTATGTTATTAGCATTCAGTATTTGACTAATAGTATGTGATTCCATGACTCCTGAAGCCTTCAGATCTTTAGACACATCAGAGTTAGAGAAGTAAGGATGTCCTCAAAATCATATATAGCCTTAAATAACTTGTGGACTATCAGCAGATTACTGGATTGCCTCAAGTAAGTTTAGCTTGTTAACCTATGTTGACAAAATATAAGGTCCCAGCTAAGTGATTATCTGCCATGGACAGCAAATGACACATTAACCATGACAATTCTGGACTTCTAAAAGCTTGAACTTCTAATTCTGGTTCTCTCCTAATATTTAAATAAGTGTCTTTAATATGTAAGATTTTATGAATTTTTTTTTAAAAAGGCAAAGTACTTACAAAAAGATCAGTAGTATCTTACAAAGGAATATTTTAGCTATATAAGGTAAAGGCCACATAGCTTTCTATTATTTGAGGGACATGAGGGATGACACAAGTTACCTAGACCAGCAGCTATGAACAATGCAAGGCATGGAGTGAGTGGGGCACTTCCACAGAGATCCACATGTCAGCTCAAGCGGAAACATTACTGTGTCATAAGGACACTCATCAACACCACGGAAGCACAGTGCCATTTGCTGTAACGCGATGCTGTGTCAAGAACATCAACACCTTTTACTGTGATGTTTCCACTCAAGGTAGTGACTTGTTCATGTCAGCTTGTGCCCTACTGGACAACCTGTGAAAACTGGCAGCTCTGAATAATGTGTCTGCTTCACAGTCACCTCTATTTGCAGGATTAAAAACAAAACCAAAACAACAAAAAGAAAAACCCCAAGCAACTATATTTTTTTTGCAGCATTACAAGATGACTTGGCCAAAGTCAACTCTACTTAACCAATGTGCTCTTCCGTTTCTGACAGTTACTCCAGCATGACTGAGAGCAGAACTCAGGTTATTATTGTAGCCTTTGACAGAAAATGTTACTAAAGTAATCTCTTCAGAATCTTTCATGAAATTCGTAAACACGTTTAACATTTCTTTGAATGGAAAATGTGGTTTGTCAATCTATATTGACTCAGTGAAAAGAAAAGCCCAATATATTAAGCTTAGATCCTTCAGGCATTTATTTTCTCTAATGATTAACTCTACAATATAATCTCATCTTTTCATAAATCAATCACATTAATCATAAGAACTCAAAATGAATGTTTACACTGCATTTGTCTTCTGATTTAACTCTTTTGGACAGTGCTTAACCAACCAGAATACAGTATGGGGAAAAATATAGCATAAGTACTTCTGCTAAATTAAGACTGCAAATTTACAAATACAGAAAGTGTTACCGAGTCTTTACTTCAAGTTCTTCAGGGGACTAAAGCCCATCCCATAAGATGGCTAGATTTTCTGAAATAGTGATTAGTAAAAAGCTTGCCATGATTATGCATCATGGAGAAAAATCCATGGACTGTAATCTTTACTGTTTATAACCTACACAAGGATGTTGTTAGTCACTCAGAGTATCCCCTTATGGGCCATGTGTAAAATGGACCAGGAAAAAACAAGATAATCTCTATCTGTGGGGAATTTAGAACTCAGAAAATTTAACACTGCTTCTGTGCTAAGTCCTCCTTTCTGGAGTTCAGTCTGTATCTGGACAGAGAAAGTGGTCACCTCAAATCTGCATGTTTGAACTTTAATCCCTAAACTAAAGGTTGAAAGCACAAAGGGTACAACACTATTCTGGCTTCGTAGTTCATTTCCATAAAGCACATATTAACACACTATGACTGTTAGTGGATAAACTTTCAAATAAATGAGAAAAAATATACAAGAAAGCAGAAACGATCCCTTGTGATACATATGACTTTTCATATAAGGGGAAATATGAATTAGAAACAGGAAGGGAAATGAATAGTTCATAAAATCCAATAGTTTTTTTAAAAGTCCAAAAATAGGGTCAGATTTAGTGCATTTGGTAGTCAGGTTTTGATACTAACTACTTGGTATGGTACCAGTACTTATATAAACCTAAATACGAATATAAACAAATTCAAAAATAAGTTTTACTTCTTGATATCAAAACATACCTATAGGACAAAGATATGTTTAATAAGCTTCTGCCAAAAATTAGTCAGGATTGCAGGATCATAAAAGGACTTGGGTTTTGAAACTTTCCAATCAGTTGTTTTGTTACTGCGCTCTGCTTGGTTTAATTCTAGCAATCCTCTCTGGCTCCTCAGAAGCCTAGACAGGTCCTAAACTCTAAGGTCCCAAGCTCTCAGCCTCCAGCCCAGCCACACTGAACAGAGAACAGTTAATTTGTTTTGTACAGTTTGAACATAAAAGAATAATAACAGAACTGTAAATCCTCACAGAAACAGAATTGCTGTTTTCCACTCAGCTCTAGAGGAAGGAATGACAGCCTTGGAGAAGCCTTATAAATAGTCACATTTAATGTGAGATTTCCAGCTGCATTAATTGATCAAGGGGACTGATGGGAACCAGTGCATGGTCTGTCTGCTTCTGTCCTGCATGGGGTGATGCTCAGCCCCACTCACTCATTTGATGCTATAACTCTGTATACCTTAGTCACACTTTCCATTTCATGGAAACCCCTAATAGGTCTTTAACCCTAAAAGGGGGCTTAGATGTACTTTGCTTAGAATATTTGAGGTTTATTCTCAAGAGAAATTAATGCTACTGGTCACAAATTCACTGGCTGTAATTTATTTGTATGCATTATTTGTCCAACCCTTGTGCACTGCCAACAACTAATTTTAAAAAATCATGCCACGTTTGAAAAGATGAAGGGCTACTTTAGCTAAGTAGCTGCTTGTTAATTAGGTCTGAGTTGGTCCTGTTCAATAAGGTAAAAAAATTAAGCAAACCTGCTCCATATGACATTAACTAAGCAATCTCACACGGGGCCTACTAATGCTCCACCTAGTTTCCCTGCTGCTAAACTGATATAGGGCCATATTCTGGTCCCTGAATGTCTTCTCAATGATGACAGTGACTTAAACAAAGACTGTAACTTAAAACCAATTTGCACTCAATTTTTTTGAAAATGAACAAAACCAAGAACAGTAGTTGGGGAAAAAAAACCACACTAACAAACCCAAAACCAACAAACAACCCAACTAAAAAGAAAACCCCAAACCAACCTACTCACAGGTGCAGGACAAGCTCAATGGTACTCAGACAGCTGGGGAAAGGGCTGCCCAGAGACAACAGTTTTGTTCCCAGACTGGCTGGACTGTTCCTCAAAGATAGGTAAATCTTCAAAGGAGCATCCAGTCATGTCAGTCCTCATGTAAGGAACTTGATACTGCCAACATTCCCTTACTTCAGCAAATAACAGTAATCTATATCTTTCAAATAGATAGTGAGATAAGACATACTTTTTTAATCCCCTCTGTAGGGAGACTTTAATCAATAAACCCTCCAGTTTTGATCTACAGTCAGTCAGTCTGTACTTCAGAGTGCATACTGTCTGCAAAACAAGCCATGATTAGGCTGTTTGAGGGTCAGTCTTATTGTTTAACTTACCAAAATTTTAAGATTGCTTTAATTACATATTTAATACTGTGTAACAACCTGTACTCAAGGCTTAACAGTAACTTTCCATATATTCCTGAACAAAAAAAAAAAAACAAGTGCTGTTTTTTGTTTGTTTTACCATGTAATAAAATTTTCATTTAGATTTTCTTAGCAGCTGACTTACATGGATAGCCATGGGAAGCATGCTACTATCCAGTCAGCTATCATTCTCATTTCAGTGAACAATACACATAAACCTTTTCACCCCTATTTTCTAGTTCTTTAACAAGAAGCACATTCTCACCATACCTTAGATGCAGTGTGGACAGAGGGTAAGAAAGGAATTAACCAGATTTTGCATCCCAAAAGAAATTCCTTATGCTAGATGTTCTTGATAGGCAGCAAGACCTTGGTGTAATAAGACAATTGTTGAAATATGAAGGTAAACCGATTCCACTCACAAATAAAGCGCACGTGCCTAACGATAAGGTGTGGGAGAGTAGCATGGTAGTCAATTCTCATATCACCTGTAGTCTCTATATCACAACTTGTAGTAAAGGTCTGTAACCCATAGTGACATTACTGTGATGGCAGAATGTCAGGTGACCCTTGATGGCTTGTGGTATGCAAGATAGATCAGATGGTCATCAAGTTACCTCATGTGAGTTTTCAAAAACTCTGTGAAGTCTGACATGTAGATATTCAAAATAATCATGTATGTTGCTATAAACCAGTCCTCTGCCCTACAGCAATGCTAACATTGAGAAAGCCAAAAAATTGATAATTTATGTTCTATGTATCCAAGTACACATGTACACACCAGGAAAGCAGTCCCAGAGCTTGCACATTTTAACATAACATTATTAAACCAATTTTCTCCAAATTTGTCTTCATATGTAGGTCTCAGAATGCCTGGCAAAACAAAGGAAACTTGAAGAACATGTTCTCAATAGTTAAGGCTGCATAATTAAATTCAGCATACAACTCCAGGAAGGCAAATTCAGAATAGGCAGCCAATATGGCCAAAAACTCCCAAGGATCTATGAGGGTGTGTAAACAGCAAACAATAATAGGAACAGGTTTCCTGGCTTTAATTATATTGGATGCTAACAGGCTGAATATATGTAGATAATTTATATTGTAAATACCACAGAGATTAGAGAAATTTAATTTAATTTTACAAAAACAGTAGTAAAGGATTCTCACTTGATTTATTTTGTGTAAGGTTTCCTCCTTCCACCCAAAGCCACATGAACAAAGGCATGCCCAGCTGCACATGTACAAGCCTTACCTGAACAAGGTCCCTGTGACAATGTGAAGTAAATCCAGAACCTTTAACTCTGGATCATTAACACTCCAGCTAATAAGAACCCTTCTAATACCTACAATTAGAATTAAAGTTTATATTCTCTTTTTTAAGGTTTTCAGCTGCTGGAGAAGAATGCAATTACTAATGCTTGAGTAGGAATATTTTTATTTGAAAGAGGGCAGTACTCATATTTTGCAGGTGATGCATCACAGAAGATGGCAGTGGGACATATCTAGCTGCTTTGTTCCTAAACTTGCCCGCTGCATATGCATTTATCTATTAAAACACAGCCATTTCCAGGATTGATCATAGTAACCTATACCACACAATAACATTGTAGACCAGGTTAGGACCGGAAGTGAAAAATAGCTTTTCCAATTAATGTCAGATAGGGAAATTAATTAGATAAGATGCAATTACTTAAGATGGAATTTGTCCAGAAGCTGGAGTTCAGCCAAGACAATAATTTTAACATAAAAATGTTAAATAAAAATAATAACAAAACCCCCCACCCTTAACGGTATCCAAATCAGAGAAAAATTCCTTACTTCTTGATCACACTATCTTGTTATCACAATGCAGAGCATTTCTGATGCCCAAAATGGGTTTTCTCTGGGACCCAAATGTAGAGAAAAGGGGAAAAATAAAAGGAAACTCTGGAGTGCATTTATTCATTATAATCTCCTAGTTAAACATATGACACTCATGATTTTTATTACAGATTTGGAAAAATTATCTAGCTTCGACAGAATTTCAGCTGACTTTATAAATGATTACATTCAGAATAAAAATAAGGAGCTGACAATTTAATATGCAAAAAAATTGTCTCCCAAAACTAATTTAAATGAATACCAATGGTTGTTAGACACTTCTAGTGCAGACAAATATATATAAGAACCATAAAATGTGCACAAATTTGAATGATCTATTTGTGCACCATATGCAAATGATATTACCATTGCTAGTCCTGAAAATCGTCATCATCACTTCTAGGATTTCCCATGGACTTTCCCAGTTCTCCTTAGGAAGACTCCCATTAAAATCCTAGTGACTATCCACACTCCAAAGTACACTAAAAAATAAATCTAGTTAATCTGAAAGCAGCAGAGCTAATGAAGATTGTTTCCCAAATCCCCACTCAATATATCCAAGTCCTCCTCTATGTTACTTACAGCCTCCCTCCACTCTTGCATTCTTGTTCAAAATAAGGACACAGAGTAGCCACCTCCCTCCCAGATTTCCTAATTACTGAATTGGAAGAGGCAGCACAACAGCTATATTTGTGCTGCTTGGCCAGCCTGCACATGCCTGCTCCCAAAAAGAAAATAACACAAGCTCACTACATAGTTGTCCTTGCAGCAGGAATCCTAATTTGCATCACCTTCTCCTCTTGCCGGTGGCCAGTTTCCACAAAATTGGTATTACTCCCACAATAAACTTTGGTTGAAAGTAATTAGAAGATTCCAGAGTTATTTGGAGCAGGCCAACAGACAAACAGCATGACAGTATAACCCATGTTTCTTACGAAAGCAAGCTAAAAAAGGCAACTAGTGGTAATTTTTATTTCCATATATCACAGGGCCCAAGTTCTTGATTAAGGCCTATAAACACTACCATGATACTTACAATAAACAGAAAATTTGCCTAACAGAAGGAACAACAGTAGATGGAATGATAACACAGCTTGCATTAATTAACAACAGAGCTCACTATTCACAGAGGAAGTTGCCTTAAGTATACAGACCTGGAGCCAAGTTTTTGCTAAAGCTGAGCTCCCATTTGCTGAGCATGCTAAGACAGGACAGAAATTTTCAGAAATACCAAAAAGTCAGCAATCCCTATTTAAGTGTCAGCAGAAATACTGAGAGCTTAAAAAAATATGAGAATAGCCTCCTACCGTTCATTGCAGCTGGGAGCAAGGATGTCCCAGCAGGAGCTCTGGTCCTTTTAACTTGGTGGGAGGACCAATGGCCTCAGATTGCCTTTTCCAAGCCTCACTATCTGAAAGGCAGATAATAGCTGTATTAATAAACGCAGAATTATTGAATAATTAATTCAGAGTAGAAACAAAAGATAATAAAAATTGTGGGACGTTAAGACACATTCTTAAGACACTGCCTCCGTTGTGTCTTTCTTAGAAGACACTTAAATATGATTAGAAATTAGTAAGATTTAATGGGATATGTAGAAGGGACCTACTTTCTCAAAAAGAAAACCCTTAAAAGACTTGTCAGAGGTAGAGCACTTCAAAAGTGATGATTACATGACAAAAATAACAATACCAGTAAAGTTCACTGAAGCTAAATTGTTGCTCACCAGCTCTCAGAAATCCCTTGAGAAAATCCTGCCATCGTTGTGTGGAAAAAAACCCCACAACATACAAACAAACAAAAAAACCCCACAAAGAATCCCCAAACGAACAAATTATGTTTTCAAACTTCTGATAAAATAGCATTTTCCTCAGACACCAAGATGTCCTCTTTTTAGAAATAAAACCTTGAACCTCCAGAAAATACAACTGAAAGGCAACTTTTAGAATTAATTACAGTTGCCTTTGTGATAGTCCAAGTGTTCTGCAGAGCATCCTGTGAGTTGATATCACTGGCTCCATCTAGAAGGCCTTCATTTTACTGCATATATAACATTAAACAGGTCAGCAATGCTCTCAGGAACAAATTGTAAAACATTCCTATCGAGTGCTGCTTAATATACATTTGCGTGCTAAGTGGTTATGCTTCACCTCCTTATTTATGGTTCTGCACTTATTTTCCTTTTAAATAGGAAAACAAATGAATAGATTTTCCAGTCTGTCACACCACCTTGCTGTAGAAGTAGTCAACCTATTATGCAGAGTTAATCATCAACTTCAAAATGTATTTTGAAGGCATAGAGGGCCTTTATAATATTTTCTGCACATCTCTGCAACCTCACTGTACCAGTGATATAGGTGTGCTTAAGCTCCTAACAAATAGATGTAGAACACCCCTGAAACAGTGTCACAGAGTAGCAAAGAACTGGATGCAGTTCTCCTACAAAACAGGTTTTAACCCAATAATTTTGGCTTCAGGAGGGCTGTAAATATGCATCACAACATAAAATGTAGGAGAAACCAAGCTAGAGAGTGATCCTGGCACGGGTCACAACAGGTCCTTTGCTAGGGATCTATTGTACAATGAATTATTTGTTTGGGTCCGTAAGTGCTTTCCAAAAGCACTGGGCATTCTGCCATTAATTAGTCATACAACCAGTTATATTGAATAAGGGCAGCCCTTACTCCCCCAAAAAATCCAAATTTTTCCAGTAAATCACCATGTCTCTAGCCCTCATACCCCTTGCTGCCTTCATTTTACTGACCCTCTCAAAGGAGTGAATTTCAAAGCTCTGGAGTCTTCAGTGAAAACCTACCTCTGTCAAAGACCTCCTCTGCCAGACTGACTGAAATATTCCTGGCTGGAATATCACAAGGATATAACCCTAAATACTGCCCCCTCCTCAAGTCATATTAGGTTTAGGTATTTAGTTTTTTAAAGGTTAACATCCACCTCTGAAATTTTATGCAGAAGTTTAGTGGTAACAGATGCACAAAGTGGACTAGTTCTGGAGAAGTAGAGATCTCAGTAAGAGAGGATGAAGTTGTTACTGGCAAGTCACTTTGGTGGTGGCTGAGCCACCTGCAGGGAAGTTGGAGAGTCCCCTCCAGCCCCACAGCACTCTCAAGCCAAATGCCCTTTGAATGCACAAAAGCCCTGCCCAGACACGCTCCTAACACCAGGGGATGAACTTGTTTACAGCCATCCCATGCCACTCTGCCTGTGATGAAGCCTGAAGTGTGAGTTTATTCCTGTTTTCAGAAATCACACCAGGTCTGGGGTGCCTTTAGACAATGCATCGCTGTGCTGTAATCAGGAAACAAGAGGAGTTTGTACCTTCTCCACAAGCTTATCTGGAAAAAGCTTACCTTGTCACAGCTACCACTATCTAAACACAGCAGCTGATCTAACTAGATGCTGAAATCACGAGCTTCTTAACCCCTGTGACTATAATAACTGTTGTTAGCATCTATTTTTTTCTTTCTGCCCATCTACCACATCTTCACTACATGTAAATGGAGTCACAATTATGTGAATTGACTATTAGTCATTATTAGGAAGAGATCAAGAACCAAAGTCACAAATACCAGCCTTGTTTTATATTCAGGTATAAAAGCTGTAGCAAAGTCAAAAGTCTAGGACATCTGAAGCAAACAGAGCTTTGGAGATGACTTGACAAAACCATCTCTATTAGTTTAATCAAAAAGGGAAGATTAAACACTACCTGTGACAAGATAGATTGTTAAAGCCAAACGATGATCTCTCAAGCAAAGGATAGTTGTAAAGTTGAAGGCTGTAAAGATGAAAGCTTGTTAACCTCCTTAATGATAGCTTTGTCTAATAATAGATTTGATTTCTTCTTCACAACTTTTGACAATCGGGATAGAATTAGGTTTAAAACAGAGGTGGTAGGTCATCACTTTTCTACCACCACTAGTGCCTTAACAAGCCACATAGGCCAGAAGTAGTGCAGTACCATCAAATGTTTTATAATGAAAATCTATTTTATTGCAGGCTAAAGTAAATGGAGGGTTTAATAGTACAATTTAAAGAGAATATGGTTTATTTGTTCAGAGGAAAGTGGGAAGGAAAAGAGCGGGGAGAGAACCCCAGGCACATAGGCAGTACAAGAGAGTCAGTGATCCGGTCTTTTTGAGAAGAGAGGAGAGTTGCAAAGAAGAAAGAGAGGACAAGGACACAGAATACTTCTCGTCATATGAAAGATATGAAGGAAAAATGGAGAGTAGTGCAAGCTTCATTTTGGACCTTGTAATGACATTCTTCCAGAAGGGCTTAAAACCCAATGCTTTCTTATGTTTTTATGAACATTTTGAAGAATGAGAATGAGATTAGTCTCATTAGATTGACCAGAGCAGTGGTAAACTACACCTATTTTCTCTGAGAAAGTTTCTGTCCCAAACTTCATAGTGGCCTTCAGAGCAAACATGAAAACATCGCACCAAATATTTAAATGGAATTTTCTTTTAATGTGAATATTAGTGTTAGCTTGATCTCTTTCAAGCATAGTCAACCTAGGTTAGGACATGATTGTCTGGCACACAACACATGGAACTTAAAATTAAAAGGGCTTTATAGAACATTTCCAATTGAGTTTGTGGTTTAGGCCAATCTTGCCTAAGTCAATATCTTCAGTGGATGAAACCTCTTGCATGGTAAGCAATAAAAAAATTTAGCCTTACATAAAACACATCATCTCCAGAAGGGGCAGTGACCCTGTTTATCAGGGTAGGTTGTGAAGGCACGAGGGCTGGCAAAAAAACAGGAGGGAACGTGCAAAACTCCGGTCAGTAAGAGCTCCCGACCATGCATTGCTGGGTGTGCTATAGAGCTCTCTCCTGCCCAGCATCAAAGATGTCAGCAGTCTCTGAACTAGCAACTGTCTGTCTTGTCTGGCCTCCGAGCTTTCGCTTTCCTACCCTGAAGTCATTTCAAGGGGGCATGGCTGTGTGAGAGGTACTATCTTTTAAATGAGCTAGAAACATATGGCACTGACCACATGTGGTCATTAAAAAGTCCCATGTCAATTTTTGCAAGGCTAACAATATTAGCCCCAGTATCCTGGCCAAAGTCCAATATAGGTAATTATATTCCTGGTAATGACATACCAGCTCATTTTATAAGGTTTAATATACATTGTGGAAAGTGGCTTGCACCTAAGGGCTCCAAGTTAAACTCGTTGCAGTCAGCTGGGATAAAATTAGAGAAGAAACTACCCAAGCATGTCAAATGTTTAAGCTTTAAAACCTTGGGTAGAATGAAACAAAAGAGGAAGGGATCCAGGGGTGCAATAGCATAATCAAGCTGGCTCACACCACTGAAGACACAGCTGGGATGGAGAGCTCACTGCTGAGAGGAAACTTGTAACAGTATCCCCAACCCACCTTCTGCAGAAGATGTACATGCATGTTAAATTACCAGGTTAAGGAATAAGATGGAGCAGTATGATACAAAATGTTGTTTGTTGGTTGTTTTTTTTTTTCACTCCGCACCCCCTCTCCCCCAGTAAAATCTAACCAAATCAGGGTCTTATTAAAAAAAACCTCTTCAAATACTTATGCACGTTGCGTGGCATTGCTGTGACCCCAGTTCAAAATGCCAGAAGGAGTATGTGACTCTTTTACTAACTTCTGTTTGTCTCGTCTTGCCCCTCTTCAGGACATTCTGCCAATACCAGCAGAGGATCCAGCTGTAATTGCACCTTGGCGATTCACGGCTGCCAAAAAGCTCTGAGGCTGATGCCCGGCCTCAGAATAATCTGCATGGCAGGACATGTCCCTCCAGCATGCCATTAACATCAAAAAGGGGCATTGGGAGTGTGCCACCCACACCTCATTTGAGGCAGGAGGTACTCACCTGCAAGGACTTAAATGCTTCATTCAAAATGTGTTGACATGACATACGCATTTAGGTGACATGGAGCCATGTGATGAAACATGAGTAGACGCACCAGACCTAGGGGCTAAGAGTACGGCTGGTAACAAAATGGTTTGGTTCTTTTGAGTCCATAAATATTTCTGCAGACAACGGATGCAATGTTACACATTGTACAAGCCTGGAAACCACTCCCCACCCCCCAATATTTTACACGATGCAGAACAGAAGAAAAATGGTTCCTAACTCAAAAATTAAAGGTAAATCAAAAGACAAAACATAAGCTTCATATTTGAGGTCCCACCTTTGGCCAGCAGGACACCCAAAGCAACGGCACTGGAGTAGGAGACATCATTTCATCTTGAAATGAAGTTCAAATTGAGCTGCAATTCTGTTTTCCCACACTACAAGTGGGTTGTGGGCTAGTTTTGGAGGTACCATCCAGATTCCAAAATTTAATCCATGTGTTTCACACGTTAACATGTATATCCTATACTCCCAGACACACCAACTCAATATCAAGATGCTGTATACCTTGCATTTCAAGCGGTTGAAGATGGGAGACAGGCTCTCCCCCCAGCTCTTCAAGTAGAGAACACTATTTCATCTCCTCGGTTCCTTTCTCCATTAAAACACATTCAAACATAATTAGTGTAACATTAAAAATGGAGGAAATTTTGTAATTGCCAGTAGTTCTGTAGCCATCGTTACATCAGGGATTTTTACCAAGTGACTCCGGCCTGAGCACACATGAGCAGTTAGTGGGAACAGCAGCAGGATAATGTGTGTGTGCATGTGCAGGTGTGTTGACGGGCCTGTTTGCCAAAAAAATCTGAAAGGGGCGGAGGGGAGAATTGTGGGGTAGGGCGGAGAGAGGGGAGAGGGGCTGAGGGAGAGAAAGGAGGGAGGAAGGGGAGGGGAGAGATGGAGAATATTCTGTGACATTTAAGGTGCTAATATCTGGAAGTCAACCTTTAATTTGACAGCTTTTAGTGCTAGTTAATTTCACTCATCCAGACGAGGTGTAGGAAATTTGCAGCACCTTTAAATTATCACGTTTTTCCACACTGCCTGAGGCCTATGTGGAATACCTGAGCCATACTTTCTGCCCCCCTCCCTGGCTCCCCCTCCATCTTCCCCGCACCCCCCACCCCCTCCTTTTTCAGGTCAGTTGAAGTAAAACTTTCATTCCCTTTCTCAGACAATTAATCTTTAGCTAATTGAAGCAGGAATGCTGCAGGATGGGTTTCAGTGGGGCCTGTAAATCTCATTTAGCAAAGTGAATTCCAGGCACATGCTGCACCTAATGATGTGACAGGTGGGCTGCACCGCAAGACAGCAGCTGCCGAAAAGTTGATTCTCATTAGACCCTCGGAGTCCTGCAGTCAGTTTTCTGATGGCTAAAGAACACTAATCGCATCTGTTTGCTGCTGGGTGGGGTGGGCAGACGGGGGGGGGGGGGGGGGGGGGGGGGGGGGGGGGGGGAAGATAGGCAAGGATGAGAGGTGGGGGGGGAGTAGAGGATGGGGGTGGGGCATTCCTCTCTTTTATGAGTTAATATCCTTGACTCCTGCCCAAAAAAACAGCAGGGCTGCCTACCACCACACCAGCAGCCTCCATTCTGCTGACTCCTACAGGGTGCACCCTTTTTCTAATTAACTGGAATGGCTATGGAAAGCAAAGGAGGCCTTGTGTTGGGTGAACCAATTATTTTGAAGGGTATTAAGTCATCAGATTTACTTTTATCTTGATTGCATTGTGGAAATCGTGCATAATTAATGGTGGGAGCTTATTAGGAAAATGATTAGGCAAATTACACAGGTGTCGGATGCATTTTTTATGATAAATTTGCTAGAACAATCCTGCAATTCCATCTGTTCAGCTCATATCAGAATGTCATTCTGGAAGAAATTAATGGTGCAGAGTCGCACAAAGTTACTGAAGGCCTTGGATGCAGATTTATGTTTTAAAAAAAGATACAGTTAAAATTACCCAGCAATTTCCTAATAAATACTTGATGTTACAGTTCAATAAATTACTTATTTAATCTTAAAAGAAAATGATACTCAGCTGGAAACTAAAAAGTGGAGAAAGCATGAACCTCATTTTGTCAGTTTGATGTGTATGTAAATAAAAAATAACCATAAGACATAATAATTCTTTGCTGTGGGATGCTGACTAGAGATGAGCTGTCACTGTCCAAGTACTTCTGCTAGTTATTTTTGCTGCAAATACTACGGCTTGTCTTACAAATCCTGTGATGGCTCTGAGGTGGCAGAGACGGTTCCCTTTTCTGTAATTTCTGCAGTGCTTAACAGCAGACTGTGGAGCTCACATACTGGGAGCTAGGGAAGACATCAAATACTGTTCTCATGTCCATGCTTCTTTCACCTTGTGTTTCCTACCAACACCAAAATATGAAAATTATGAAACCAAAACCCACAAACGTGTTGTCCTTTTGAGTGAGTCAGTAGGTGAATGCATGTGGGGTTTTTTTTGTGTGAGTATGTGTATCTGAAAAAGCATGAGTATGTGCATTTGTAGAACTAAAATGATGAAGGACTGATACTCTACTCCTGGAAGTGCTGAGAAACCACAGTGATGGGTTAGTTACTATGCGGCAAACAAGACAGCTCACCTCCCATATGAGAAGCGTAATATTGTACTAGCTAATATAACATGATTCCACAAAAAAATACAAGTAAGGGGTAGAAGTCACAGGAAACTGGATGTTTAAGGGGAGTGTGACAAAGAAAAACAGTTTAATCAAGGCAGGACAGTTTAACAGTCAAATATGATTTTTAGGAGTATATTTTTCATAACCTGACTGGCTGTCTATAATCACTGCTGTTATCTTTCTGTCAGTACTTCCTATAACAGAGACTGACTAGGCAAATGTACTTAACAAGGCTATTGTCTTTCAGCCACCCTCCAGGACCCTGGATATAGACTGCAAGACCTGTGGGGTAAGGGTAGCAGACAATATGGTGTTTTGCCACAAAAACAGGATGGGGCTGCTCTCAGGATTGGAGGTACCCCTTCAGGACTACTCAAACAGCACAGAGGGTATCTCAACACTACAAATGCAGTATATATTCAGTCAAATGAGCTACCAGCTAGTTTCACGGTATTGTCTGGCACTGAAGGTAAAGGGGTCCTGGCATTAAAGGTCTCAAGCGCAGAGTGCAAAATCCATCTAAGAAGGTGAGTAAAAACATTCATTTTTTTATTTGCATGGCTGTTGGTGTGGCTTTGTAGCTAGCTTGAACATCTTGAATGCCTTCAAAAACACAAAGCAAACTTGCCCCTTTTTGTAGATCCCCCAGGTACTATTATCCTGCCCAAACTCCACAGCACTGTAGCTCTGCTGCTTCATTCCTCTCTCTTATTCCTCAGTGTCCCAGGAGCTTACTCATTGCCATAGGGTCCTTGGAAGGAAGACGTATTGGCAATGAGGCACATCCAGTTTGGGTTTTCCTATTCTTTTCAGGGTCTTTA
Source organism: Podargus strigoides (assembly GCA_028020825.1). Classification (NCBI taxonomy): domain Eukaryota; kingdom Metazoa; phylum Chordata; class Aves; order Caprimulgiformes; family Podargidae; genus Podargus; species Podargus strigoides. The sequence goes on from CM051663.1 coordinate 101,399,658, forward strand.
ACTCATAATGTTATCAGAGTAGAAGTAAGCATCTCACTTTCTTTTGGCACTCTGAAAAGAAAGCTAGTAAGGATCACCAATTTTTTAAAAAATGCTTGGAAATGTATAGCTAAAGAGCAAACCATGAGGGAAGTGCATTATTTTTCTTCTTAATATCTGAGTCTTGTTAAACACCAATGATACCAGTCTCTGTGACTTTTGCATCTGATTAATCCTTCCCTGCAAAGTAAAGCAGCTGATACCACTCACTACCATCTGTACTTGTGGTGAAGGCAAAGAAACTGAATTCCAAACAGCCTCTGTCTGCAAGAGAAGCCACGGCAGCAACACCTCGTGGGTGGTTTATGTCCATTACACAGGGAGTGTTCAGGTTCAGATCATCTGAAGACCCAGCTTCTCCTCCAGGCCTTTCACTAGGCACATTCTTTGAAATCTGCTTTCATACATCTCATTGTAGTGAGCATTTTCAGGAAAATTACAGGGACACACAATCAAATGTGGCAAACTAGTGTGCCCTTGAGTCATTTAGTTACTGCTTGTTAATTAAGACTATTGATAAGTCTTGGTTTTATTCCAAGAGAGCTATCAGAACAGTATAGATTAACGCTGTTAAACACAGTGGGTAACCCTAATGCAGTTACTGAAATATTAGAAAAAAATTTGAGATAAATTTGAAGTTAGGGTGACTATCCTCCTACATTTTAAGGGATGACCCTTATCTGCTGGCTAATGGCCCATGACCCATATTCAATAAGGAGCTGCTAAGCATTTGATCAGATAAAAAGCATGTTTTCAAGCAATCATTATTCAAAGGATCAGACACTGTGATACTAATGTATGATTTTGTACCATGAATAAAACATTTCAAATTATATCCCTCAAAAAAATCTATACTGGAATTTATATAGGTGAGCAACAAAGGGTCAAGAGAATTTCACAGAAGGAGACAGAGACCTGTCTGGGTTAAATTAAATGGGTTAATATAAAACATAGCAAGGCCAAGAGTTATGGGTTCAGAATATGTAGCCCTAAATGTAAACCTGACATACAGGTTACTTCCTAATTTCACATGGATCTGTCCCCATCCTATATAAGAAACTAGTACTATTTATTCCTAGAAGAGCTTAGCTAGTCAGTATTATTGGCAAGATAGGAGATAATACACAGGAATCAAACAACTCTGATGTCCTTTTTAATTCCTGTAGTTAACGTGAGAACAAGAATTGTGGGGGCTTGTTCGCCACAAAGAACAGCAAGAAAATTGCTGCCTGGCCAACCACTCACCTGTAGTACTCTTTGAGGTATACCTCATCCAGTTCTTCTTCAGAATATCTCCAGGTACTTTTACACTGAGGCATTCAGACAGACCAAAGGTTTTTGCCTCACCCTCCAAAGTCAGTCTTGATGAGCTCTAGGAAGCTGTAAGAAGGAAAACCACTTTAGAGACACACTCTGAAAATATTAATCTGCTCTAAGTCAGCACATTTGCGTAGGCATGCTCCTAGAGGCATTATAGTAAAAGTAGAAGACAGCACCAAAGATGAGGGTCTCTTGTGAGTGGCTCTCCACCAAAATGCAAGTATAGGCAGTCTCTGTTCATGGGAGCATGGAGTTCAGGCAGGAAGGAAAAGGCAATGAATGCAGAGAAACACTTAGAGATAGGCAGGAAGTTATTGGCAGTAAATGCCAGACACAAAATCTTTCACTAATCTCAGTCCACTATGCACCAGCCACACTGCTCCTTTGATGTTGAGTGCCAGCTTCATATTTCAAGTGTACAGTATCCCTCTAACACTATAATCAATACTTTTTTAAAATTAAACATCAGTCTTCTTTTACAGAGCATCACTCAATTTTATTTAAGCCCTACCAAAATAACTAATTCCTAATCCTTAGTATAGATAACCAGCTCAAAACAAACAGGCCCTTCTGTAGTATTGACAGTATTACATTTTTAGCATATTATAAGCTTGCAGCTGACACCTAGACATTTTCTAGGACTGCATACTCTGAAATGTAGGTGATAAAACCACTAAGTTCATCCAATTTTCTGGGTATACCTCCCACATAATAGCTTCAAAGTTTAGCTTTTCAGTTGCAGAACATTCAAGACTTGGCACTGGTTTTGCCCAGATCAGTTTTTCATTATACAACAGACTGATTCATACAAGCTTCTGAAATTATTTTAAGTGATTTTATTTTTTTTTCTTGGGGAGCCGTGCAAAACAATGCTTCCCATTCAAGATAAGTGGAAGGGCCCAAATGCAGATCATATATCTAAGCATCACAGAAATGAGGAACACTACGGATAGACATATATTATTTTTCCAGCTTTTCATGTCTTGCCCATTGCTGTAGAAACAAGACATTTTCTGTAAGTAGATGCGGCTTTAAACACTGAGGTATAGCTGATTGAAGCCTTTCACTAAAATATCTTTGTGTTTTATTTCAGAGGTGTGGGTTTGGATTCATGAGGAATGCCATTGGGATACTACTTTACAGATGGTGAGCAGTAGATCAGGCAGTACTTCCCTGTGATGAGGAGGAGGCAAACCCTTCATTAAAACATCAGCTTCCCCCAGAAGCTCATACTGTCTGACATGCCTAACCTGTGTGCATATGTCTACACAGAACGCTTGCTAATGTTGCTGAGGCTGTAAATAAGGGTTCATACTATACTGTGAGGGAGATTAATGAGTAGAGTGCTTCCTTCTCTGCTGGAGGCTGAAGTAGGTTCCCTATTAAGATGCAGTATCTGTCACTGTCAATAGAGACGTGCTGTGTGGGTGTGAGGAAAGGTTAAGAGGTGTCTCTGAATCTGTTAATTCCTTGCTTTTAAGGGTCTAGCACAGGAGACTGACACACTGGAGCAACACCAACTTCCTGAACCATGTTTTCCATTGATGGAATAAGTCCAGTAATGTCTATGGCCAAAGAGAGGTAAATTCAAGAGAATTAGAAATATCCCCCTTTGAGGAAAGTACAAAGATTTCTTCTTAAATTTAGAAAAGGAGAAAGAAATAAATTAGCATCCTGTGCATAGGCCATGCAGATTTCAGGGAAGGGAAAACAGAGAGATCTTTCCTTCTCTTAGCTGTTCCCATTGTATGTATTAAGAACTTTCTGTGTTCTCATGATAAATTGGATGTCTGCCTTCCTTACCCATGCTCTCTTATTTCCTTCTCTCTTCAGTTCAGGTAAATGACTATTTTTATTTACTTGTATAACAGTCATTTCTATAGTATCAGAATGTCTTACAGAACTGTCTCATCTTCATGAAGCATTTGACATCATCCTCTGATGGAAGGCTTATACATTTTTTTCCGCACACGTGGGGAAACAAAGCAGAAAGAAGCTCAGTGCCTTGCCCAAGCTTACACTGTAAATGTGCTGGTGAAGTGGGCCATTAAGCGTGTCTCTGCTCTTAGACCTGGAGTCAGAAAAGAAGATTCCCCATATATCCATGCCTGCTTTGTAGAGCAGTATGCTAGCAAACGTGGCCAACTCACTCAACATGAGCCAAGGAAGGTCTTTCCTAAATTATTAAGGAAATAATTTAAGGAAATATTAAGGAAAAATATTAAGGAAATATTTTCTACACTTTTGAACCACAATGACTTTCTAGATCACAAACTTTCTTCATACAGTTGACTAATACACACAAGTTAAAAAGGCCTATGCACTTAAAGACAGATGTAGAGCTCACTGGCTTCTCTTAAAACCTCTAAGGAACATATAAGTTTATATAAATCAGCCTTTCTCCATTAATAAGAAGATCAGCCTTTTTCTATTACTTAGAAGATTGAATAAAATGAATATAATAGAGTAACACTATCCATTTTATACTAATATTTGTGCTTACTTTACAGAAGCTGAAAGAACCTGAGGAACTTATCTAACCAGTATAGCCATTAATTTTAAAAGAAAAGAAGTGTAACAATATATTAAGATTTTAAGATCTGATTAAGTTCAGCAAACGAAGACAACTAAAAAAGAGAGTGAAAATTTGAAAAGGGAGAAAACTAGTGGAAAAAAAATGGGAGCCTATGCCTAAAAATGATAACTTCTAGATTTGCATGTTAAAAATTGATCTCACTTACATACCTGGATATATAGCCCAAAGTCAATGAGAATTGCAAAGGGCAGCACCTCTGAATAATAGATCACTTCTTTAGCTCTCTTCTCAGTTACACACATAAGGCAAATGCTATGTACACTTCCTTTACATAACCAACCTTGCTGACATTTTTTTTCTTTTACTTAGAGAATGAGTCTATTTATAATACAATTTCTCCATAAAAATACAATAAAATTAGAAAACCTGTCTGTAAATCACATGTACGGATAAAGTAGTCTTTGTACACTCACTTCAGAATGCTGTCATGCCATTTCCAAAAGGAAAATCAAGGAAAAAATATATTTAATTTATCAATAATATGTTAGTTTTATATACAATATGGGTAATGAGAAATAAATGTATTATACTACAGCATGCAGTGATGCTTTCCCAGCAGCCTTGATAACTTCTCTGGAATTGTTCAAAGAGCATCTGTCTCTGACCCCACTCATGATGCACCCAGGCTACAGGGAGGGTGTGTGCCAGGGAAAGCAATGTCAGCTCTCTCAGCAACTGTAAGCAAGGAAGCACATGCATTTTAAGTTTTGACAAAAAAAAATATAGTAGTGCCTTCTTTGACAAAGGGTGAGAATGAGGGCAAAGCAGATGACCAGGCTGGCAATAAAAACAAGTAGAAAGTTATACTGGAGTGAGGCATTCAGACCGAGTGCTTGGCCTACTCCGAAGGTGGCAAGCACGACAGCTCTGAGGCCAACGTGAGAGAGCATCTCTGAGCCAGCGCTTTGCCCCTGGCATTACAGGTGCAGAAACCAGCAAAGCTGTGCCTACTCACTGCCTTCTATAGTGATGACTTCAGAAAATTCTCAACACTTCAAGAGACTGCTGGGAGAGAAGAGGCTTTGCTGTTGATGTTCTTTCACATTTATGAGGATGCTTATTATAAAAGGTTTATATTGGAGTGATAGACATTGAAAAGTCGAAGGACCTTCAGCATGAATAGCATGAAGAAATATACATTATTTTTTGCTATTTCGTGATTCACTCACTCTTTAGCCACTCTTTTTTAAAGATATGAGTCCTGGGCATTTCATCAATGATGAGTCTGCTGTGGAGGCAGTATGATACAAAATGTGTGCTACTCGTGCCACTAAATTGATAAACTGATATCAAGATATCAGAATAAGCCTTTTTGGGGAGAAGGGAGACAGAGAGACAAAAATAAAACTCCTGTTCAAATCTCCTGATAGAATATACTGGAGCATGTGTATGAAAACCTTGTCTTATAGAAGCATATATGTTTGGTAAGATACCTTTTTTCCTCAAGGAGATTATTTGTATGTGTATCACCTCAATGATCTGATATGACTAAAAACTCAAATAAACCCAACACCTATTGAACTATATGAAAATCAAGGGCAAATGCCATCAATTGTTATGTTTTGTTCATAGAAAGAAGAGAAAAAATCTCCAAAACATCTTCCTTACAGGTTTTTTTTTTTAGATGAAGAACAGACAGCTACAATAATATAACTAGATTTCAAAAATGGTGGAAAGATGGTATTTTAAATGTTTGGAGAAAACGAAAAGAAGACCTGAGAAGGGCTCTCACAAATGCCAAGCACAAACATCACAGAAAAAGACTCCATATAAATGAGGCTATACTTAACATAGTAACAAGCCAAAACACAGATGAAAGAGTGAAATAAAAAGAAGTAAATTTTTCAGAAGGAAAGGACAAGTTTTTATAGTATTAAACCCAATTCTTAGCCAAAAGTTCATCCTTGGATTACTTTTAACAGAAACATGGGGGCAGAATTCAAACTGAGTGATCTGACCCATTCATTCTAACCTCAAAACAAATTTGTATTTTTCACTTAATGAAAAAAAAAAGGCAACAGAAGTTCCTATAATTCTCTCAAATATTTTTTATCTTAAAGTTACTATTCTAAATTTTCCTTCTTAAAACAAGATCCTCTTTCATCATTTTAGGTTCTGAGTGTACCCAGAGAAAAAAAAAAACAACCACTTTTTAAAAATTGTAATACCAACCTTTCAATTTTATGTAGTTCAGTCCTGAAGTCCACATTTTATAAACTACTTAGGCCTTTCTGGCATGGAAAGGAAGTAACAGTCAATTTCTTAGATGGAGGACTGACAACTGTCAAAGGTTAATGGCATCACTGGTTACTTATTTGGCTGACAGCCAGCCACTACATTTTTACATTTCATCTGAGCAAAATATAAGTTATAAAACATGCAAATACTTACGCTGTGCATTAACTTCTGTTTATCTTCTAAGACGGCCCCAGGAAGCAGTGAATCCCATCAGCCTCTTTTCAGGGGTCTCAGCCTCTCAATAGTCAGGCCCTGGAAGAGCCATTTTAACCCTCCTTTTCAGAAGTAAATTACATGAAAGACTGTGAGAATGACATGTGGATATACTAACACAGGTAGAAGCAGTCATTCACCCAGGTGGATTCACACAATACCCTCTGGAGTACTTCCAGCAGGTGATGCCAAATAACATTCAAATTATTTGCATCCCTAGAGAGGCAGCCAAAATAATGGCTACAGTTAGGTCTTTGTAACCAAATCCCAACAACCTGTCCTCAGTCACTGATATTATTCTTTCAAGTGGCATTAGGATTTGTCACTAGGTGTATAACTGCTCTTTTCTAAAACAAGGTATAGCTGAAAAACACAGGCAATATATTTTCGTATTTCAGAGTTTATGGATCATTATAGAGCCACTTCTGTTAACAACCCTTGGCACTACACTTCCTGGAAAAAAATTAATAGATTAAGTCCTTTGGGCATAGCATGAAAATGACCCAACCCAGCAAAGATATATCAGACCTTGCAGTCAATTTAAACTGAAAATGACAAATTTACAGTAACATAATTCAGGTTTTAGAAAGTGGCTCAGACGATTAATTCCATACAAAAAGACACCAGGGATATTAATTACTCAAAATTAGGAAAACAACAATTTGAAATAAATGACAGGAAAACAATACAGAACACTCTCGATATGACCAGATACTTGCAAAGTCATTACAAACATTCTTGCTCTTTGAAGTCAAGCTTCTATAGCAAAGTATTTCCACCCCAAAATGAGTTTTTAAGAATTCTTCATGAAGCCAGTTGCCTGTCTGTTCACTGCATTGGCCTAAGCATTGGCACAACAGAATGGGACACCTTAACTGGTCTTATCCAAATGGATCCTTGAAGATCAATTTTGAAAGTTTCAAAGATTAGCAGAAATCCTCTACAGTTCATTCTCTCTACTATATGAGTAAGGGAGCAAAGAGTTGTTTTTTCATGGCAACTAATCATGAAAGTAAGTCTTCTGAAAAACTATGCTAGTCATTAAAAAAATAATAAATAATTATTGACAGGGAAAAGCAAGAAAAGGAAGAGGTATGAAGGATCTGCCACGCAACAGAAAGTAAGTAGAACTCCCCATGGCCTCAGAATTTTTTCCTCTAACCTACGAATGCCATAAGGACAAGTAAATTAATAAGGCAGTCTGAACAAACTCAAATAACGTTTTTTTTCTGCAACCTTAACATTACCTAGCTGATGAGTCTTCAGTATACATGCACACACACACACACACACACACACACACACACACACACAGAGTGCAACAATTTATTTTAATGTAATGCTGCCCCCTTGTGCTTTTGTGTACAAGGAAGTTTCTGCCAATAATCAAGGTTTGTAGCAACTAAAGAAAAGCAAGAAATCAGCCTTTTCTTCAGCTCTGGGCTCTGAGCTTTCTTACAGTTTTTCACTTGAGCAGTAATATGATCTTATGCAACAATCAGCAGTCTTAGAGCCTAAGGAAATATGAAACATGTATTAATATAAAAATTAAAGACGGGGTAAAAAGAAAGCACATCATATGTGAGTGAAAGATGAAAAATGAAGACAAAGGTCAGATCAAACAAAATTACTAGAAGCTACTGAAAATAAATGCAAAATAAACGGTTGGATTTCATACATTAAGTTGTAGTATAGCAACACAAGGAAACAGGTTTTACAGATGAAGACAAAAAAACCTGATGGGCAAAATGAGAATGAGAACTCTACAGCTCAGGAAAGCAGTTTCCTTCACACTAGGAATACAGCACCAGTCAGCCTTGGGTTAACAACTTTTGGAAGCCCCTACTGTAAAAACTTGGCAAGTGTCCCATGTAAAAGGCACTATAAACTTTTGAGAAGTTCATGTGAGAAAAGTACCTCTTTGCAAACATTGACTTGGAGTCAATTATCTATCAACTGCCTTTGTAGACCTAGTAACTAGGGACTGTCTTGTAAATTTGTCTTCCTTAGAGATGGTCCCCCACAAAATATCTAATTGATTGAGCTATGAGGACTTTGTACCATTCCATATGGCATAGTTTATGTCTGAAGACAAGAAAATTCATTCTAGCATTTTTCAAGAATACTGAAATTTAAAAAAAAATATCTAAGAGAAAGTGGGCATTTAGGCATAACACAATCCATGAATGCATAACATCAATACTCACAGCCATTTCTTTTGAAATTTAAACAAGTCCTGCATCCTGAAGCATTTGTTTGATGACTACTTCCTGCAATTCCATATAACAATAAAGCTTATGCGTGTTCATTTACTTTTTTATATGCATATTAGCCAGAAGATTTTATTTAAAAACATACCTTTTGTTTTCAAGCTTTCACAATGCTTATGGATAATCAGTAAGCCCTTTCAATCATGGAATAAATATCTATACATAGGTATCCATATACTTGCTCTCCGTGTGTGCTGTATTCAGCCACAAATGTCCTTTACTGGACATTTTTCCTTCTAAATTTCACAGCTAGAAGTTATTTATAGATAAAACAAAAAAATGCTTATTTGGGTCAAGAAAAGTGTGAGAATTTCAGGCAAATTTTAGTTAGAATAATTATAAAAAGCAACTTGGAACTATTTTGTTCTGATAACACTAAATGAAAGAAACATTCCCATTTTCAGTTACAAATTTACTGTCTTTGTATTTTAAATATTTCTAAGCTTTGACAAAGTCAATGGAAATCAAGAAGCTAAAACAAACCTTTTGTTTCAATCTGAATGATATCTTCAATTTGAACTGAAATAATTTGTTTCAACTTTTTAGAATGTTACAGGAAAATTAAGCATTTTTATCCTAGAGTTGACCCAAAATAATTTTTAATTCTGTATCTGAGCTTGGCCATTGACCTGACTAAAACTCAACGTAGTTATTCAAGTGGGCCTACTGTAAATAAGATTTATCTTCAGAATTTCTATTATTTAACTTATTTCATTACTTCTTCTTGTTTTTATTTATTTTTAATATGGAAACTCAGCAGATGCCTCGTACAAATCTAAGAGTCTATAGTGCATTATTAGAATGTGTGAAGTAGTATGCAAAAAGCTATCCTCTGCTTTTCTCCTGTCTCATGAGCGTAGATCAAAAAGGTAGGTAATTTAAGTATGCTGGCACTCTGAAGCTATACAAGTAATTTTTAAACTGTATGTTCTCACTTCTCAACATATATATCTTAACGTAAATTAAATTAACTTGGCAAGAATTACAAGCTGAGCGTAGTTCTCTGTGAAAATCAGGTAACAAAAAAATCGCTGTAAAGCAACTGTAAAACCTGTTAGGGAATTGTGTGAGAGATTGTGTGTTTCACTGCCCATGCCTCCCTCCTGCTGTTGGGAAAGGAAGGAGCTGCAGTGGTAGATCTGGGGTAGGAGGGGTTATGGGGGGAAGACCAGCCACTTGTTATGTTGTCATTCCTAGTGCCAGATCTGGGATTAGGGAAGATGTAGGTAATGGCACTATGCCCATCCATACCAAAGCAAAACTCAGTGTAGACAGCAGTCTGACTGTCTGCTGTGTCGCCCAACAGTCACCTTAACAGTGGTTCAAAAACTGTAACTCTTTTTTCAATTAATTCAACTTTTTAAATAAAGTGTTTCTTTTCAGTGACAATGTGGCTAAGGCCACGGGAGTTTTGTGCAGTGACAATCGTTCAGAAAGAGCTCATGAATCAAGACTTTTACTGTATACTTTCTAAGCAATACATAAACAGTAACATTAATATCCTTTCATTTCTGTTTTTGTGGGCCTTGAAGGAAAGCTATTGTTAACCTTGATATTCCAGTGCCTATTTCCTCCCGTTTCCCTAATTGATTTTACTGGGATTCTTTTCAGACTACTTTTTTCTATTTTTTGACCTACCTTGTATTTCTCTCACTTTCCTCTATTCTTTCTGGTTTTTCAATCAATTATATTTTCAGATAGATGTGTATATTTAAGAAATATCTGCTGCAGTTTCTGCTATCATTATTATTAAAGGACTTAATACATGTAACTCACCACCTTCTTCCACCATTTCAAAAAAAAATGTAAACAAGGATTTTATCCATGATATTCACAGACACCTATCTTGGGGGGGCTGACATCCTTCTGGTAAAAGCAGAGAGTCCTCTGGGGGCAAGTCATAGCAAAAGTTCACTTAGGTTTTTTTAAAATCAGTTTCTGAAGTTGTCTTTGACATTATATTGCCTATATTATGATTTTTGTGAATTAAGACTCCTAATCGAAAACAAGTAATTTAATAATTATGTGTCAAAGTTAGGCTGTAAGAATGCCCCCAAATTATTAACAAGCAGCATTAGTAATCTCTTTAATGTCTGGTCAACTATTTAACTTGCCATAATCTAAAGAAACAATCCCCAAATTAATTTTTGTTACAGTATATTGTGGGAAAATCCAGGTAGCCCAAAATAAATTAAATCTGTCTCAGACAAAAGGTAATGGCAGCATGAGAAACAATTTAGCCAAAGAATCTTTAAACGACTCCTGGATCTATTTGGCACACACTGGATCAAAGCCAGACTCTCACATTAAAAGCAAGGAGACTTGCTCCATTTAGAGAATGGAGGCTACTTGACCCACATGTAGAGTCTTGTTTTCACCAAAAGGTCAAATTCAGGACGAACGTATTTGTGTGATGACCCAGTCACACTGTAAGAAAGCATTCAACGATGCAATGGCACTGCTTATGTACCAAGTTTTGTTGCCTGAGTCACTGGCTGACACCATTCTTGTTCATGACAGCTTGAATGTCTGTGTTAGCTTTGTAGCCAGAAGCATACAACACTGGAGACACATCTGGAAATTGAGCTTTATCTCATCTAAGCCTTGAATCTTCAGTACTACTTGGATTTATCTGGGATGAAAGTAAAACTCTCCTAATTGCTTGTGTATTTCTATTTCCAGACTGTCTCAACAAAAAAAGAAAGAAACAACCTAGAAATAATACCGGTTCTTTTTAATGGCTCTTTCGTCTATAACAATAAAAAAATATTTTTATTAATTCTTATTTGACCCAGGCAATTTAACTTACTCCTAACAATAATTATAAGAATTTAATAACAATAACAATAACAATAATAATAATAGTCTCTTATGTTCTATTTGAGTGAATCCAAAATAAGAATATGTGTGTGGCATATATTGTGAAAAGGCAATAGAAAAAAATCAAAATATTATTGCTTACAGTGTAAAAGAAAGCTTATGACAAGGATATTGAGACTTAACTCTTGAGAACAAAAGAAACCCAAACTGGTCTAGGTTTCAGAATTCACCATTTTTTAGTGGTGAGATCTGATGAACTACAGCATAGCCTCCCAAGACATGAGTCTTATTGCACAAGTTTCTTAAAACAATGCAAAGCACTCAAGAGTACAGTGTAGGGAACACTCTAAATTGGTCCCCCGAGTAAGGACTAGCTGTCCTAATTGGTATTTCCCATCTTTAATTTATGTGATCATACAGTATGCTGTTATCTTTTCATTACATTAACCCATAGGGTCAAACATTCCTCTGGTGGAGTTTCATTGGCACAAGCAGATTTGCACCAACGATCAGTTTGGCCTACACTATTTAAATACAAAATTAATTTCAAACATAGCTGTAATCAGCCTTATGGAGTAATATGATTCTCAAGCAAGAAGACCATGTGGTTCCCATGTATGAAAGACAGATAATTTTATCAATGCAAACTTCATAAAACACAACACCCATCAAATATTACATGCCAGAACAGCACTAAACTACTTAGAGTAGTAAATAAAACATTAGTTTGGAAAAGTATTTGGATTCTTCCTTACATTATTACAATGTTTTATTCATATCCCACTTATATATTCTCTTCATTCTGTTAATCTGAGTGACCAGCATGTGATCAAACAGTGCAGTTCTACACATTTCTGCTTCCTTTGAGATTGCATAACAGCTCCATCACCTTCAGGGCAAGAGAAATGCTACCATGGCAGTCTCAGTTTACAAAAATGTGCCTTTTAATTAATTTACTAATCTCTTTTCACCGGGACACATCACTAATGCCAAGTAAAGTAAAACACTGGTAAGTTCTAGAGCAACCTTCAGATGATAGTTTCTGCAAAATGGCAAGTATCAATTTTGTGAAAGTGAATGTGTCAGTCCAAAATAGTTTTCTTGAGAGATCTGCCAGTGATGTGAAGGTGTTGTCTTCAGTAAGCAGAAACATGGGCAATAATTCTCTCTTATTTTATTTTTGTTCTACCAATTAAGGAAATCAAAATATCTTAACCTATCATTCTGATTTGCCTCAGAAATGCTAAGTGGGCATAAGCAAATGATGTACCTTTGTTTACTCATCTGTCAAATTACTTTGGATTCTTTCTGATATTATTGCAAGGCACCTCATGGTAGTTGTGACACTGTCAAATTTGCAAATTTGCAGCATCACAAAAAAATTTAGGCATTGAGCAAGTTGCTAAAAAATACTCCATCTAAACTGATGTGATAAATAGACAAACATATAATCAACCAAGCAATAATTCATTCTTCTCTTAGAAAGCCAAAACCTGCTGAACCAGAACTACTTGAATTCTGAAATGCGACTGTGCCTCACAGAAGCTGTTGCTAAAGGTCTTGTATTGGGAACAAAACCCAAATACATACTGAATGATTAAGAATGATGACAGAGGAACATCATAGAACATGTACATTATGTCTATACTATAGGAACCTCAGAGGACTTTCTGGTTTCTCGGCCTGCACCACAGGATCTCACCTTGCTGCTAAGAACATGGTAGAGTTGAAGAGCACTAGAGTAAGGACTTCCCACAGCTGCAGAAACTATTCTTTATTTTACCTATTTATGTCTCCCAAAGGAGCCATTCAGAAACTGAAATTCTGGTCATGAGAAGTTAAGAAAAAATTGTCTTTAACCCATCTCACGCACTTTAAACACATAATTTCTATGAGGACAGGACCTATGAACAGGACCTAATCCATATGGATCTCAACATAAGATGGGAGAGTTAGAGCTTTATACAAATGGGGCTCCAAAATCAAATGGGCTTATTATGCTTAGCTATAAGAAGTTACAAGAGAAATTGCATTCATTTATCCTAAAAGTTGGGGGAGTTTCTATTTAAAATTTTGGTTTGCTTTTGTCAAGAGCAAATACTAATATTTTTCTTTGTAAATGAAAATAAATGTGAGTTTGTGTTCTTTTCTTGTCATTTTGTTCCATAGCCTGAGAAATATGCTACTTTTAATCTTGTCTCAGGGAAAAGAGAAAGCGAAGATACTGAGACAAAGGCTGAAGTTTCAGTGATAATTACTGTGCACCAAACAGGTGTATGAAGCCCAGTACGTAAAGGGTTTTCATCATTTGGGGAAAAAAAAAAAAGCCCCTGAAAATCTGTGAACTGTCAAGAAACAAGGTGAGAATTGAAAAGCTATCCTACCTGCCTTACCAAAAGGTTACTTCATCAAGTAACATATAAGTTACAGGCACACATCACTGTTGAAGGAAAAGTAATTTGTTGTAGTCATTTTTAATTATAGTTATTCTTAATTATCTTTGCTGTACATTTAAACATTAAAATACAAACAATGCTGCCATAGCACAGATGGCTGGTGCCTGCTATGCAGACTGTCAAGCTTCATTTAAGCACCACTGTCAATTTTCCTTACAGTTTTAACTTAAAGTAATAATGCACTTTCTCTGAACCATAATTATTCTTGTTTTAAGAATACCTACCACAAGGTACCTAAGCCAAGACATTCTGAAGAAAAAAAACATTCTACAACTTCCTCTAAAACACAAGCATTTGAAACCTGAACCCAAAAACTGGGTATACTACCGAAATCATATGCATAATGGAAATCCTAGTGGATAGTTCTAGCTGCAAGCATCTGAGATCAGAGAAGTAAGGACAGAGCAGCATCCCCTACAAAAGGAACAGAAAGAAATTACTAGATTTTGTTATCTTTCCCTCTCCAACTGTGTATTATTTTGTCCTCTTTAAAGGTGTTTTGCATAAAAACTAGCTGGGAGTTTAATTTTCTTTTTTACTTCTGCATGTATCAATACAAGCACACTGTTCCTTGCTGTGTTTATTCATGAAATTAAGAACCACTTTCCCAAAACCAAACTCAAATATTCCTAAAATGAGATATCACTTCAGCGCTAGAGCATCTTTATGTCCTGCGAAACCTTAGAATCATTCATGGGAATTCTCAACTCAGGAATGTAAAAATAAATTCAAAATTATGCGAGAGAAAAGTCTCAGTTCTGGGAGACAAATATTTCTTCAAAACAGAATCCAGGGAGATCCAGAGTAGAGGAGAAACATGAAAGAGTTTCAAATTTAAGTACTCAAGATGAGACTGTGCTTGGCCAAGAAAGTTCAAGAAAATTTGAAAGATGTGACTGACTGAAGATACTTCCTGGACGCTAGTTTGAAACACTACGCCATAAACAATACACTATAAAAGGTGGATCAGTGGGTGTGGGAGCAACAGCAGACAGGCTTATATGTTATGTGACATAGCTAATTATGCAATGTATCAGGTGCAGCTTTGTAGTCATCTGCTACTTACTCTCCTACTGTCACTAAAATTTTTCATCATTCTATCACGAAGGTGGTACCTTGTTCTTTCCAGAAACTCCATTAGCCTCATTCCAACTATTGTACACGGGCCATGTACGTAAACAATTCTTTCACTTTTATGATAGGACAAGAGGAAATGGGTGCAACCTGGAACATAGGAGGTTCCACATAAATGTGAGGAAGAATTTCTTCACAGTGAGGGTAACAGAACACTGGCACAGGCTGCCCAGAGAGGTTGTGGAGTCTCCTTCTCTGGAGACATTCAAAACCCACCTGGATGCGTTCCTGTGTGACCTGACCTAGGTGTTCCTGCTCTGGCAGGGGGATTGGACTAGATGATCTTTTGAGGTCCCTTCCAATCCCTAACATTCTGTGATTCTGTGATTCTGTGATATGGATTTTATGACAGGTCTTTACTTCACAACACGTCTAGCACAATGAGACCAACTTACTGATTGCATTTAAGACCTACTACAACATGAACATGAACAGTTAAAGCATAATTTAAATGAACTTTGGATTTGTACAATTCTATCCATATCTTATTTACTTGATCTGTGAAAGCTAGATATGCTGCTCCATCAGCATGCTTTAGTTAATATTTACTCTGGGAGAAGAAAGGCAGGCTCACTCTCTAAAGTCCCTTACTTAATTCTTAGTATCATAGGCAACCTTGAGTATTTTATGTCTTTTTTGGATGTCAAAGTTCTACAAATGGGCTCATTTTTTCCTAGAAAATGAGCATATTTAATGCCTCATTTCTCAGATGTCATCAAAAAGATATCGTGTAGCAGTTTCTGACCTGGTTTGAAAGTCTCCTTATTCCATTATCAATTTGCTGAGCCTCCTACTGCCACATTGTATAGTTTTAGTGTTAATTTTTAATATTATTTTCATGCATTTTTAAGGTAAGAGTGTTGGAGGTTTTTTTACTAGAGTGCAATAATAGCTTCTCAATATTAAATAAATAATGTTATAGTGTTGAGACAATTATGACTTTTTGACAGTGTTGATATATTATTGCTTGAGCTACAGAAATTCATTTGTTTCATGTATTTTATAGGTACTTTTTTGTTCTTTAAACCTCTTTTTTGATTTTTGAAAAATTATATTTGACCAATCATCAAGATATTTCCCTCAGGCCAATACTAACACTTTTTGCCACAAATCAATTCTACACACAGTATCTACCTCCATTTCCAAAAGATCTATAATAAGATTCTAGGGAAAAAAAAGTGTCAGAAGCAATGTTTTATGAATCAGGCTCCTTTTGATGTTAGGTTGTGGGATTAAAACCTTTGTGAAAATTCAACATGGTGTTGTCATAAAATCCAAACCAGTATGAGACCCCATGAGGTTTTATAGGTCTTGCATCCTTCAGAAGACTTTTATCTGAAGAAAAGAGTTTGTATGTATGAAATGACCAGACGTACATCTACTTCCTAATAAATCTCAAAACAAATACACATGTAGGGAACAGGAGACATGGGTTTTGGCAAGCCTAAACTTTCAGAATAAGACTTAAGAAATTTGTTCTGAAGAAATATATAAAGTGCTACTTTACATTAAAATTGAATTTTCAGTTCAATAGAAAATCCTAGCCTCCTCTTCTCCTCCTCATCACCAGTGCTCCCATGTCCCTCCCCAAATTTTTTCAAGTGATTTTAAAAAAAAAATTCTAAAGGTTGGTTGTGGATTTGATTGGTGAGAGAATAGTATGTGTCAGCAGAGACACAAAAAACTCTTTTAGAGAAATATTTTTTCAATAAAAAAATAACACTTAAAAAAAATTATAGCCATTTCAATATATCTGAAGACGAAAATTCCAGACAACAGAAGGTTTTCTAAATTTAATACAGGTCATGGAGATTCAGAGCTCTCTTACACCTTCAAGAG
The DNA here is from genome assembly GCA_028020825.1 of Podargus strigoides. Classification (NCBI taxonomy): domain Eukaryota; kingdom Metazoa; phylum Chordata; class Aves; order Caprimulgiformes; family Podargidae; genus Podargus; species Podargus strigoides. The sequence goes on from CM051663.1 coordinate 101,416,583, forward strand.
ATTTTCAGATATGATTTAGTAGTAAATATGGTCAGTCCTCACCTAGATAACTCCACTTGTAACAGAAACAATGAGACAACCTCAATCATAATGGCTCCTATGCAGTACTCTGATGCATCAATATGCACTTTTCCTTGCTCATGTTCTCCTTCTGTATCCCTTATTCTCAGCCATGCTGACTTTTAACTTGCACCGTTAGTAAAAAAACTGAATTGAGAGCATTAGACTCTCCCAACTGATTTTTTTTTTTTAAAATATAGTTAAAAACCACTTCAACAAAGGGTAAAGCACTCTTAAAAGCCACAGGCACCTGCAAAGGTCAGCTTTAAATTAGAAGCCACTGCCATTTGGGGCAAAGGGAGGAGAGCAACGGGATATGTCCAAGAAAACTAAAAAGGAAGAAAAAAGTAGTAAGAAAAAAAAAAAAAGACACAAAGTAGTTTAACATTTTCTTTAAAACACACAGAGCCACATTGCATAGAAGGTGATGCATTTCTAGATGATGAGAACACCATCCAACCTGTTCTGTTCTCAGGATATGAAGAGGTCACAAAGCACTCAAGGTAGCAACTTCAAACAATAGCAATTGAATTAGCCACCTCTTTCCAATTAAAATCAGTGAGGTTTAGGATACATCTTTGCATTCCTCTCTCATGATGATTGCCCGGAGCTGAGGACAAAAGGCATCGGCTTCATATATTACAGGAAAGCTACTACCTGAGGAACAGAAAATGAAATTCCTTTTCTTGCAAATACCCTTAGATGTAGTTGGTATGGAGTCCAGACAAATCCACTTAGTCATTGGCACCTTCAGATGCAGCAGATGTAGGCAGCTGGAAATTTAACAGCTTTGGTTGTAATAACAGTCATTAAGAAATGGGAGGAAAAGTAAGTCTTTAAAATAATGATTTTCCATGGTCTGGAAAGTTAGTTCAAGATAAATGCTTGAAAATTATATTTGAAATTCATATTTAAATATCTGATAAGTAAGCTGGGTTCCAGAAGTGGCAAGTCATCTAGCGGCTCAGACTGAATTCAAATTTCAATTCTCAGCACTTCTGAAAATCTTTCACTTCCTTAAGTGCCTGAATATGGATTTGAGAACCTAAGTTCAAGTAATGTGTTAAAATTCTGTTCAGTACCTTAGGAACTTCCCTGAGAACCAACCACATTCATTTTTTTCCTCAAGCCATATTAAAGGCTTAGTAAAGGTTATGAAGTTGCAAATATTGTACCATAAGAGCAAGTTCTAATCAACCAGTCCCTCCCTGAGGACACATTTTCATAGCAACTTCTCAGAATTAACCCTTACAAATTAACCTCTTACAGGAGTCATTGTAGCCAGATGAAAGATTATGACCACATTCATAAGTGAATCCAAAAACCATAAATGGCAAAATCTATTCCTAATAAAAAATTATAGACTTTTTAGCTTCTCTAACATCTTCTATTTCAATGCACTGACCCTTTTTTTATAGGCATGGACAACCTCAGCACAATGTCATGATATAATTCTACTTTTACAGGTTGCAATGTAGTAGTATCTGCTACCAAGAGATGAACCTACTTCTTCAAAGTCAATGACAGAGCTAGATTTTATACCTAGATCATCTTCCTTCCATGCCTAGATTTTACATAGGATCCAGAAAGCTACTTCAGTGCCTGCAAAGGCACTGAAGAAGACATAATTGACCTAGCATGCAAATCTTAGTTCATTTCTGCTATTCTGTACTTCTTACAAAGGTTTGACATTGACAGAGGAAGTTAAAGTGTTTCCAGTACACAAATGCCCAAATCAAGGGCCAGAACATCAGGGTTCAACAGATCTGTGCCAATTTACATGAGCTGTGGATTTGGTAGATACCGTTTACCAACACAAAAGGTGCATAGATATTCCATGGCACCTCTGATCACTGGACTGATTGCTTAATTGTCATGTTCCTCTCATTGGTCCCTGTGCCAATTGAAGAGATTCAACTGTGTTTTTCAGAAATTATTTTTTTAAAAAAGCTTAGGCAAAACATCTGTGTGCCTCCTATGTGTTTATTTATTCATTACATAAAACTCTTTGTTAGATATATTATTTGCTAATGGAAGCAGATAAACCTTTTCATTCTCTTTTTAGACTTGCAGTTTGATTTGCAGGCTATAGGGGAAAAGCATATTTGGACTGAGAGGGGATATTGGAAGCCAAGGAAACAACTTGCACACAGTTAATTTTATTCCTTTGCTTAAAGCAACTCTCTTTGATGAAAGAGCCATTAAATATGGAGAACTGCACACAACGTGTTCAGTGCATTGTGCTGAATAAAAGAGGCAACACAGTGCCTCTCATAAAGACCCACACTATTTTTTTTTCCCAGCTCCATTAAAAGAGCAAAAGATCAGCACATTTCAGGATCATTCTGGACAGGAGAGTCAAGCCCAATCATACTTCTAACTACACATAAACTTGAACTGGCTATACAGTTGCTGATCTGAATTCCTCTCAAATCTGTAGATGTTTGGTCTGAGATTAACCCCAACTGAATATCAAAACCTAACAGATACATTGACTAAGATCGAACACTTATGCAAGTAGTGATATTTTCATTGCTGTTATAATATACACAAGGGCTTCACGCTGGGAGAACTAATTAATATCCAGTCCCATAAACCTCCAATGAGCAATAAAAACAACAGAGTTCAGCAGAAGACCCTCAGAAAGAATAGTGGAGCAGTGAGTAAGCAGATAGAGGGATGGATATGGTGTGACTATGTAGTAGAAGTGCACAAAAAAATCTACAAAAAATCTACAAGCAAAATGCTGTGTGAGTGGGAGCACAAGGCCGCAAGAACACCCTAAGATACAGGCCATAACATGAGATCACGCTGACTGAGCACCAGATTTATGCTTTCCAGGCCTCTGAATCTGTGACACTTTCCTGAGCACATAGATTATATGAACTAATGTATTGTTTTTCAGGACTTTGTTCCATATTACCCAATTCACATTTAAGATGCAACTTGAAATGTAATGACTGTATTATAGAATATACCTTGAAAAGACAAGTCATACATACGTAATTTGTCCAGTACTTCCTTCAGACTGGTCTGTATTCTAATCTATTTTCACCTTACCTCCTCCTCCTTAAAAGCTTCTTTACACCATCAGGGTCACCAGAAAAAATAATGGTTATTGCTTACTTTCTTCTATAAGACCTGAATCAACCTGCTAATACTGTGGTTCCTACAGCAAATTTAATTCTTTGCCACCGAGATCCTAGCCTAGAGTTGCTTTACTTCATAGTTAACACACAAAAAATTAAGCCTTGAGTAAAAGAACTAGCTGCATGCTTGCAACACCAGCTCAGAATTACTGAGGATTTGTCTGAACAAAGAATTAGTTCTGACTTTTTTGGTCTTTAGTGACTTATGTCAACACTCATTGTACTTTATTCATTCAGCAATGGGAGGCAAATCCAAGTTCTCTTAATATTTCATAGACTCTTCACCAAAGGAGTTGAGTCACTTTGCATCACATTTTGAAGACATAGCTTTTGAAAACTGGTATTTTTCTTAAGTAATGTTACTTCCACATAAAACCAGCCATATGAGAAGATCTGTTCATTTTGCACTTTCTGGCTATGATAATTTAATTGCAAATATATGTGGTACAGAAGTTACTCTGGAACATTTAATTAAGCTCTCCATCCTCTGTCAGCAGTCTTGTTTAAAGGGGGAGGTCTCGAATGACTGGAAACTTGCCAGTGTGATGCCCACCTACAAGAAGGGCAGAAAGGAGGATCCAGGGAACTACAGGCCTGTCAGCCTGACCTCGATGCTGGGAAAGATTATGGAATAGTTCATGTTGGGAGAGATCACACAGCAAGTGCAGGACAACAGGGGGATCAGGTCTACCCAGCATGGGTTCATGAAGGGCAAGTCCTGTTTAACCAACCTGATCTCCTTCTGTGATCAGGTGACCCACCTAGTGGATGAGGGAAAGGAGGTGATTGTTGTCTACCTGAATTTCAGTAAGGCATTTGACACTGTTTCCCACAGCATTCTGCTGCAGAAGCTGGCGGCTCATGGTCTAGACAGGTGGACTCTTCACTGGGTTAAAAACTGGCTGGATGGCCGAGCCCGGAGAGTTGTGGTGAATGGAGTTAAATCCAGATGGAGACCGGCCACAAGAAGTGTCCCTCAGGGCTCAGACTTGGGGCCAGTCTTGTTTAATGTTTTTATCAATGACCTGGATGAGGGGATCGAATGCACCCTCAGTAAATGTGCAGATGACATGAAATTGAGTGGGAGTGTCCATCTGCCTGAGGATAGGGAGGTTCTGCAGCTGGATTTGGACAGGCTGGAGAGATGGGCTGAGGCCAATTGTATGAGGTTTAACAAGGGTAAGTGCTGGGTCATGCACTTCAGTCACAACAACCCCATGTAGCGCTACAGGCTTGGGGAAGAGTGGCTGGAAAGTGCCTGGCGGAAAAGGACCTGTGGGTGTTAGTTGACAGCCGACTGAACATGAGCCAGCAGTGTGCCCAGGTGGCCAAGAAGGCCAATGGCATCCTGGCCTGTATCAGAAACGGTGTGACCAGCAGGAGTAGGGAGGTGATCGTGCCCCTGTACTCGGCACTCGTGAGACCACACCTTGAGTACTGTGTCCAGTTATGGGCACCACAGTATGGGAAGGACATTGAGGTGCTGGAGCGAGTCCAGAGAAGGGCAACGAGGCTGGTGAGAGGTCTGGAAAACATGGCTAATGAAGACTGGCTGAGGGAACTGGGGTTGTTTAGCCTGGAGAAGAAGAGACTGAGAGGAGGCCTTATTGCTCTCTACAGCTACCTAAAAGGAGGTTGTAGTGAGGCTGGTGTTGGTCTCTTCTCCTAAATTACTAATGATAGTTCAAGAGGAGACGGACTCAAGTTGCATTGGGGGAAGTTTAGATTGGATATTAGGAAGAAGTTCTTTACTGAGAGGGTGGTTAGGCACTGGAAGAGGCTGCCCAGGGAGGTGGTGGAGTCGCCATCCCTGAAGGTGTTCAAAAAACGAGTGGATGAAGCACTTGAGGCCATGGTCTAACGGTCTAGTGGTTAGGGAGATGATGGGCTAAAGGTTGGACTTGATGATCCTGGAGGTCCTTTCCAACCGTGGTGATTCTATGGTTCTATGAGTCTGTTAATTCTTATAATAAATCTTAACATAGAAAATACACTGTATTTTTTAAATCCTTACCAAGAGCTTACCTGTAAGAGCTTTTTGGAACAGATTCTCGTGTGTAGTACTTTTCTTTCCTTCTCTCTTTTTTAAATTTTATTTTAAAGCACATATTGTTAGCACTTGAGCCTATGTTTTCCTTTCAATAATTATTCTGGCATTCTAAAAGTAAAAAAAATAAAGATATGGGATTTTTATCCTTATTAAGAACCTAAATATAATTTAAGAGACTAAGGAATGTCAACCATGCTTGTAAATAACACTAAGCATGGTAGGCTTGGTGTTTTTCTCCATCATCTCTGCCTCCTGTATGTGTTACCCTCTTTAGGTGTGTGACTTTAGCAATTAAAGAACTGAGCCCATGTGGCACAGATTGATCTCAGTTATGTTAATTTAATTCCTTTTCGGAGTGTCTCAGTACATCACAGGACTGGATACTCAGTTGTCTTTCAGCTGTTACCCGAGTGAATAATTGATAAGACTCCTTGACTAAACCACAACTACCTAAGTGGGAAAATATTACAAGGTCTCAATACAAAAGATAGAGTTAAACAGTGCTGCAAGACGTTTATAGCTGCTGTCTTAGCACTGAAGTATTTCAGGACTTGGTGTTACCAGAACAGAGAAGAGTTCAGTAGCAAAAAACCCCCATCAAACGAACTAAACCACAGTGTGTTGCATATGCACAACATTTAACACACCTCTTTGCACACTCCTGAACAACTGCAAGTATTTTACTCATTTATTTTCTCTGCCTACCCTGTGCTCAGATTTTAGAGAGAGACATAATTCTCAATCCTTCCTCTAGACTGTGAGGATCATAAACCTCTGATTTTACAGTGTGATGAACTGTTCCTCTAACTCAGGGCCAAGCAGAAGGCTAGGAACCCACTTGTTATGAACTTACCAAGGGAAGGCTCAAACAAAGGTGTATGAAATTCCTTTCAACCTTTTAGGCTTGCAGAGAATAAGCATTACTGACACATCATCTTACTTATCTGTTGAAGGGCAGCTTTCATGAATGTGGCAAGGGGTGTTTAATCATCATGTAATATAAACAATTAGAAGTAAATAAAAAAGAAGCAAAGATCATGAAAGGAATCTATAATGACAAAATGGGTCTATGCAGGTGAAATGTATCTTCACCTGTTGAGACTCTCCCAAGTGTGAGATTATGCTGAGATTTAAACTTTGTATTTAAACAGTAATATATCAAAAAAGATAAACTACTCCCAAGAAGTTCCGACATCAGTCTCTTAGATCTCAAGAAGCAAAATCAAAACTGACTCTAAATTATCAACTCCCCCTAAACTTACAACTCTCAGCTAAGATAAGAGTTTCCAAAACCAAGCTTGAAAATCTAAGCATCCTCTCTTTTGAGATTACCAATTTAAATACTGTGTGGATGCCACAGGCAATTGTTTTTTTCTGTGAGGATCTACAGCACATGTAATTACTTACAGTGCAATGTTAATACTTACTATTTTCTGTCACTTTAGCATGATCATCTTAACTGAAACTGTAAATATTTTGAATCAATGTAAAATTAATGCATCTTTGCTATATTTTACTTGCATGTCTGAGAGTATGTGTGCATATAAATATATTCTTATACACACAAAAGTGTTAACAGAAAATTAAGGTCGCCTACATTCATTTCTTAAGTCTAACCCACATAAAAAGTATGGTGCTAGGCAAACTCATACTAACTGGAAATATGGATCTACAGCCATCAAGGACTATTAGTAATAAAGTTGAGATGAAGAACCAGAGTAATCTCAGTCCATGTCTTCTCACACAAGCATTCAGACTCACTCCTCCACAAAAAAAACCCAAAAAAGTACCTTCTAATTTTCATCAACATACTCTCTTGGGTAGATTTACAAAGGGGCTAGAAGAAGACTGTCCCTTCACTTGAAGTGCATACTGTGTCATGAAGCCTGTTTCACAGTAAAGGCCTTGCTGTTTAGTATACTGTCTTCCTCTACCTGCAAAACCCCACCCTCAATGATACAGTCAACTCCTTCCAATAATATTCAGACACACCATCTTAATTTTAGCCTCGGCTACATTAATATCTGTTACCAACCCAGGCTTTAGAAAAATACAGAACTGATTTATACTTTAGTGGAGAAATTAAAGATCAAAAAGATTTATTAGGGTTACTCTACCATCCCCCCTACCAGTGCATAATCATTCCCCACTGTATATTTTTTATGATAATTAGACACTCAGGGCTTAATCCTATGGAATGCTAAGTGTTCTGGCCCAGTCCAGCAGAGTGATAACATGTGTGCTTAACTGTGAACAATCCCTCAAAAGTTAGCTATGAGTAGGTGAACCATTCTCTATTTAAGCACATGCTGAATTACTTTCCAGGGTTAGGTTCAGAGGCTCAGAATCCAGTACAACAGACCTAAAGCTTTGTTTGTGTCACCTTTGTATCTCTAAAATGTACCACTGCTGTCATAGCAATGTCAGTAGCAAACTAAGCTATTGGCACCCTGCTTTCAGAAGAAACTGGTGCTGATTTTCACTAAACAAGTTTGCATAACATTGTTGTACTGCTTAAAGAGTGATCACCTTTGAGCCAAACAAGTTAGAGCAAAACTCCAAGACTGCTGCAACAACCGCTTGAAATAAAAAATGCATGTCCAAAGCAAAATCTACACTTAATCCAGTGAGATGCTCTGTGTAAATTTTGCTTGCTTATGAGCCTGCTGCTGCAGGAAGTGTAGCACATTGCTGCAAAATGATGGCTGTACTTCCAACCCCACATGGAAACAAAAGCAGCAGAGGCAAGAGCAGCCTGATTTCATGAGGGAAGAGGACCACCTCTTCACCGTATGGTACAGGTACACACACCTCCATCCTTCTTTCTCTTTCTTCTCTTCCCTGTCTTCCTTGTTTTCCCTCATTACTTGATACAGTAAGAATCTACATAGAGAGTGCTCTACTCTGCACAGTGGTACATTGTACAAGCAGTTATACAGGCAAAGTTCTACACTTTCTAGTCTTGGGTGTGCAGTGGTAGAACAGGACTGAATCAATACGTTAAATTGATTTAAACACATGCTTAAATGTCAAAATGTTTTTAATTGCCTGTAGGTTATTTATATTATACACGCAGAAGAAACATACTCTATCCTAACAAGCACCTCCTAATATTTTAAATAAACACATGAAACATGTGGCTGACTCTGCAGATGTTTATGAAGTTTATAATCTTTAATTTTTATTCCAAACACATTAATGTTTCTTACTTCAAAATGACCTGGGTAAACTGTGAAATTTGCTTAAGCTATTAAGAGTAAATCTGTCACACTGACAATTTCAAGCAGTGTCCTTATTGCTAAAAGGGCATATACTGTAAGTTACAGGCTTAATGACTATTGCTTTTTTCCCTGATGTGCACACGTCCTTTACCTTCACATTTATTTATTTGCTGATAAGCAATCAATGAACAAAAATAGAAAAGCCAAATGGATTAAGAGACTAGTTTTACCCTGATCTCAGTTTAACAAAAGGAGTTTGTTGCCATGAGTAGAATCAAATCTACAGTTAGAGGATTTTGTCACTGGTGATTGAATAGATCAGTATGAAACAGCATCAGAACAAGTATAGCCCATCTTGTTCCTGAAGGTTAGAGGTCTGACATTCTGCTTAAGTCACTGACATGGACATATGCAGGGCACTGGAAATTTATGTGCCTCTTCTGTGCTACACAAACATTTGACTGCCTACTCCCATAGCTGTGATCTAAACCCCTGTCCTTTTGGCACTTACATGTCAGCTTTCCTTTATCCATGAAGACAGCATAACTGCTCGTGAACATAAAATCAAGTGCATCTATGAGTCTTTCCAGCAGAGCTTTACTCATGTGGACTTGCCTTGGTTTCAGAATTATCTCTCCATCTAAGAAAATAGAAACAATTCTCTTTCATTGATGAGACAGTATATAAAATGCTTCACACTTATACACTAATTGTAACTTGAGAGTAATTTCCTTGCCCTTGTCACCAGCCCTGCATCAAGGGAAGAAATCGTAGTCCTATGCCTCTGAAAGCAGCCCACTCCTAAAGATTAGGATACAATAAAAACCATTGGGATTACAGAGAAGTATTCAAAAAGAAGACCTAAAAGTAGGAGCTGTTTTGGAGAAAGCAAATGATCAGGAATATATTAGGTATAAATCAGAGCACAGGACAATTTTGTCCAAGGATCAGGAAACACTTCCTATCAATGAAGTCTAACAAAGTGTCAGGAGGGGAAAGTGTTAGAAGAGCTCATCAGCTGTGTCACTTAAAGCTGCACAAAACAAAGTACTTGTGGTGTACTGGTTGGAATAATTCTGCATTATCACAGAGAGGGTTAAACAACTGTTAACCCAAAAGCTTTCCTCACTATTTCTCTGATTCTAAGCATCACATTTTATGTAGGTGGAGAAGTAAGGGTCATTGCTGCAGGAAAAAATTAACACTTGCGGTGATGTGTCAGATTTTACTGTACATACTATATACAACTGAAATCCCTGGGAGGAAAATACATGCAGGGCAGATTTGTGGATGACCTTCTAGTTTTATATGTCATACCAGACATAATGGGTTTTTACTCAAATAAGTGTTTTGTATTATATTAGCAGCTAGTGGCCTGATCCAGTTCTCAATGCAGCCACAAATGTGAGCCTTTTTCTACTGTACGTACAGAAAGGCACATTCTCAAGAGGCAGTCTTTGGAAGTCCTTCCTCATCAGGCTTCGTAAAGATGCCTTTCATAGAATGGAAGGATTTCAAAACATAATGCAGAGGAGGTGAAATCATTAATAAATTATAAGGGAGAGAACCAAAACATGAGACTAAAGATGAGTTTTAAAGGAAACCTGATCATAATGAGTGCAAAGACTGCTAGAGACAGGCAGCTGATAGAGAGGGGACTGCAGCCAGACTGGAACATTACATACGCACTATTCCCTGCCCACTGCACTACCTTGCAGAGACAGACATCCTCTGTTACTGGCTTGGCTGGCAGCTGGGACCATTGGTAACCATATGAAACCTTGGAGTTGAGTCGAGTGCTTTCAGAACAGCTCATAGTGCGATGGAGTCAGGCTGTCTGTCCATTACAATCCACATTGTGAGCACCTAGGGTTTAATCTAAACAAGGGACTTATGACTGCAAGTATATCACTGTATTGGCGTATCATATTGACTTTCTGATAATGTTCTAAGCCAGTCGGGTAAGAAAGAGAAAGTGCCACTGGGTACAAATTGTGGCATCAATTCTCTGCCAGACTGATCAATTGAATTTATATATTACCTCCAGCTATGTACTTAAAATCTATAGTTTCACTCCCTCCAGTGCACAGCTCACAGTTTAAGTAATTGCAAATACAAATGAATTTTAAAAGGATTTAGCAGGCTTTAAATTAAAAATGTGTGAACATTGTTATTTTAAGCACTCTAAATTATTTACTAGTATAACCCAGCTGATTCGTTTTGCTTTCTGTCTTTGCTTGATTTTTTGATCCCTGAAACCTCAGTGGAGCTTAACATACCTCCAATAAACTGCAAACAGTAAAATAGTGCTCTATTTTACCCAATTAAAAAAACCAACACCATTCGAATTCAGTCTACAGAATAACTAGTAAAATGACAGCAGTACAAGGACTGTTAAATCCTGCATCAGAAACAGGCAAGTAGTCAAGAGACACAAACATGCAGTTAACTTAAAGCACGAGTCTAAGTACTTAAACAAGTGTCTGTGAGATCTGTTTTACATGGGTATTACGGTGATAAGATGAAATGGTTGCAAAAAATGCTTAGTGCAACACCTAAAAGGACTCTGTTTATAGGACAGACTTGCTGAGTCTGATTTGCCTTAATCAAACATTGCAGCTGTTTTCTGTTTTAATCACATCTTTTGGATTAATCTGTAAAGTACTTGAGTCATACGATAAACATCACATAAAAGTAATAAATTAGGTCATTTGAACGTGTATTAAAACAGTGAGCACCATCTTATATTTTTCTATATTTTCTGACTTCAGTCTATTAATTGTAAAAATGATTCATGAGCTTCTTCAGAGACAATAAGGGAGAGATTTGATGCAGTAAAAAGCATCTGTATATAGAAATAATGACAAGTAACTTCAGTGTGTCTACTTATCAAGCTGGGTCCAGAGCTGGATCATAGTTTATGTCTCCTTTACATGCCACTGTTGATATACGAACTACAGTATTTGTTAGGAATAATATTTTAAAAAGCGATTAATGAATCTGCAATATTAGGTTCCCAATTTATTGCCTATTCCCTGAAGAGACAGATGTCATAAAATTCTATTTGTTGTCTTGCTGTGAAAAGGTATAGGTAACTCTATATATGTTTGTCTTCACTATTTTTTTTATTCAATTTGTTGAGTGAGAGAAAGAAAAAAAATCTAATGTGTAAGGATTATAGCACAGTGCACAAAAACATAATGTTGGGAATTTGAAAATAATTGAAGAAAGGGTATTATTGGTTTGAAGGAAATAAAGTTATATTCTCATTATGAAGATAAATATACAATCATAAAAGAAATGTTTGTCCTCATTACTCTTGTTTTTTTTATTGTTAAAGTTATTGTTTGATGTAATTTGAGATTACTTTCTCCCCAAGTAATGCTACAGTCTTTAATCAGGTATATCTTCATCAAAATCAAGAGTAGTGTAACTAAAACCTGTCAAAATGACTCTTACAGTCAGCATCAGTCATGTTTTAAGACTTTTCCAATTGTGGTAATTTTCTGTAAAGCCTAAAGGACAGGTGATTTGCATTTATATTCAACGTATATCCTTAGGAAGCTGAAATCTTACCACAAGTCCAGGTTAAATATAACACAGAAAATAATTTTTCCCAACACTGACTCCCCAAATTCATCAAAAGCAATCTAAAGAGGACTTTCTTAATCTAGACTTCAATAGTAGTTATAGTTATGAGTTATCCCATAGGATATGGTATCCACATAATTCCAGTTTGAAGATCCAAGACCTTACTAAAAGCATACAAAATACATAAAATATAAAATATTACTTTTTTTCCCTCAGAATTCCGATTTACTTTTAATGTGGATGAAGGATCTGAGGCTGAAATACAGGGAAATCCTATTTCTTCACCCGTGTTCCCATACTCTACAGTATATCACTATCACAAAGCGCAGAGCTGCTGCTTCTCCAGGTTGCTGTCATCAGTTTACTCACTTTGCTTTGCTCTGCTCCCCAGGTCTCTCTCAGTTACTTCAAGCTACCGGGCAGCCACTAGTAGTGATTGTGGCAGTAACTCACACAGTAAGCCATAAGAAACAGTAAGAGGAATAGAAATACTTGAGCCTTCAACTTTAGGGTTTGTTCTTGTTTTCCTGAGTGATTCTACCGTGTGTGAGGAATACCTTTAAGGTTAATGGGATTCTGAAATCATTAAAAATGACTTACTAATGGTTCAGGGAAGCTTTTTGTACTACAGAGTGTGAATTTACAAGGTTATTAGCTATTCTGCAACAGCTCTCATTCTGCAGTGATGCACCACTTTCAAAATGGAGTGAGGTAAAGCACGTGAAATCAGTACTGCAAGTGGTAGGGCAATTTTTGAGGATTTGTAATAAGATGTCACATACAGAAACATGTCTGTAAATTTAAGTAAATATTGGTTCAGATAGCTGAGACAGCTAGATTTAAAAGAATCTAGTGAAGGATGAATTTCAGGATTTTTTTTTTAAAAAAATCCAATACTCTGAGTTGAAATAAAGTGTTATTTTTGCTATTTTCACTTATTGAAACTAAGGAGTCTTCAATTTTACTGTGGTTCTTTAAATAATAAGTAATAAATAATTTAAATAATAAGCAAGGTAGCCCAGTGCTTCAGAACTGCAATTGCTCAGTGATTCCATCCACATGCAAAGCCAAAGCAAAAGTCCAAACAGCCAAGTCTCTTCATGAAGAGGCAATAACCAACAGACCTGTTTATTGCTGCCATGTTACAGGGTGCTCCGTACTGTGGCAGAACCAGTCTCATGTTATGTACTTAGATGATATACGCACTAGCAGTTTTCATTGGAGAAAACCCTACCCTTTTAGATATTTTGCCCTCCCTGATTGAATTCCACCCTGATCTATGTAAAACATAGTATAGATTGAGAGTGATGACTCCATACAGTTAACCTCCTGATATGGAAACATTTCACCACATTTTAGAGATTTTAAAATTCTCCTCCTTCTTCACCACAAGAATCATATTAGTATTACTCCTTCAGTTATAAAATAATTCATCTGTGTTTTCCTTAGAAAAGAGAATTTATTCATAGAAAATCTTGAGGAAGCAGCCTGATCTGTCTGGTATTAAAGGCTTGTTTGACAAAACAAATTTGCAATAAACACTCAGAAAACAGGAGCCATGCCAGTTAGAATGATAGAAAATCATGTCGAAGAGATAAATGGATCATTAAAGAGAAGGTACTTGAATTTTCATTACAATTCGCTACACAATCACTAAAGGTTTCTGAACTTGTCTGGCTTGTTGATCTTGTGTGCTCCTCCTACCTCTAACTATTATGCCTAATATCCATATTTTCGCATACCTTTTTGAAACCTATATATTTCATCTTCTGAAGGTATCATTAAAAACTCTTTGCAACCATCAGAATTCATGAATTTTGATATGCATTGGCCTGAATAGTATAAGAAACTGTTCAGAGAGTGATAATGTGAACATCATATCTAGTGAATCAGAACCTGCATGGCGTAAGTGATGGTATTTTGGTAAATTTGGGCTGCTGGGGAAACTAAATCAGAGGGGTGACTGAATTATTAGTTAGGCTTTCTCCCTTTTTGTAGACTTGCAAGTAATATGATAATGGAAAACAAGAGATCTAGTTATAAACAGGAGGCTAGCTTTCTGCTTCTTGTTTTTTTCAGTGCTGTAAAATTAGAAGAACAATTTTTTCTATGCAGTGTCATGAAGGCTTAAATGCTCAGGACCCAGCTGTCATTAACTGCTAGGCCCCATAACAAGTGAAATGAATACTAATTCTCCAGTGTTTCAGATTCAAGATGAAACGTGGATTCATTCCTAGCTAGTGCAGAATTGGTACTAGTTACTCTTGTAGCAAAAGCACAAGGAGGGAGATCACTAAGGTGTAGATCAAGAAATACTTTAGATTTCTTCTGAGTTCAAGTTGCAGCAAAATTTGTATCAACAGAGATGTCTCAACTTAACTAAGATAAGATTTTGACACAAACTGGTATCTTTTTCATCAGTCTGAAAGCACTATAATAGGACAGCAATATTCTGCAGTTGCTACTGGAAACTTTCCAGCCTAGAAGAGAGCTTGTATCCCTGCCTGTTAACCCCAAGCTCATGGTTCGACTTAAGAAACAAAACAAATTACCAGAAGGTAATAGGAAACAAACTGATTCCCCAGACTAAAACTATCTATAGTCTCCAAACACTTTTCTCTTACTACTTCCAGCTTTTAAAAGGGATAGTCCTCCTTTTATCTGAACAGTTTTCTTTTCAGCTGTCTTTGTCATCCTGTGACAGTTACGCCACAAAAACAAAAAATAGTTTATCAGAAAATCCGTTAGGTACAACTTTGCTTTTGAACCTTCTGTGTACAAACCTAAACGAGTTGCAAAATCACCCAGAGAAGCGTTACATGTATCATGAATATCACATTAAATCAAAACATATTCAATTTTCCTCTCCTTTCTGGGCAAGGAAGAGATTTTTTCAGAATACAGCTGTCTCAAAGTTTGAGAAGCTACAGAAAGTCCATGAAACTAGCATTAATTTTCTAGGGCCAGAAATATCCTATTAGATAACAGCTGATCTTCAGAAAAATATAGACATTCTAGCAAATAGTAACATGCACCCATCACAAGGCAGGAGAGCTGTGAATCTAAAAGCATTAGACTGTGATTAACACATAATCTTTCTTTTCTCACTAACACTGGATTTTAGACCTTTGGCTGGAAGAGATACAGGTAATGACTACAGAGGGATGAGTGGGAGTTAGAGCTGTGCAACAAATGTCCTTTCACAACAATGTTTCTAGTGTCAAAGCTGTGAGCTGATCATCATGCACGAGCCTCTGCCTGGGAGAGTCACAAGTGCCAAGAAGGGGTGGGAGGTAGACAGGAACCCTTAGCTATTGGCAACTCCTAACATATAACGATATGATACTATACATATGTATGTGTTTTGAATAACAGAAGTGCATCAGAATAAATATAGGTATTATCATTAAGGTCTCACCTAATTGTAAGTCAGAAAATTAACTTATTGCCTCCTTATTTTTCTTAGCATCTTTATATTCTGTCTCAGTGAGTTGTTTACTGATTAAATTCAAAATCACTACTTACTGTTATTTTTTTTTCCCAGAAATGGCTGTCTTATGATCATGGAAGATCTAGTTGCTGTATACACCAAAATTATAGCAAAATTTGTGGCTGCTGTCAATGCCAATGCTATGATTTCCAGTTGGCTTCCTCTTCTTCCAAACACACCTTGCACAGGAGCAGCCACTACAAGTCTGATGGACATGTCTAGCATCAGCACTTGTATATTTACTCCTGTTGAAAAGTAGAGAGGCTTGAGATGAATCTTTTAAAAAATGAGTCCAAAAAAAAAAGAAAAAGAAAAAAAGGAAAAATCCCTAACAAACAAAAGAATAAAGAAGAAGAAGTTAGTCTTACCATAAATTTAGTCTACAGCAAGTTTTTACTCTATCAGCTTCAGACAGACCACCTGCACAATAGAAACAAGGTGTAGCTGGCTTTGTATGTGTCTCAACTAGAGAAGAAAAATCTGGTATTGTTGCTTAGCACATTTATGTACTTTCCAGCTATAGATCCCAAAGTCTTATAAAGATCCAGAAATATAATTATCTGAATTTCATAGTCAGTGAAATTGAAAGACAAAATTAAGCAGTTCACTGAGGGCCACACAGTGAATCATTTGAAAAGCAAAGTTGTTCGGGTAAATCTCCACACCTAGGCAATGATTATGCTGCTGTGACTCAGACAAGATATTGTTCTAGAACATCAATTGCTACCACATGACCAGCGTCATATGCTGGCTCCTATACACTATGTTCAGCTGCATGCTGGACTTCTTAATTTGTCTCTGTTTTGCTCAGCAAGAAAGAAGGTACTCTTCAGAATTCAAAAAAAAATTCTTTTAAAGAGGCAGCCAGCTTTCCAGAGCTGGAATTATCTTCTTTCAGTTGAGCAATCTGGATATCCATAAATCAATGGGACCAGATGGAATGCACCCAAGGGTGCTGAGGGAGCTGGCAGAGGTCATTGCTAGGCCACTCTCCATCATCTTTGGTAAGTCATGGAGAACAGGAGAGGTGCCTGAGGACTGGAGGATAGCAAATGTCACTCCAATCTATAAGAAGGGCAAGAAGGAGGACCCGGGTAACTATAGACCGGTCAGCCTCACCTCCATCCCTGGAAAGGGGATGGAACAGCTTGTTCTTGGCACGATCTCAAGGCACATCAAGGATGAGGGGGTCATTAAGAGCAGTCAACATGGTTTTACCAAGGGTAAGTCATGTTTGACCAACCTTATTGCCTTCTATGAGGAAATAACTAGGTGGATAGATGATGGTAGAGCGGTAGATGTGGTTTATCTTGATTTCAGTAAAGCATTTGACACTGTCTCCCACAGCATCCTTGTAGATAAGCTGATAAAGTATGGGTTTAGTGATCAGGTAGTGAGGTGGATTATGAACTGGCTGAAGGGAAGAAGCCAGAGAGTTGTGGTTAATGGGACGGAGTCTAGTTGGAGGCCTGTGACTAGTGGAGTCCCTCAGGGGTCGGTACTGGGACCGGTGTTGTTTAATATCTTCATCAACGACGTGGATGAGGGTACAGAATGTATCCTCAGCAAGTTTGCTGATGACACCAAACTAGGAGGAATGGCTGACACACCAGAGGGCTGTGCTGCCATTCAACGAGACCTTGATAGGCTGGAGAGTTGGGCGGGGAGAAACTTAATGAATTTCAACAAGGGCAAGTGTAGAGTTTTGCATCTGGGGAAGAACAACCCCATGTACCAGTACAGGTTGGGAGCTGACCTGCTGGAGAGCAGTGTAGGGGAAAGGGACCTGGGGGTCCTGGTGGACAGCAGGATGACCATGAGCCAGCAATGTGCCCTTGTGGCCAAGAAGGCCAATGGCATCCTGGGGTGTATTAGAAAGGGAGTGGTTAGTAGGTCGAGAGAGGTTCTCCTTCCCCTCTATTCTGCCTTGGTGAGGCCACATCTGGAGTATTGTGTCCAGTTCTGGGCCCCCCAGTTCAAGAAGGACAGGGAACTGCTTGAGAGAGTCCAGCGTAGAGCCACAAAGATGATGAAGGGAGTGGAACATCTCCCTTATGAGGAAAGGCTGAGGGAGCTGGGTCTCTTTAGCTTGGAGAAGAGGAGACTGAGGGGTGACCTCATTAATGTTTATAAATATGTAAAGGGTGAGTGTCATGAGGATGGAGCCAGTGACATCCAATGATAGGACAAGGGGCAATGGGTGTAAGCTGGAACATAGGAGGTTCCACATAAATGTGAGGAAGAATTTCTTCACAGTGAGGGTGACAGAACACTGGAACAGGCTGCCCAGAGAGGTTGTGGAGTCTCCTTCTCTGGAGACATTCAAAACCCGCCTGGACATGTTCCTGTGTGACCTGATCTAGGTATTCCTGCTCTGGCAGGGGGGTTGGACTAGATGATCTTTTAAGGTCCCTTCCAATCCCTAACATTCTGTGATTCTGTGATTCTGTGATTCTTAAGAGAGTTTAAAGCACTGTTTAAGCATCTAACTTCATTTTTTCCAGCTAACTTTAACCCAGACTCAGTAAAACAATCCTATAAACATGGGTTTGAGGGGTAATTTTCCCTACCCATCCCCAGAGGATCTGGGGTAAAAGTCCAGGAGACGCTATCATAACTGTACTGACGTCTGTATTCTGAAGTACAAGAGAATAATGCAATTTTCCAGTGTCCACAAAGTAAACAATTTTGGAAAAATATTTTGAAGTCAGTTGAAGTGTGGGCAAGTCTTGTAACTGTATGCTCCAAATTCTACTGCTGCTGGTGTGGCTGTGTAATCTTTTGGGGACAAGTTTTGTCTACAATTCAAGCCAACGAGAAACCATGATTAGTATGGCACCAAGTCAAGTACACGGTTTTCAATTTGACAGGTGTTTATGAACTCAGGCCTGTTGCTGCCTTTTTCCTCAAAGCTGCCAGCCTGGCTGAACTTGTTTGGCTGCAGAGGAATATGGAGGCCATGGAGGCTTAAAGACAGATGACTCCTTGATGATGCTGAAAAAGTGATCCACTATTAAACACAAAACTATGTTCTAGGTCTGGCTCTCCTCTAACATCAGATTTTCACCTGTGTGATTCCAGCAATGTTCAGGTATGCTTACTGGCTCTTAGTTAACATGTATGGTTGAAAACCTTCTCTCCCTTAGACAGGAGGTAGACACTTCTGAAAACTCTTCATCGTCACAGGTTTTGAACATTTGCTCTTTGTAAGATCTGAACACTGGCTGCATATACACACGTTTCAAAAATTTTGTAGATGGTGCTTTTACTTTCCATTAGCATCAGATACTGTAATTTGTATAAGCTTTTATGAGCCTTCTGCTAACAGAAGCATCCACAAGAAGTGCCTTCCATCCTATCAAACAAGCTTATGCCTTTTAACTATAAAATTCATTCAAGTTAAACAATTAAGCAGTCATTTTTCTCACAATACATTGTATAATCTCAAAAAGATACACTAAACATAGCTACAACCTTTCCAATGACTTACTCTTCCAAGCTCGCATTGCAATTTTACTAGAATCATCTCATGCCCTAACCATATTCATTCAGTGATCTCACTTGCCTTTGGTTTAAGATTAATCTGTTATTCTCAATTCCAACTTTGTGACTTCTGCAGTGTCCACAGCTGCTGAATTCTACCACAAAAGTGCTCCATTTTAACAATAAAACCAGGTCTCTTAGAAAGCATAGCAAAAAAATTCCTCTAAGGATTTGCCCAACCGAAAACTGAACACTTTTTCTCTATTTTTAGTCCATAAATAATTCTCAAACATTTTCACAACTATTTTTTTCTTTTCACAGATTCATAAACATCCACACTAGAAAAAAAACTGACTGTCATATTCAACTCTGACCATTGGTGTGTATAAGTAATAGAATTTTTTTCTAAATAAAGACCGACAGCACCATGTTTGTATTTCCACTAGTCTCCCAAAGTAGGGAAGTTAGGTGCCTACAAGACAACAGAGAAGGATTGGTACCTCTATTTCTTTTACATTTTGATTAGCTGGCTAAATTTAGCTTCTTAGTTAGTTCCTGTGAGACTCTTGGGTCTAAAATAATCTAAGCTTTTTGATATGAATATATTCAATTTTAGCAGTTGCTGCCTTACCTCTTTCTTTGTTACAGATGGCAAACTTTCATTTCCATCCACAACATCATATGGGATAGATACATACTCCTGTTTCATTCCAAATGCAGAACAGAAATATTTATTAAACATTTCTGCCTTTTCTGCATCATTATTTATGATTTCCACCATCTGCATCTTCAGTGGAACTGTATCTGACCTAAGATTCTTTTTGATGCTAAAATGTTTTTAAATTGCCTTGTTGTTGTTTTTAACCATATTGGCCATTGATGTTTAACCAAGTTGTTAAATTCTTTTATCAGTTACTTACAAGTCTCAGTATGTAATTTATCCTCTCTTTTTCCATCCTTGACACATCATTATTTTATGCTTTTACACTACTTTTATGTGTTTTAATCAGGACATTTGGACTGATGTACTTCTTTCTGTGTAAGCTGTGTAAGTTTATGTCCTTGAACAATTTGCAGTGTGCATTAATACTTCCTAATTAAAATTTACGTTCCTGCTCAGTTATGTTAACTGATTCAAGCTTGGATAAATTGGACTCTAAAACGTCTAAGTATGCCTACTTGGTGTAGCTCATATTCATAAAATAAATATAACCAGGTTGTGATCACTAGTTCTTAACTCTCCTTCCTGTTTGATGGTCATTGGTGGGCAATATTTATCTCTTTGGCCATCAGAATGATGTAGTTTTGGGCTTCTTTATGAAAGATTAATCTCTACACTCTGAGATTATCTGGCAAAACAAAATCTCAGAGAATATTTACAAGTTTAAACTCTACTATGACAATAGAGGGTTTTTTTTCCTCCCTGCACTGAAGGAAAGATGTTGAAAAAGCATCTCATCCAACTGGCTGCAGGGTTTTTTTTTCTCTGTAATGTACACAGGTATCCTTATCTGTAGTTGTATTTTGACTTAGAAATACTGAGTTCCTGTTACTTCATTATTTTTTACTCTTCAACATGCAACATCATATTTGATACAACAGTCCATCACCAATCTCTCTTCCTAATTTATCAAGGATTAAAAAATTTAACCACTTTCAGTGAGATTCCAGCATTATGACATCTTACCAAGTTTCAGAAATGTTAACTATATGACATATTTTCTCGTATATGAATACTTCCTGTGCCCACTTATTACCAATATGATTGAATGTTAGTTTAGCAATTACTTTACAATGCAATACATCCCTTATCACTTGGTCTCGTTGTATGTCTGGTATCCTCATTGTAATTCAGACATAGAGATGGTGCAGACATACAAGTACATACTTGCCACAATTTCCCTTTATTGTTACTCAATTCCACACATACTTTAAGGCTCTTCTGGCAGTTTTTCATTGACTGGTATGGCTCTTACTGAGATAGTCGACACAATCAGAGTTTCCCATCCCTCTGGTAAGAAATCATCAACAGCCTGTCAGATGATGTCTGACGAAGTATTAGTACCAGCATACATCCTTCTAATTTAAATATTACCTAGGCTTGACTTCAAATTCTTCATCTTTAATCTAAAAAAACAGAAAATTCTCAGTTGCCCTCCCATTCCCTTGAAATGTCCTGTAGGTTCTTCCTAGTATGGTGTCAAGAAAGCTGTCAAGAAAGAATGCATTTTATTGTCCTTCTAAGGATGCTCTCAATGGGTTTTTCAATGTTCTCCTGCTCTGAACTGTGGTCTAGTTCTCTTTATGAATGTTAATCAAAAAGTGACGTCTTAAAATTAATCAAACAATATGGAGAAATAAAACCACTTCATTTACAGCATGTTATTGTCTTGCAGGTAAAATGATAATTGTAAATAGATATTGTATGTCATAATTGCCATGTGAAACAGCTTGCAGGCAATCCATAGACTGAAATTCTTTGCCTAAACTATTAATCAAGTAACTTCAACTGATGAACAAAAGAATTCAAGTCTGCACTTGGATAATTTGGAAATAAGAAAAAAGAAATAGATTTGTCAAATTAATTATTCATAATAAGTAGTTCAACCAGATATATCCCTTTTTATCATTTACATTGGTTTTAAATTCTTAAAGTGGTTTGGGAACTTCGAAGAATAACATTTGCTATAAATGCTTAACGCAATCATTTTTATATACTGTAAACATACAAACATACTTTACTTAGCATTGAATAAGGCAGGAGAGACCATGAGACAGTGATTATGGTAGCTTTATCTCTCCAGAAAAGGTAGAAGCCTGGTATTTTTCAGACAGACTGAACTAATAACCAAATATCTGCAGTTTGAGGATTACTGCTGCAAGTGACCACAGCTTAAGAATCCATTGGCACTGTGTCCATACCAGGTCAATAAGCCAACACTGACGATAGGATGCAATGGTCACACTCCCCAGTCACTGGCCTACAGCAGGATTCTGATTTCTAGAAATGCTCATCTGCAGCTCAGTGCCAACTGTGTTTGGTTGTTTTGGTTTAGGGGTTTTTTTTTGGTTTTTTGTTTTTAGGAACTTTTCAAATTATGACCAATCCAGTAATATTTAGCTTGTTAGGACAAATAGGTTCACAGAAGGTAATCACAGAAATAAGCAGACAAACGTGTGAGTACATCACTGAACTCAATCAGTGTGATGTATGGTGGGATTTGTTTTTTCTAAAATATCACAGCTTTCTGACAACTGGAGTAATACTGTCAAATACGTCAGAATAGCTCCGATTCTGGAGTCTTTGTCCACAGTATATAGCAGCAAACTCCATGTGCAATCCTACTGAAATCATGCAAAAACTTATACTGTGTACTTTATGTATTATAATAATCAAAACTACTTACTAAATTTAGAAGATTAAAAAGTGATTAGAGAGTTCAGTGACAAACGTAATTAAGTCTGACAATGACGGAAATTTGCTGTAGCAAATGGGATTAGCCTGGAAGACTATGGCTATGGAAAAAAATCTGTGCTTACATGTTTACGTCTACTTCTGATATTGAAATATTAATAAGAGTACATTGAAGTAGAGCCCAATGAAAGTTGTTCAGTGGCCTTTGGATGAAAGTTTACTATTTCAAAGTTCATTAACATGTAAAATGAGCTGGAGGATGGTAAAGAGATCTGAGGACTGTTAAAGTTATCCTCTCCTTCCCACCTCTGCTCCCCACCAGCTCCATTGGACACAATACAGGAATTAACAGGAGATTCAGGAGTAAAAACTAAGTCTGAACCCCCAGTGTTGGACTAGAAGACCAGTATTCTTTCATCCTTTTAGCCTGTACCCAGATCACTGTCATCTTGCAACTCTTCACAGCGACCATCTGGGAGCGGGCAGAAGAGAGGAATGCTTTGCACCTCACCTGCAGTTCTACAACCCTTATTAAGCAGAAAAGTTCTGTTCTTTAATAGGTTGCCTAAGCTTTCCTGAACACTTCATTTCCCCCCTTTTTACTGGGCTTCTCACTCCAAGGAATCTCTCTGGAATGGACTTTGACATGACAGACTGCCGCTGATGTTTAAAAGCTATGTCATCATTGACCTTATGTACAACATCATTATTCAAAGCTAGCTGGTTCCCGGCTATGAAAAAGACTTTTGCCCATATAGAAAAATGAGATTATAACATTTTATCTAGAAATTAAGCCCAGCCTATTGATACCTCTTCATGGTTAGTGCAGTACTTCATTTCAACACATTGAAGAATTAATGAATCCCATATACACTTCCTTCGTACAATCTAAACTTGCATGGCTATAAAGTTATGGGGTTTCAGGTTGATTTAATAGCTTGGGAACAATACAGTACAATTAACTATTGTGACCACTGTTCTACATGAAACTTGCGTCCCTAATAATGCTGAATATAGGACAAAGTTGTTGCGTATTGTCAGCCTTCAAAGTGGTCAAACCAATTTTCATCTCCTGCTCTGACATTATGCCTGGTTTTAATTAAAAAGGGTGTTTTATTAAGAAAATCCATGTGGGTGTTTCGTGACTCTTCAGTGTAGAATTCCAAATGGTATCAAATGTTGTTCTGCATGTTTCTCTTAAAGCCTACATGAAGTTTTCAGTTCTTCTAGTTCATGTTAATACATACTCCTGGCAGCTTTTCTATACTAGCTCAATCATATGAACAGATCCAAATTTCACATACACAAGCCAGCTGCCCAAGAAAGACATGAGATAAAGTCCTATTTCAGACTATAGCTATTGTAATACTCTCTACCCACCTTTTTAATACTGCAAGATAGAGGTAACAGAAGAATCATGAGTCATTACTGTTATGTCTCTAGCAAGTATCTTCTAATACTCAAAGATGTAAAAAACCTTATAATAATAATAATATCATTTCTCTAAAGGAACAGAACATCTGAGAAACTTCCTTGGACAATATAATTTGAGTGTTTTCAACATTGTTTATTTTATTTCACAGCAAACATATTTTATCACAATTGCTTTCCCAATTATAGTGCAAAATAAAAGGCATCATCAAATAGTTTAATAGGTGCAGAGGAAAATGTTCATCAAACAATGCAGAAAATAATGTGAAAACAAAAATCTGTGTGTTGGGATAGGAAATTATTGCTATGGAGTTATTTGCCCTTTATCTCCTCAATGGAAGGAAAGGACAGAGGGCCCCTAGGTTTGATTATTATTTTTCTGATAAAGTGTACACTGGAATAAAGGGAAGATTTCCTCTTCCAAGCAAGGTCTGCAGTCCTTCCAGTGAGTATGTAATCTCAATAGTTAAAAGACAAATCACATTTATCCATAAAAACAAAAGTCCATGCTTAGGCTGCAGGGTAGAAGATTTAAGAAGAGAGACTGACAGTTTTTCTTTAGAAAACTGTTTGTATTTTTTACTGCAATCTACTCAGAAATATACTAATAGAATTTTAAAAGGTCTGTACACATCCACCAGTGCTCAGATAGCATGTTGAAAAGTACCTCCCGGTGATTTTCAGATCTCCGTCTCAGGAGTAGGCTGGTGATTACCTCTATCTGCCTGGCAATACAAAGCACTAATCTGTCTTAAAATAATGGCCACGAAGAGCACGTGGGGTAGCAAGCGGCAGCTCACCATTGCACACCACGGTATTCTTCTGAGGTCCTGTATCGAGGCCGTGTAGCGCAGGTATGTATTATTTATAGCCATGTCTCTGTATGATTACCTCCAGTTAACTTGAAGCCTCCTTAAAACAAAGGTTGCTCTAGTCCTGCTTGCCATTGGTATGAGGCCCTCCTCGCTCCCACTCTCCCCCACTGGTGTAAGCAGACATAGCAGTCCTCGGTCTAATTAGCTGTCTTTAAGGCAGGGCTAAGTGGGCTCAGTGGGGGAAATAGGCTTTCTCTGGCCCCTCCAAGCCTCTCCTTGGTGCTGGCAGACAGAGTGCACACGGCCTCCAAGAGGCACCACAAACTCACTGACATTATGTCCACAGGTTATCATTATCATCTTTTTTAAAAAAATCTGATCGATCGCTCTCGACCACAATGATGCTTCAGGGCATCTCTCTCTCTGCTGGGGAGTGATTGACCATTGGGTATCATTAAAGAGGGGAGGTGAGGGGAGGGAGGGAGGGGAGGGGAAGATGGAGGCTGCTGCAGCAGCAGCACCGGCTGCAGCCCCTCCTCACATGTGCCTCTCCCTTCTGGACACCACTGACCTTTCACTGAGGAGCCAGCAGGAGCCAGGAGAGATTTAATTGAAAGGCTTCCTCAGATGTGTTCAGGGTTTGGGTGATGGAGGAGGAAGATACAGCATTAAGAAGAGAGAAGTCAGGGGAGAGGAAGGGAAAAGGAAAAAAGGAAAATACTCAGCAAGTTTGGATGACCTTCAGAGGCTAATTGCTAGTCTCTCCCTAGGCTTTTGCTGGGCTTTGGTTTGCATGGGGACCTGGCATTGGCAGTGCCTGGACTGTGCTTCACTAGGCATGGGCACCTCTGCTGCAGCAGCCCTGCTGCCCCATCTCTCTCCATCACCCTCCTGGCGCAACCAACCACAGATGAGCCAAAGCAGCAGCCACCTCTGTCCCTCCTAGGTGATGCCACACAGGCAAGCAATGGTCATCCTTATTTCCCAGGCTTCATCGCTCATTAGGGAAAGGTCTTGGGAGGGGTAGGAGCAAGCAGCACTCTGAAAGAGTGCATACATATTCAGAAATGTATGTACTTTCTCGTCTTTTTAAAGTTGCATTTTTCTTTGGTTTGGGTACAAAAATGGACGTTAAACAAAACCAGAGGAGCTCCCAGCCAGAGAAACCCAGCCACTGTTCTGACACTCATTCTTTTCTGCTCTCCTCCCATTTACTCTGGTTTTGCTCCTTTGTTTGTGCCTGGGATGCTGCACCTCAGCAGTGTAACCCACATGCCGCCACCTTCTCCTCCCCTACTTTCCTCCCCCTTTGCCACACATTCCACTCAATCCAAGCTCCCCCCTTTCCATTCTAACATAACTAAAAAGGAATGAGCGGCTCTCAGCTGAGTTAAATGGGTGACAAGGGAGATGGAAAGAAGGAAATTCATCCCTTCTTGTCTTTGAGAGCAATTTAATTAGGCCCAGGCCCCCTGTGAACAGGTAAGGGAAAGGCTGAGGATTGGCTTGTCTGGGCTTCCTCTGAAGGCAAAAGCAGCCTTGGACACACATACAGAAAAAGGATTTTTAAGGGATCATGTAAGAAGATCAACAGATAAGCAGCTAATTTTGTGTACTTAGGGAGCAAATGAGTGCATGTGCTCCCACTGGAATAGCCAGAGTGATGGGATGAGAGGAAGAAAAACGAGGACGGAGCAAGGAGAGATCTTAAGGTATTTCACTGTTACTGCTGATCACCAAAATTAAAGATTTATACTGCTGGATAGGGTACTCTGGCTATGGCTTTCAGAGTGACTGTGCATATGTACATATATCTATATACATACATATATAGATATAGATTTTTCTTTATACAGCTCAGTTATTTCAAGAATTCTCATCAGTAAACCACTTTTAAACTAATTGAAGTCTGTGGAGAGGAAACCTCATTTTTGGTTCAAATGAATTTTCTGAAAATGTCATTTGATTCAGGAAATATGACTGATCTGCCTGATTTCTTGATAAGAAATGAAATGAGCCGTTGTCCTTCAGGATATCATAGACTTGAAATGGGGGATTTTATGGTTAATGCCATCAGATAGAAGTGTCCTACTTTGAAAAGAGAAGTCCATCAGCCCCAGGGAAAGGCTGAAGCCTGAATTTAGTCTCTAAATCCACAGCTGCAGTTAGAGCTGGCACACAGCAGTGATAGATTTTTTATTTCCCAAGCAATAGTTACAAAATAATAAACAGCAATAAATAACAGTGATTAATAACAGTTAATACTTTTCCATCTCTTCATTTTAATTCATAATTTTTCTCCTCAGTGATGTGGTCAGCTCTGACCAATGAGGTTAAAATTAATCCACAATATTACAACACCTTCAGTTTTAATTAACTCACGTACACACAGAGCATGAACCTGTATTTGGAGATGGCCGACTTAGTGCAACACAAACAGGATCTCTTGGATATCAGTGCACATTGTTGCTTCCATTTTTTGTATGGAAAAACCGAGAAAGACAAGGTAAGTGACTTCCCAAGGCCACAAAAGGAATTAGTCAGACAAGAAAGTCCCTCAAAGTCCTTGCTGGAAGGCTGGCACCATTAGTTATTTTAGCTTTTTCATAGCAGCATATAGGCTATTTAGAAATTCCTATTTAGAAATTGAGTGATACGGAGAAAAAAAAGAATGAGATCAGGGACAAAAAAAAAGAGGAACATACTCAGACTTGCAACAGATTCGGGCATAAGGTTGTTTTATAGGAAGATTGTTTGCAGAGATTTGCCAGGCTATGAAGTTTGGATGCAAAATTTCAGGCATTGAAACCTGGACTTTTAGTTCTGACCCATCTGGCCTCCTGTCCATATGGTGAGTGTAGAAGCCTTAGGTACCCAATATTCTGTCCGCAAAGTTTATGTCCATACTGCTACTGGCTTTGCTACGAGCATAAGGACACCTTTACAGAGCAACCGATATTTTATGGTGCATTAGATCCAGGAAAGAAGGTTGGATGCTACCACAAGTTTCCCCTCAACCTCAAGATGCTGCACAGTAAGGCCAATGAGGAAAGAGAAGCAAGAAAAACCCAAATGTTCATATTTCACAGTCAAGAAATCTTTAAGGGGAAGATAGACAAAATGTCTCATTTTGATCAGGGTTTATTTTACCAACGTGGCGTCTTGTTAGCGGAAAAATTACCAATTCCATAACTGACACTACTAAACTGGTTTGTCCGTATACAAATTCACTTCTCAATTAGTGGCTGGACAGACTATTTCTTAAATGCGCAGAATGGAAGCAACAAGATTATGTACTACTCTAACTTTTTCCCTGTTAAATGGAAACAAATGGGCCTTTCTGTAATGCATCACTGATTATTCTCAATGTCTTTGTATTTCAAAATAACATTATGATAGAGCTTTGTCAGGCCTCTTACAAGAAAGAAAACTAAAGTGTGTTAGAAACATTTTACTCCCCCCCAAACTGCACATCAGTGTACACTTCATGTTTTGCACCTTATCAGCCATGGCTCTCCAACAATAACTGCAGGTATAGGTGAGACGGGACTCAATAGTGGTCAATAATATGACAAATCCTTGAACTGCTGCTTAAAGAGAGGATCTGTCTCCAAAACGTTAGTCTGCCCTGCCTAGGGTCTCTGTGAGACCTGGCCTGCTTTAAGTTGTCATCTGTGGGAATGGTATCTGCGGTTGCTTTTTGCAACCAGCCTGAGATAGCAGCTGCAAATAGAGTAGGGTAGCTTCTTGCATGAGCAGCAGTTTAAGAGTACTCTGTGTGTAGACCTGGTTCTGCTTTCTTTTCCCTTACTAGTTTTCTATGGATATGAAAATTCTGGATAGTGTAGAAAAAATACTACATGAAAGAAAAATATTTTAGTCTCTCAGTCAGGACGAAATCATATGGCAATATGTAATTCTGAAACTCAGACGTAAGTATTACAGATGGAAAAGAGTTATTAGGTCATCTAGATTTGTGCAAGATTGTTCCCTACAGTATATTCTCCAGCTCTAAAACTAGTCTAGTTTTAATTGACATGGACAATGGGCTTTCCATCATGTTCCTTAGGAGACTGTTCCACTGCCTGAACACAGTATTAAGCAGTATTTCCTGATGCTCATCCAAAATTTCCCCTGCTTAATTTTGTCTTACACCCCCAACATACTACTCCTTATACTTCATTCTGCAGCATGAGTCACAAGCTGCCACTAGCTTTCCCCAACAAAATATTTCTGCTTATGTGCACTGAATGTATTCATTTCATTGGGTGGATAAATGTATATGATATACAGTATTCTCTGAGCACAACATACATTTGTTTTGTACAGCAACTGCTGAATAAAGAGCAGGCCAAAAAAGAATTACAATGGTGAAGACTTTGATGTACGAATAGTTAGAAGAGTAGAAGAGCAGAACACATAACTCAGCCCTAGATTGCACCCTCAAGAAATCACGTTGAGATTCCCAACAGGTAAGCACCTTCTCAAATCCTTACGAGTTTGATGAAAGCAGTTTGGAAAAATATTGTAAGAGTGCAGAGTGGATAACACAGCAGATAGATCAATTTCTTTCCCTATACTTCTACAGTACCCTGTTTAGCCAGAAAGAGAATAATGTTGTAATACAAGTAATATCAATTAGAAAGATTAAAATATATCTAAGAATCTCACAAAATATATAATTACATAGGAAATGTAACATACTGAATAGCACTTACAGTGGTAGCACAGCTTTTTTTTTTTTTTATCTTCAAAGTGCTGTACAACACTAACTGAGTAATAGGTTTACTTTTACAGATCCCCATGGAACAAGTAAGCATTATTCCCAGATAGAGACACAGAGGCTCATCCAGAGGAGTGCTGAGTAGATTCCTTCCCAAGACTTCAGAGAAGACTGAAAGTATATGCTTTTAAAGGCCACAGTGTGACAACATAGTGCATCCAGCTTTAAGTCTTCTCTGTATCGTGTCAAAATCTCCGAGACCACAGAACACAAAACACGGTTCTTGTATAAGCTCACACTGTCCTACTAAATGTAATGAAAATGTTTAAATGGCTTAATTTTGTAGTAACAGGCATAACACTAGACTCTGCATCATCTGTCCACATATTTCCAACTTCACACTGGACATACTGCACACCCCAACATAAAGACAACAGAAACACCAAATGAAATCGTGAAGACTCTCAATAAGGTGTCCCATTCTGCTGAGGCCCATAAAAGGCACATATCTAATCTGTCCTGTAGACAGATCCCACAGTAGATCACACAGTGCCATTAATGACTATTAACGAACAAAGAACCAAAGCTTTGATATCACAGACCATATAAAAATGGTCAGGACAAACAAAGAAAAGCGATGAGCTGCAGCCACAGGTATGATCCACCGTGATCCAGCTCATTTGCAACAGAGGAATTTCATGTAGAAGTTTAAGTGTGTAACACAGGTTGTTGCCGTTCAAGCATGGAAGCATACCAAGGGTGGCAAAATAATCACGGATACTACTAAACAATGACAAGTTCCCTGTAAACACTTTTTACTCTTGCAGAGTAGCTAGTGTTTTACTACCACTCCTCTTCAACTAACAGCTGTATTACTAGTTGGTTGTGTTCAAAGAGTCAGGGAGCGTATAGCCAACACTCATCCTCCTACTCCTGTGTTCTGCATTTTACAGTGCACGGCACAATGTACTAGCAGCAACAAGACATTTCTCCTGATGTGCACTGGGAAGAGGTGGAAGAGGATGAGCAGAGGCCAGAGAAAAAGCTGGACAGGTTGCTCTTTAAACAATCTCTAATGTGTTGATTCAGATTGTCTATTGCATAACTGTAGGTAAGCACATAACTGCTAATTTTAAGGTATTCATCCAAGTTACATTTAGTTGCTTTAGATTCTCCATTTTTT
This sequence comes from Podargus strigoides, assembly GCA_028020825.1. NCBI lineage: Eukaryota > Metazoa > Chordata > Aves > Caprimulgiformes > Podargidae > Podargus > Podargus strigoides. Next base: position 101,447,194 of record CM051663.1, read on the forward strand.
TCATGGTTGAGTAGTCAGTCAATTAATTGAAGTGACACTTGAGTACGAGTCTTCTGAAACGAATATGTTGTGCAGGGGTAGGTGGAAAAACACTAGCAATAGGAGGCATTGTTTGTAAATGGGAAGAATGGAAGATAAATTTCCCAGCCATATAAGTCTGTAATAATCTGGGAAGTAGGGATATGTGAAATACAGGCATTTGGGACTAAATCAAAGCCCATTTTCCCTTGTGTATTCTTATCCAATGCTTAGACATTTCAATGACTTCTGCTGTAAAAACTGTGTAGGGCATCTCCTACCCTTTACACTCACCTGCATCATTCCTGCCATCCCTACACTGCTCCTAGATATGTGCTCCTGACGTCCTTCCCCTTCCTCTGAAAATTCTAGCACTCTTCTCACCCTCAGTGAGCTGATCAGTCTTATTCACCTGGAGTAAGAGTCATTGCAGGGTCATTGGTTTGACACCAGAGCCAGCATAAAGGAAGTGATACATCACCTGCTAAGGACAGGAGAGGACTTAGAGGAACAGGAGAAACAGGGAGTAGCAAGAGCTTGACGGTGGTGAAAGACTCTCAGATAGACTCAGCCACATAATTCACCTTCAGTTTAATATCCACCTCCTTTGTTTTCATGTCTGATACTGATTTTGCCTTTATGTCCTGTATCAGTGAAATGGTAATTAGAAATAGAGGCAAATAGAGCTATACATTAGACACACACTGTTCATATTGTACTTCAGTACTCTATACAGACAGTCTATGGATTCCTGAAACCTGTGTAATTAAAGGGCTTTGAGATCTTTTTAGAAATAAAAACCCTGACAAAATAAACCTTGGTTTATTTCATAGAATGTACATTTGAGTAAGCTGACTAAAAGCACCAAGTTACAGAACTCCAGAGTAACACACCAACTCATGGGGCTTAGGTCATAGCTGACAGAAAAGCAGTGATCCACACTAGCATTTTATCAAGGTACTAAACTTTTACAAGTATATAACAATATTAATAATAGAAATAAATAAAATAAAGCAGAAGGAAGACTCAATATAAATACAAATATGAGAGAATGAGTTTACCACTTACTCAAAAAATCTTAAACTGAAGAGTTACAACAGAATTCTAAGTTGCTGGCATCAGAAAAAGGAAAAGAAAAATGCCTAAAATGTCTCTGTGCATGGAAAACCTAAAAATGACATCAGACCACCCATCTTAATCTTTTATGTGATCAGCCCTCGAAGTACCTTGGGAACAAGAATTCACAAAAAAATACACTTTCTCCTGTCCCTCCTCCATGTGAGTGACACAAAGAGCACTGCTTGGTCTCACAGGTAATTTTCCCACTTATGAGATGTTCACCAACCCCCCCACCATGACTGCCAGCCCTGCAGTACAACTAGAAATTCAAGCATCACAGAATCACAAAATGTTAGGGATTGGAAGGGACCTCAAAAGATCATCTAGTCCAATCCCTCTGCCAGAGCAGGAATACCTAGATCAGGTCACACAGGAACACATCCAGGTGGGTTTTGAATGTCTCCAGAGAAAGAGACTCCAGAAAGTATTGCGCACCTTGACAATAATGAAATACACAGAGAGGCAGGTGAGTTTGGAAGGGTGAAGTATGGATCCCAGACTGAATGGCAGCCTCTGGAATCTCTCCTTCTCCTTGCTGGACCTGTTAAATCTGCAGTTACTGGTGGTCTCAGGGAGGACTTCGCACCTTAGCATGTGTCCCAGTCAGGAGCAATAGAGGCAGGGATTGAATACCCCCATTTGAATGCCTGGAGCAACCTGTGACCAAACCAGGGGAAAAAATAAGGGGAAGAATGCATTTAACTTATCTTATAAAGAACATATTTTCAAAAAACTAATCTTCTAAGGATCCAAGTAGCTTCAGGGTTTTGTTTATATTTTTCATTTAGTAGTCTCCCTTGGGTCTTTTCTTTGCCAGGAGCACAGTGGGCAAAATCAGAATATTTGGCTTCCCAATGTGCTCAAGAACTCTATGGATAATTTAAGCTGTCCTACTGCAGTAAAACAGAAAGTTCATAAAAATAGAGTAATACTTTGCACTTATTCAACAGGAGGCTTGTGTTTCACATAAACTATTCAGGGAAACATCTCTTGGAAGCACGTAAGTGCTGTTTTCCCATTTCACAGATGTGAAATGAAGATACAGGATGTGTTAAGACCACCTAAGTCACTGAGGACCATTCTTCAAAATAATAATTTTGTTTTTCTGGAAGTCATGACTAATTCACTTTTATTTGATATGTCACCTTACCATGCTTAAAATAGTAATACCTAAATATATGGATATAAGTGCTTAAGGGCTTTGATGCAATTTCTCACTGTTATCCTCACATCTCAGAGGTGCATACCACATCCATAGCAGAAACAAACATATACCTATCCCTCAGCCATTACAAAGTAAAGCTCAGAATACTGTTTGAAACTGCTAGCAAAGATTTATCAGAGCTAAGAAAGTGGATTTTGACCTGGAGCAGCAAAGTCACTCATACAATTTTTGTTCTGCTGTTACTAGACAGTGATGTTTTACATCTCTGCAGCAAAAGTTCCCCTAATACCAAATGACTTCTGAAAATAGGACAGATGCTCCTAAAAAAAAAATATTCCAGTGTGTCTTTCTGATGTCATCCTCTGAAACTTTGATCAAGTATACAATCCAGATCTTCCAAAATCCCAGTTCCTCATTTAATAAGGAAATTTTATCAATAGAAGCCCCTGAAATCATCAGTGTAATCTCAGCAATCATTGCATCAACAGCAGAAACAGGACATCTTGATATTTCTGTTATCTGTGACAAGCTAACTTGTCAAGCAGCTTTTGGTTTTCTCTTCTTCCAGACACTAAATTCCATTAATAGGCAACTAAAAAGTATATTAAACACTTCTGTTTGATTACTTTTCCGTATGAGCAGCTGCTGTAGACAGGACATACCATCCCAATGGCAGCTAGAGAGGAAGTGGATGGCCTGTATGATCTCAAAGGAAGATGAAGAAGGAAGGATGTGCTTTCAAGAATGATTAGATACATAGTCAAAACCATGGCAATAATAAGACATGGGTCAATTCCTCCCTTTCCCTTCCACATTTGTTTATCCTTCTCTCCATTAGATAGTGTCTAATCTTCTGCAACAGGCAGAAGCATAAAGGGTGTAGAAGAGAAAAAAGTTTAAAAGAAATTCAGAGTATGTCAATAATCAGCTTGGTTTATTTTGTTCAATTGATACATTCTTCATCATGATGGCTACTTTACAGAGATCTCTCCCAGGAAGCTAATTTAGCCTGAATAATGGGTACCTTAGCCTATTAGACTAATTTTCATTACTGGAGACACAGTGATACAGAATTTAAATGCAATCTAACCTTGTTTCAAGCAAGTTTAAAACCTAAACCAGGAGAATTTAATCTGGTAGTTTAATCAAAGTTATCACACTTTCAGGAACTAAAGATGTGAGCAGAATATTTTTGCTACAGATAGAAAAACAACTCTTCCAGGTTAACTGAGTTGCATATCTAACCCTCAATCCAGTTTTTCAAGACAAGATTCAACTCACCTGGCTTTAGATGTCTAAATTCTAGATATTCAAAGTTACTTGTCTATACTTCTCCTGAAGTCAAAGAAAGGCAACTCAAGAACACAATTACATCATTAGCAGGATAAGAAAACTAGAATATGGGAGGTTAACCTCCTTGGAGGTACCTCCACACTCATTACAAATGGAATGTAGAGGGCTTTCATAAACCAGATGATCCCTTAAAATGCATTTAGATAGACTGAATCTCGTTCTCAAGAGTTGTCAATACCAGATTCTTTCTAGGAGGGTGAAAACAATACAGAGACAACAGACTAAAAGGCCTGGGTTCCCTAAGTCCTGTTCATTCATCTTCCACTTTCCTATTTTTATTCAGTACAGGAGTTGACACAGTGTAAAGTCAATTTGATTTTAAATAATTGTGTCTCTTGATAATGTAATCTAACTTCAACGGTGTATCTTTAACCTATTTCTCTCACTGATTCTTGCTGCTGCTCTGACCAGTTCAGCTTCCAGTTCTTGTTCTTCAAGGCCATTTTCCCTTTTTGCATTGTATGAAGATCATACATTGTACATCTTCAAGGCCATTTTCCCTGTTTGCACTAAATCCTTACTTCTCCTTTTCAGTGTCTGTGGCATCATAAGGCTGACAAGCTGATGCCTGACAGGCTGATGTCTTCTTGCCCTATTCCCACAAGTGTCTTCTCCAAGTTCCTCCTGCTCTTGACTATTCTCCTGCCATTTCCTGAATGACACTTTTTTTTTTTTCACTGCTCACCACAAAAAGCAGCCTGTTTCCTGAATGTTATCCAGTCCTACACCCATACCTGAACTAACAAGGTGTTTGTTTAAATATGTGTTTCTATCAGTGGGGTGCTGGAATCAAGAAAGCTGAATTTGATCAAAATAATTCAGAAACACAAGGGTCAGTGGAGGCAGAAGTCAGTATGCTGCTACGCCTTATCAAAGAGGATTCTACTGTACAATGCTTATCATAAAAAAGGGGAAGAAATGTCAAATTATTAGAAGAAAACTATTTATAAATTCAAAGAGTTAGGAAGATGAATGACAGTTAAATGCTTATTACCTTAAAATGCCTGTAGGTTACCTCAAAAATTTCTTCCCTACCTCCTAAGCAGTACAGTGTGATGTCAGTCCTAAATGATATCTTCAAGCAAAAAACCCAAGACAACAATTTCAGAACTACTTTTCCTTTATTACAATTTTATTCTAGCCCATAGCTACAAAAAACCACATAACAGCAAGTTTCTGGCCTGTAAATTACTTCCATCTTGTAGAAAGCATGGTGGAAACCTCTGAAGGAAAGAAGCCTCAACTCATTGCACCATATCATTTGTCCTGAGATCAACAGTGGCATGAATAGGATCTGGATAGCTCAGAGACTTAGGCCATGGAAAGTCAAGATTACAGAATGTTATTTCTCTTAAGGACTTTTTTCCTTCTCTTTCACTTGAAGATCTTCTTCCTGCCCCTAAGACCTATTGTCATCAATAATACTTGCCTGCTGACCTGTCCGTACCAAACATCATTCTGAGTTCCAGCTGTGCTGGTCTTTGAAGATAACCCACCATTTGGATTGAACAAAACAGACTTGCGGCATCATACAAATTACATACAGCACTGAATCTGGCCTTTTATGTCTAGCCAAGTTATTTTTGAAATAAGTGGAGTAATATCAGTGTAAACTTGAAACTGGTCTTCTGACCTTCATGGTGTCTTACAAAACAGCATGAAGACAGCAATGAAACAGAGCTAAAAATTAACCTGGATTCAGATTTCAAACCTTAGTACATCATTCAGCTAGCACTGACCTAAGATGTGAGACTTCTGTGACCACACAAAAAAAAATACAGGCTATACTACACTCCCTATGATGCAAAATGCATGACATTTATTTCCAAATGTATTTGTAAATAGTAGGAAGTTTATAGATAATTTAGATAAACAAAACAAACAATAAACCAACAAAAAACCACCACCAAAAAACAAACAAATAACCCACCCAAACCTCAATACAGTGAACATTTTTAATTGTGCAAAGACATTATGAAATGACAAGGAGAAACTCTACTAATCATGATTTTAAACCTGAATCTACACAGCACATTAAAACAGCATATGTGCATATTTAAGGTTTACACACAAAACTGACTACAAAATGGTTCCTTAGGGATACCCACCATTGCAACCAAGGTTATATCCTGCGTTTATCTACCTTTGCATTACTACGAATCTCTCTTCTCATCACTTTAACCATTGTAAACCTACTAAAATTTAGGCCAATTGTAAGATGACAGTCACAATACATCATAACTATAGGTTATGGTCTGTACTAGAAATTCACATGGTGTCTATGTTTAGCCAGTACCTGGGACTAAACTGTAGCAGTTGCTCTACCGCTGATGCTCCCTCCCCAGCCAAGAGGAGGAATCAGGGAAAAAAAGGGAGAAGCCTTATGGGTTGAAGTAGAAACAGACTTAATGAAATAACAAAACTAATACAACAACCAACATAAAGCTTACAAGGTTCTACTCAGCCTGGTCCTTGCGAGCAGCAGCAGAAAGCCACAAAGGAAGAACCCCAGGAAGAGGAAGAACTCCACCCTCACTGAGCTCCCTCCTTTTATAATGAGCATGTTTAAGTGGTATGGGATAGACCTGTGAGTCAGCTGCCTTGATTGGATCTCCCAGCTGACTCAGGGCTACCCATGGCCTGCCTGCATGGCTGTCCCATGGGTCTGTGCCTGGGGAACCAGGACATATGGCTTGATCTACATCGCAGTTGAAGGAACATTTTGTATTCTTAGTCTTAACAGGGAAATTTGGTGGGATCTAGGTGTTCTTCATCTAAGGTGCTATGTTATACCTTTCCAGATTTTGACAGATTCTCTAGCATTTATGCAAGGCATTGAATGGCCAGCCCTAGAATATGCATTGCTGTCTTCCCTGCAGGATTTTGTGATGTGATATTTTGATAATCATCTGAGGAATAATTTCTTGGTTTATTGTGCTAATTCACAAATAATCAAGATTATATTCACTCTTCTAAGCTTAGTCTCCTAAGAATGCTGAAATAAGGGGTGGGTGATATTTATAATGCAGACATTTATATTAGAGGCAGTCGTGTGGAATTTCCACAGGTCAAGAGAAGAAAATAGATTCTTTTATGATATAACTGGATAATAACATAGATGTCAGCATTTCTATGAGCTGAACCAGTGTTCCTGCCAGTTGTCCACAGCAGAAAACTTTCCTGTAGTGCCAAGACAGAAACCTACTTCCTAGATGTCTAAAGTTAAGTGAAAGCAAGATCACTGTAAATGCTGCTCTGCTTACGGTGAATTTGTGAGACAGTGTCCTATAGATTCCAGGATAGAATCAGTTACCAGTCTCACCTATGCCAAACAAGTCAGGTCTCAACAAGCTATGTGAATATCCCCTGTGTAAATATGCTGAGTTTTATAGAAGCATGTAGTGAGCAGCTGATAAAAGTCAGGGAAGAAGTTTTCTGTTCCAGGCCCAGCCACTGTGCAACCGCTAAGTGACTTCAAGGAAGACACATAATTCTCTCTGTGCTTCTGCTCGTTTTTCCACATTTGTTTTCTCCACCACAGAGAGAGAGAGGAAGGCTATTCTTCAGTCAGTTCTTTAGAAGATTTTGCTTCTAAAGTGAGTTATATAGCAGCCAAAATATATATTTGTTGCTAAGGGAAAGTATCCTGAAAGTATCAGCCCTGCAATCACTGCAGCTTGCATATATGTATTTTCTCTAACTTTTAGACCCATTTCACAGCCTCTGATGTCTCAGACCAGGTTACAGTTAACTAGCCACCAGACTGTCAGATGGATTTTGTAGATACACAGGGTTCTTCAGCATCACAGTTGAGGTTAATGTTGAGTAATACTAGCGATACTCAAACTGCTTAGTTACACACATATAAAGAGCCTGCATGTTAGAATAAATAAATAGAACGGGTTTCTTTGCCTGTCAGTTGTTGAGAATAATACATTTTTTCCTTATTTTCTGGGATACACACACAGCATGGTGTTTCATTGTTATCAATACTGTTATTGTATGCAATGTGGAATTTAGAATGACAGCAGAATGGTTTGTATTGAGAAAATACTAGCTGAATTGTACTGCAGAGGCTATGTGTTTTTCTCATTGCTGCATCTTTTTATAAGTATCTGGAATATCTTTTTACTTTTTTTGGTTTTTTTTTTTTGAAGAAGCGAATATATTTATTATGTAACTGGTTATTTTTTGGTCAAACAATGAGGCTGTCATTTTGTAGAAATGTTGAAGGGGGAGGGGAGGGAAGGTAAACATCCAACCAATATTAGCTCTGAAGTGCTGGCTAATTGTACAGGGCCCTGGGCAAAAACAAAACATAGATGTGCAGTAGTCATAGCACATCTTGTCTTAACTTGTCTTTGTTAGTGTAAGTGAAAAGGTTAATGCTGTTCAATTCCTTCAACACAGAATGAGGCACTGTGGCACCTTTGAAATCTAAACTTACCCACAGCACAACTGATGTGATTCCTGAGAGAATTACATTATTTACAAGTTAGTTTAATAATATGAATGCCAATTAACCACGTGCTGGTGTATTATATGAAAAAAAAAAAAAAACCAACAAAAAAACCATGCAGCCCAACAGATTGCTTTTAGTATGCTTATCACAGGGTAAAGCTTTGCTGCTGTCTACCAGCAGCATATGGTTAGGTCTCAGCCATCTACTAGCCATAAGGGCTTAATCCTACTAGCCAAGACAGATACTAGGGATGGATCCCTGCAAGAGTTTTGAATAGCATGCATGGCAGTTCTAAGGAATAAAGCTGCCTTTAAAGCAGAATAATTGATGATGACTTAAATTCAATGCCAATTAAAAATGTCAGAGGCTGCTTCTTGACTGCCTTACACCTAGTGTAGTCAGTTAAAGCCAGAACAAACTGTGTGCAAGAAAGGTGCCAAATTGTCCATGTTTGGCACAGACCTGGTAAAGGTATACACGGTGACACAGGTGTAGGCCAGGGAAGAAGTAGATCCTCAGTTTTTATGACCACATCTTCATCAAGCAAAATGCCATCCAGCTCACCTTAAATTACCTAAATCATAAATAAAAAGTCTCACAATAATAGTGAAATAAATATTAGTACTGACTATACGCTGTTTCCTTATGAACCTCTGACTATTCCTATTCCTTTTCAGTTTTCTGTTTGTCTAACCAAATGCTTTTGACCATTCTGACCTTTGGAGCCAGCATAGTAACTCCTTAGAACATAGATGCACTGATCTCAGGAAACACAGAGCAAACAGGGATGTAATCTCTCCTGTACACACCTTCCCCCATTAATAGGGATACAATATTGGAGTTTATTAATCAGAGAGTAGTCAGCCTAAAGGGCCAGGTGTGGCCATCTTGGAGCTCCCACGATATCAAAATATTGCAAGACTTAAAAATCTGCACTTGCACAATAGTAGTCATTTTTACCAATTGTAGGCTCCAGCAATCAATCCCTACACAGAAACATTTCCTTATATCTTCTATTAGTTTCTCTGCATCTGATCCCAACAAGCAGTCCTCATGCGGAAAATGTGAATAAGAGGTCAACATAAAAATAAACCATGATATCACTACTGCCAGCTCCAGACCTGGAAGTATGGCCACCACCACAGACATATCTAACTTGCATAGGATGATTATGACACTGAATCTGCATAATGCTTCTGGCTGCATTCCCAAAACTACCCTCTGTGCTAGCTCATGCAGGGCTGGCAGAGGATTACTCCATGAGACACAGACAATAGAGAGAGCCCCTGTTCTTCTGCTCCTATGGTGATGCCTCCCTTAACACATCATGAGGTCATGCAGACTCCAGACTGAAGTTTTCTGCCACCATCTATTGCTAAAAACCTCTTATTCTTCTCATCCCCACTCTGAGCTTGATTACAAAGGGATTCAGTTTTCAACTTCTAAAAACATGAATATGCCAAGAAGCAGACCCAAAGCTGCAGGTATCTTTCCTATATTGGTAAGGACTAAAAGAGATTAGATTTTGTCATATACCAGCAGTACATCTATTCTACTACCATCAGCTAAAAAAATACAATCCACTATTTCAAGATCACTCATTCTGAGATGAACAGCTTTGTTACTGGGCACTAGATTTCCAGAAATGGTTTCAAGTAGTGGAATCCCTTAAAAATTTATTCAGACCAAAGTTATCTGGAAGTTAGCAGGGAAACAAAACAAGCTTCACCCTATGACACACCCAAAATCTCCACAAAGTGATCACTTCTCAAAATCTTTTTATTTTAATTCTACCTTTGATTACATTTCACAGAATCACAGAATGTTGGGGATTGGAAGGGACCTCAAAAGATCATCTAGTCCAATCCCCCTGCCAGAGCAGGAATACCTAGATCAGGTATTTCATTTGCATTTTATTTCAAAGCCATTTATTATTATCAAAATTATGAGTCACATTATTTTAATCAAAAAGCAAAAGATCTAAAATACTCCCCCTCTTTTTTTACTCTCAGCAGGCAAAAGATGGGTCAAGACTCCTCCACAGCAATGGCCCAGCCTCCTTTATTTCAATGCTCTCTGTTCACTTTTCCCTGGCCAGAGTAGTTTTTCTGATGTGTCCGAAACTCATCCCTACAGACCTACCTAACTCGCTCTTGGGACTATCACACGTTACCTTACTCCAGGACAGAAAGCGGACCAACCTACTAGGGAAGGACATGTCATAGCCATAATACCTGCGAGCCAAATTCTTGTCTTCATTCATATGAGTAGGCAAAAACCAGTGTAACTAATGTTCGTGAACTCAGATGTTCATAGATAGAAGCAGACCCGGCTTGTTTTTGTGTCCAAGCCTATCATTTGTACGTACAATGAGGAAATGAGAGGAAATAGATTATTGTGTAACAACAGACAGTGGTATTTGTGTTCAACACCGAAATAAAAACTGAAGCAAACTGAAGCATCTGCAAACAGGAACATGTTAGAAGTACCTTTCTGACTTCCACCTTCTTTGCTCAAAGTGGAGATCTGTCCTCCTCTTTGCTATTGACTTCTTTCTAAAACAACTTTAATTTCTCTTGCTATTTACTACATGTCAGAGCACTTGACAACACTCACAATCTCTATTAATCAAAGCCTTGGTAGCTGCTGCAGCCTGAGCCAGAGTATAATCCTTAAGATTCAGTCACCTCTCAAAAGGAAAAAAAAAAATGGTGGTAGTTTGCCTGACAACAGGGTAAACAGATTATTGTGTTATTGCTGGCTGATTGCCGGAGTTATTTTGGAGCTCCATAATTCGTTTAAAGAGATTTTTGACATTTATGAAATGACTTCCATAATCAACTGACAGTGCAATATCCTATAATTGTTCAATTAAAAATGACTACTAGTGCATTCATTTATTAGTAGAATCAGATAATTGTCTTGCTACTAAAGAGTACTTCACACTTTGCGCATCAAATGAAAATGTTTGAGTATAAATCTGTGGCACCACAGCCAAAGTCCTGGGGATTTTTCAAGTGAAGGTGTAATTATTATAGGCCTCTGAAGTAAATATGGTTTCATGTGATAATCTTTAAATGGATTGCATGCATCTTACAAGACATACTTCATAAACTACCACATCTGGCGAGATGGACACAAACACGTTTCAGTGTCAGGTGAGGCTTCTGTGATTTAAAACAGGGTCAGCTTAAAGATTGGGATCTAAATCATGGAGCTGATCTTCCTTCCCTCTGCTCCTTCTGTTGCTGGGAGGGCAGTGTTCTGGAGGAAGGCAGCAGAGGGTGGGTGGACAGGTAAGTCAGTTTTGCATGGGAAATTGGACTGGAATACAAACCCATAAGCTACGCAGCCCAACACAAGTGTATGCCCATACTCTGTGTTCCTGGGAGATATCAACCTCTTCATGAAATATCTGGTGATTTTTATATCTATTTGAAGTCCACTTGAGGTCACTCAGCACCTTGAAACAATTTCAGAATAGAGACTTTCTCTTTAAAATTGAACATTTTAACTCACATTATCCAAACCATCTGCTAAGCAAAATCACTGATCAATTTTTCATTAAATAATAAAAAAGCTCTGTACATCACGTAGGTAGAGATCATATGGAAAACTGTAAGCAAATCATTGAAAGGCAAGCAACAGCAGCAACCCCTTCACAAATATAATGATTTTTTTTTTTAATTATCCCCCTGTTTCTGAGGACAACTTTCCAGAATTCTTGGCTAAAACTCACAATTTGTATTCAGATAATAATAATTAAAGAAATCCAGTGCATAGTCACCAGATGGAAGATAATACTTAATTTGTGGCTGCTACAGTATACTGTTTAGTAATGTCATTTCAGAGTCTCAGCTGAGCTTAAGCCCTGCTCCCTTCTTCCATCCCTCCCCCACTGCACACCAGTCTGATAACAGAACATAACGCTCCTTCACCTCACACTTGAGCTTTTCTGTATTGCCTTTCCTCCAGTGATCTTCAAACACATTAATGAACCAATAATTAGAGAGTTATTTCTTATACTGTAGCTTTTCTCCCCTGTTACACAAGGAGAAAACTGTAAAGTGGGGGAATTACTGCCAAATTGTTTGCTAGCAGTCCCAGGATTAGGGGGAGGGTAGCTGGCTCCCATCTAGGGAGCATCAACAGCGGAGCATCTGGAGAGCACCTCGTTTTACAGCATAGCGCCAATTAAAACCAATGGGCAGATGTAGCTGCGTGGAAGGGAGTGGGAACCAGTCTTCAGCTGGGCACCCCCTCCCTTGGCAGACTTTTTATGAGTGGGCTGGTACTACCCAGGCACATCAGACTCCTGTGGCAGAGCCCACGTCAACCCTAGCTCTCCCCTTCTCTGCTGTAATCACAAGCCCATCCTTCCTCCTACTTAAGAAAATAAAATATAATTAAAATCAATGTGTCCTCATATCAGATCAGCTTCCCTACAAAGCTCTGCAAATGACCCGTCAAGGATATGCTGCTTCCTTGACTGCATTTTTGTCCCTGTTTTCTCCCTTACCCATTTTTGTTGTTGTTGATTGTTGTTGTTTCAAACCCATGTTTCTGCATGTTGTATGGATTTTAGAAATACTTTTGATAAAGACGGTCCTGGCAGCTAGATGATAAATATTATTTTCTTAACCTGCCTAGCTTTGTCAGCCTCCTGCAACTGTAGCCTGCCACTCGTTGGAAGCAACTCATTAACTTTCCCACAGCTTCCCAGGAGTTTTCCTAGTTTTCTTTCACCTTGGGTGTGAGCTGCCTTCTCCGCGAACAGTTAACTACCTGAGCAGGCCGAGCGGGCTTTGGCACCGCAAGCATAGCACGCTTCAGGCAGCCTCTCTGCTAAGGCTCAAAATCTCTCTTAAACACATTAAGCAGCCCATTTTGGATTGATAGTGCAGTAATTATTCTGCTTCACCCTAAAAACCATCCTGGGGTAATTGGCGCAGAGGAAAATTACCCAGAGTCCTCTGCCACCTGGTAGTTAAGGAACGAATCCAGGGAAAGATAAGTGAAGCAGGGAAAAAATCAGCACTTATTTGATTTTAATCTCACCACTTTGCAAGCATTTAAATTGCCTTAATCAGGTGGCTGGCTCCCAGCCTAGCTGGTAATCTGTTATCAAATTTGAAACTAGATTTTTTAAAATGTCAGTGTAGGCTGAGAATTGAAGTCTATTAACAGTTATGAGCCTCCCTCCTAAACTTCCATAATCTATGTATTAATGATCCCTTTTACAAAGCTGTCAAATATTACTTTATTATAACTATATATTAGTAACGTCAGTATAGAAGTAGGATTTAATTATATATTTTTTAAAGATAGGGGGAAAAATAGCCAAACCCCATACATATACACAATGCTGACATTCTTTACACTGAAACCCGATTTTTCCGAGGCAATAACTTGAGTGTATGGAATAACCTTGATAAATGTAATTGAATTTTTCTCTGATAAGATTAACTAGTGGTAATTGTGAATGGGGAAGGTCTGACCCACTACAAATGAGATGTATGACGAGCTAAAAATAATCAATTTTTTTCTTTCTCTCTCTCTCCTTCCATCCTCCCGGCCCCCCCAGTGGGAAAAAAAAAAAAAAAAAAAGCAACTGAAATAGTAATTTTGGGCCTGGCAGGATGAAGCATTTATGTCTGAAATGTTTTTGTATGTGCTGATTATCTTCTATCTTCTCAGTGTGTCTAATTGTGCTGAGCTCAGTTTAAAATGAGATCAACACATTTAAACCCCAGAAGGCTTAATTAAGGGAGGGACTTAATGTTTTACAAAAAAGGGGAATTTACGCCTTTTGAGAAATGTAGTGTAAATTCTACCTGCAACATCCCTGACTAGACTGTTACAGAATTCTGTAGTTTATTGAATTGTTTTTAGAAACAAAGACAAAAGACAGAACTTTAGAACTCAATTGCTGGTAGGGGTTGAGAGCTGTGATTTTTTTTTTTTCATGTTTACTACTTGCTATTTGTTTCCACATGCTCTTTTTTCAAGCTGTCCTGATCAAGCAAACAAAAACGCAGGCTTTAAAAATCCAGTATTTAAACACTTTAAAAGCACACAGCAGCTATGTTCTTTTCAGAGCTGAAAATGCCTCTCCTGTTGCATGGGAAAACACACATGCAAATTCAGACAAAGCACTTCTCTACGTTGCATTAGTTTTCAGTAGACAACCTATTGCAGTGGAAATTAAAAAAGGGTGTCAGGGAGGATTAATTCTTTTTAGTTATGTGATAAAAGTCAATCAAGTATTCTTTGGAAATAATGCTACAGTTCATTTGTTTTCTGCCTCCCTCATTATCCTATAACTTTGACCATTGAACTTTAGTGCTGTAGATCAGGCTAAAACACCACTGACAACTGAGTATTCATATTCTCTTCATTGAATCCTGTGTAGGTTCTGTGAAAGACTCTTCAGAAACATAAAATCTACCGACAATGAAATTAATCACAAAGTACAAAAGAAAAGCAGCTGGCATCCAACTCCTGAATAATGCAAAATGTGCAGATTTAAATTACATGTCACCGTTAATGTATACAATATATCTATATCTACACACACACAGTTTTGCTATAATCAGTAAATAATTTTTCACTGTCTACAAAATAGGTATTTTAATTCACAAATATTATATATTGAAATTGCATCAAAATTAAATACCAGATGAGTTCATCATGATTAATGTTACTGCAGTAAACACCAGAAGGAATTAAGCTCAATAGGAAATGGTTGCAATTTAAAAGAGGAGTTTAAAAAAAAAATATATATATATATATGGGAGAAAGTTATAAGTGAAACCAGTAAAAATCTGTGTCAATATATCTGCATATTCTAAGTCTCTAATTAGTCAACAGGATCAAATACAACAAAGAAAGAAAGTTAAGTTTGCTTCATTTATGTGCTCATTAGAACATGGATTATTTTTAAAGGAGCTACCTGGAAAACTACGGGAGAAAAATTGCTGGTGAAGTCACTATTTTCATGCAACATTGTAGGTAAATTATAGTCCTGGAGACTGGCACAATTTTTCTTTTATTCAAAAAAGATAACAATGAAATTAAAGAGAAAGCTGGAGCCGATAACTATTTCCTTTGAATTCTGAAGTTTGCTGCCTCTGAGCTGCACAGCCGTATATCCTTGAGATCAAACAAGTACTCAGTGTACTTTATTTCTCAGCTTTTGACAACCTTTATTATTTCGTTTATCTACTATTCATAGTGAGATGTAAACATCTTACTTCCCAGTGTGATACTCATATCAACAGTGGGTCATTTTAAAATATTGGGAATCAATATGTTATAAAACATCAGCCAGTACTAAAAAGACAGAGCTAGAGCAAATTCATTGAATGTCAAATAAAAAAGAATAAACAAACATAGATAAAAAAATGTAGCCAGACCATAAATAAAAAGACAAAGAATTAGAAATCTGTATTTCTAAAACAATGACTTGACAGGGAAGATGTCCCTACATTAAATACTAAGCCACTTAGAGCAAAGAAGATGATGAATTTCACGTAGACACAAAGAAAACAAGTAGTTCTAAATGAATCTCTTAATTTAATAGGAAACTTCTATAGTAACAGTGCTCATTACTATTACAGCAGTGGTGAAAATGGATAATACCGGTGGAGAAATCCTGGTTCTGACTCAGCTTGTTGCTTTATTTTAGTTTATTGGACTAGACATTTCCGACTGACTGTGTAGACGCAGGGAACAGCATTCACATCTTAGGCAAACAAACAGCCATCATGGACATCTTGTAACACAAGCTTGACGCAAATGAACCAGGACTCCTGCTGTTCATTCCCTTTCACAGGCCTCAGTCCAGTCAATGATAACCCTATAAGCAGAACTGGTCTAACAAATTCTCTTGACATAACCATTTTCTAAAACAAAAATTTAATTTAATTGAAAAAAAAAAAAAAAAAAGCAACAAAGTATTAGTTTAGAACATTGTTTGTTTTAAAAACTAGATAAGTCCATACTGATCTTTTCAGCACTGAGGTGTTTTAATTTCAGAGAGATTAAAATATTTTGTTTAGATATCGCAATTTTGATTATTTGAGAATTTCACATTATGGTAAACATGTTGATGCAACAGCAAATATTTAGTGAGATTTTGTGAGATTTTTTGAGATTGGGGGATCTGCAGAAAGGAGGAAGAGAGATAAAGAAGAGGAAAAAGAGAAGGAAGGATGAAAAGGGAACAGCTGGAATCCAGGGGTTTGGATCAGATCTTTGTCTATCTTAGAGAGTGCAAACCAGCATTTTCTTGTGACGTTCCCTACCGTAAGCCCTGCTGGCTCCACACATCAGTATTGTTCCAACAATGCATTACATCAAAGTGCAATGAAGCACACTAAAATGTAAACTCATGTCCTTTATTTCTGCAATACACCCATGAAACACTGGTCTTCTGCATCACTTCATTCAACCTTAAACATTTGGTTATAATCTATTCTAAGGTTTCAATAAATTTGTTTTGTCTGTTTACTTTGTGAAAGTTTTCTGTCTTTCACGTGAACACAACATTTTAAGTGCAAATTTGAAATGAGAAGCTTCTTTTTTTAAATGAACAAGTCCATCCTTTCCAAAATGAGACTTTGCACCAGAAGAATTAAAATATATTCAGATCTTGCTATTTCTTCTCCCAAATTTCACATCTCAGATTTTCATGTTATATTCAAATTTACAAACAGATTTGCAGCCTTCATTTTCCTCCCTATAATAATGTACCCAGCCATTTCGTCAGATATACTATTAATCACACATATGCTATCCAACACTCTTAATATCCATCCTGTGATTTCATGGGAACCCAGATGTTGGGAATTTATCATCAACCATTGCTCATGGCCTTTCTGGAGACCCTCACATGCACCACCTGACAGACAGAAAGTACCATAAAGGCAAGAGCAGGAGGAGTGGCTGGAAATGTAGAGACCCAATGGTGACAAGCTAACAGTTATAGTACAGAAAGTGCAGATAGTCCTTCACTGGAACTGGTCTCTTACACCTCCTCTAATATTACTCCTTTTGTTGGAAGCTTGCAGAAAACAGCACCTCATTAATTGTGTCACCTTAGGACCCTCATTTAGCTGGCTACTATCACTTGCTGCAATGTCTTTTCCTCCACTAAGCAGTCTCTGTCCAGAGCCAAAGCTCAGTCCAGCCAGCGCACTCATGGCGAGTGAATGTACAGTCTACAAAGAAAAATTCACACAAGTCAAGGATGGGACCCAAATCTTTTTTTACAAATTTGGGTCTTCAGCCATGTTTTCTGTGGTCTCTTGCATGGTTTCAAGGTCACGTACCGCTTCTCTCCCTGGTCTTCAGTTCATCACCCCTACTTCCAACCTATAAAACAAAGAACCTGCTTTCTCCTGCTTGTCATAATTCTCACCTGCTCCGCAGTACTGCAGAACAGAAGAGGTACAGTCTGCTGGGGCTCTCATTCATTCTGTGCCACAAAATCAGGTGGGAAGCATCTTGTGTTTCTTCAGTTAGAGTAGACCTGGTTTCACTCCTCTCATCAGCTCTGAAAGTTTTGGATTTGGGCTCTTTCCAAAGGAGGAGAAGTAGGAGCTGAAGACAAGGAGACTGATTACAGCTGGTTAACTCAAACACTGTAATATCATTACAGTCCTATGTTTTTATAGCATGCCCACTGTGCATCAATGTCCCCTAAAGTGCTTCATCTCATTTATTAACCAGCCTTACTATGAGAGTGCTTTAACACAGGAGATTTAAACCTGATACCAACTGGCTTCTAATCATACAGGGACCTCCAGGGTCATCAAGTCCAACCTTTAGCCCATCATCTCCCTAACCACTAGACCGTTAGACCATGGCCTCAAGTGCTTCATCCACTCGTTTTTTGAACACCTTCAGGGATGGCGACTCCACCACCTCCCTGGGCAGCCTGTTCCAGTGCCTAACCACCCTCTCAGGAAAGAACTTCTTCCTAATATCCAATCGAAACCTCCCCCAAAGCAACTTGAGCCCATTTCCTCTAGTCCTATCATTAGTAATTTGGGAGAAGAGACCAACACCAGCCTCACTATATAGCCTCCTTTTAGGTAGCTGTAGAGAGCAATAAGGCCTTCTCTCAGTCTCCTCTTCTCCAGGCTAAACAACCCCAGTTCCCTTAGCTGGTCTCCATAAGGCCTGTTTTCCAGACCTCTCACCAGCCTCGTTGCCCTTCTCTGGACTCACTCCAGCACCTCAATGTCCTTCCCATACTGCGGTGCCCAGAACTGGACACAGAACTCAAGGTGTGGTCTCACGAGTGCCGAGTACAGGGGCACAATCACCTCCCTACTCCTGCTGGTCACACCGTTTCTGATACAGGCCAGGATGCCATTGGCCTTCTTGGCCACCTGGGCACACTGCTGGCTCACGTTCAGTCAGCTGTCGACTAACACCCCCAGGTCCTTTTCCGCCAGGCAGCTTTCCACCCACTCTTCCCCAAGCCTGTAGCACCGCATGGGGCTGTTGTGACCGAAGTGCATGACCCGACACTTGCCCTTGTTAAACCTCATACAATTGGCCTCAGCCCATTGCTCCAGCCTGTCCAGATCCCACTGCAGAGCCTCCCTACCCTCAGGCAGATCGACACTCCCACTCAATTTCATGTCATCTGCAAATTTACTGAGGGTGCATTCGATCCCCTTATCCAGGTCATCAATAAAGACATTAAACAAGACTGGCCCCAAGTCTGAGCCCTGAGGCACATTGCTTGTGGCTGGTCTCCATCTGGATTTAACTCCATTCACTGCAACTCTCTGGGCTCTGCCATCCAGCCATTTTTTAACCCAGTGAAAAGTCCACCTGTCTAGACCATGAGCCGATAGCTTTTCCAGCAGAATGCTGTGGGAAACAGTGTCAAATGCCTTACTGAAGTCCAGGTAGACAACAATCACCGCTTTTCCCTCATCCACTAGGCAGGTCACCTGATCATAGGAGGAGATCAGGTTGGTTAAACAGGACCTGCCCATGAACCCATGCTAGGTGGACCTGATCCCCCTGTTGTCCTGCACTTGCTGCGTGATCTCCCCCAAGATGAACCATTCCATAATCTTCCCTGGCACCAAGGTCAGGCTGACAGGCCTGTAGTTCCCTGGATCCTCCTTCCTGCCCTTCTTGTAGATGGGTGTCACATTGGCAAGTTTAAAAACTTCATGTTTAAAAAAGTTCATGTTCTGGTGTTTTTACTCACTTAAAGAGTTTTAAGTTTTAAGAGATAAGTAAGTCCTTGAAATTTCACTAGCAGAGAGACTGGTACTTGCTAGCCACTGTCTGAGGAGTTACCCTCCCTGAGATGTCAGCCCTGTTGCGGTTTGACCTGGCAAGTCACAAATTGCAAAGCAGCAGCTCCACCACTTAAAATAGGAAAGAATCTTTCTTGAGAGACAAAAAATGATAAAAATGTGATCATCTTTCAGGTTTCCTGACACTAGAGGGCAAGCCCATTTTAGTTAATGTTATATTTGATGAAGAATCTTAAAATATCCTTCCTTAATAGTGAGTAAACTGTGCCAACTTTCAATAACTTGTGTCTCCTCATGGACTCCTCTGGCTTCTGAGGTAGAACAGCTCTGCTCAAGTTTGTGAAACAAAGAGGGCTGAAGAGAGCAGTCATCAAACCCCAGACCATAAAGCAGTTACTCTCATTGCCTGTAAGGAAGGTATTGATATAAGTGATGGATAATATTCAGTTCTAATTGTAAGGAGATTTTCCTTATATTTACAGGTTTTTAAATTTTTTTTTATTGTTCTAGACTTATGGTACTTGTTATAAGAATATTGATTGCTTGGTGGTCAACAAGATGGACACAACATGGAGAGAGATATGTGAAAAATGCTTGAGAAAATACTCTCCCTCAAATTAGCATGTCATCTAGCCATTTCTACCCAATAAGAAATAAAAGGAACACAATGTTTAACTCATGTCTCTTGCTGCTTTGCAAGATCCTCCATGATGCTTTCCTCTTTACTGAAAATCAGACACCACAGCTCATTAAAACAGACTTTGAAAGATAATAAAGCTTATAGACTCCTTGACTTATCTGAGGTTAATATTTATTTAATGTAGGACAATGGTCTTGTGGTTCAGCCACAAACCCAGCATCAGGGGACTTTGGTTACAATCCATTACGCGTACAACTTTGGCAAGCCATGTTACTTATCTTGTCTGAACTACATTTCAAAGATGAGGGCCGAGTAAGTTTCTCTTTCTACTGGGACAACACAAGGATAGTCAAGGCACAGAATGCATGCTGTGCTTCCTGAAATGAAAGCCTCCTAGGGATGAAGGGTTCATGTCCAACCCAGAGGCATGAACTCTTTGATGCTAATCAAAGGTGAAAAAAAAGGATATTTTTTTTAAAAAAAGATATCATAAATCAGCTTTCTTCAGATGAAATGGGAAATTAATATGATTACAGATATTGCAAGAATTCATAATGAGCATATAAAACCAGGCATCTATACTTCTATTTTGAAACAAAGTTGCACCCTTTTTCTAGACACTTGGTACGAAGGTATGTAAATATTTCATTGAAAAGGTCTGGGGTTCAGGAGCCTACCTTTAAGATGCCTGCTCTGACAGACATAGTCAGAAATTCAGAGTTGGACTCAACTGCCTAGACCTGGTTACACCATTTTGGTCACCCTAAGATATCTCACAGAAGCCCCAGCTGCCAGTCTGGAAGGACAAGTCTCCAGTTTTCACTAGGGCACATGGCACCTATACACAGTTGTCCTTCATGGCCTGTAGCACCTAAAATAGCATTAGACATTTGTGTTTAGACACCTGAACCTCCCATCATTATTTGCCCAAGGAGAAATATTTGGAAAAATAAGTAGGCATGAAAGCTTCCCCAGCAGTTCTTATTTATGCTACAAATTGGGACAAAATTCACCCCTGACACTGTGATTACTGAATTAGCTAAATCATCCAGAATTACACATGATGCACTAAAATAGATTTCCTATGCCACATCTATTAAAAATTGTTATCACACAGAATAACTATTGTAACAATTTGTGTACACTAACATCTGTAAACCTTGCATTCTTTTGAATACAACAGACTCAGTTTCCATTTGAATATCAAAATTAACAGCATACTGCTGCAGTCTCTAAGACTTTAAAGACTAAAGCAGGCATAGAATAAACGCGTGTAACTACAACTGAGAATAGTAGGAGACAATTCTACTATCTCACTTCTGAATTGTGCTATCTACACTAATGAATGTTCAGTTAAGTCATGTATAACGTTTTTCCATAAATAATTACAACTTAACTATACTTGGCAAATAAACTTACAAAGCATTTGCTATAAAGCAAAATATCTTCTTTTGAAATTCTGCTTATTCACCAGCTAATTCAAAACACCCAACAGTTTGCCATGCACTTCTTAATAGTTTTTGTAGAACAATGTGTGTATTTTGTAGCACAAAGACTGAAAGTACGTGAAATGTAATACAAATAATTGTTAAAGTTCCCTCATTTGGAAATATCTTGGCTTATAACAGTCATCATTTTCACAAAATATCAAATATTTGGAATCCGGCAACACATTTGGTAGGGCAAGTTTTAGACTGATACAGTTTAAAACAGTAGTAGTGTTGTCATATCTGTGATGAGCTTCGTAGCGAGAATTGATCAATTTATCAACAGATTCATTGGGAAAATATTTTTTCTAGTTCAATATAGTTTCGTCCAACTTTGTCACCCAGTTCAAGAAAAGACATCACCATTTCTTGAAAAGCAAAAAAACCCTCACTCTTACAAAGACCTGATGAGTAAAGCTTCCATACACTAGTAGTTATTGGATGCCATGATAATTTGTGCATTCCAGACTAATGATTCTCTCCATCTCTCTTATTTAGAGCCTCTCCTACCATGTTATGTATTGCTGCTGCTTAGAAATATAAATTCATTGTAACATCTCATCCAGAATGCCGGTTTCAATAAGCAACACCTACTCCCTGCAAATAGTCACTGTGAAGTCAATGTGATGTTTTTGGACTATTAAAGATATTTTTCTACTGAAGTAGTGTATTAGTATATGGTCTACAATAGTTGCTGCAAGCTATTAAAGAAAAGAAAAAAACCCTGACTTTCAGTGACTGCCATTTATATGTTGCTCTACCACGTCCTTTTAACTGTAGAACAATTCACTCCATTTAAGAAGAGAGAACTGCTAACTAAATTATCAAAATGTCTGAGAAAAATTCTACCAAACAAACCTTGCAGGGAGAAGAAATCTTTGTGAGGACCAATATTGAACTAATACTGGCGACTGACCTTCTTGATGCTCTCCATTTTCATCTATGTCTTTATGCAATGTAGATTGCCTAACAAGAAAGAGATGATTGGTTTGTCATAGGAATTATATGATTCAGGTGTGTCTTGGGAGAATGAATTCATCTGAATTAAAAAAGGTGATTAGAATGCTGAACTCCACATCTCCTTGTCAGTGTGTACTGTAATGGAAAAGTACCACTCAATGTAGAACTTAACAAAGGGATTTAGACAGGTAAAAATATGAAAGCATTCTAATATTGGGGGTAACTAAGTGCTCCAATCAAAAGGTCAAAAAAATAGATTGCATTTCAAAATCATTATCTATTTTAGAAATTCCGGTCTAACGAAGTAAAAAATGTAGATGTACTGTTGTAGAAATGCTGAATTTTCCCACAGAAATGGAAATTCCAGACCACTTAAGGAGCCTTAATTCTTGTACTTGACAGACCAAAGTTGTGTTGAAAGTTCCTTGAGACAGTTACTATTTGCAGCCTAAAATTAATTGTATATTCAAGCTAAGAGGCAGTTTTGAGATTTTTAAGGTATTTTTCTAAAAGAAAAGCATCTACCATAGATTACACTTGACATGCTCTAGATGGTCTAGGTAGCCTATAAACAAAAGTTAAAAGGAGCTTTCCTATCTTTTTTGCAAAAACAATTTTTCTTACTTGTTTGTGCTTAAGACTCAGCCGTTTGCCTTCATTAGAAATTTAACTTATTATGAAAAATAAGTTTTCTTGCTAACTTCTTATGTACTGATATAATGCAGCTACCACAGTTTGAGGTATAGCTCTCAGTTCCATCTTCTGTGCCAGTTCAAAGAAATGGATGGATTAAATATGCAGCCACACCAGCAATTGAAAGATGATGGTGAATCTGTCTTCTGAATCATGTTTGCTGTCTGTTTGCAACACGGCTGCTCAGAAGCCATCTAACTTAGTATCACCCTAGTCCATGTCCTCGGGCCAAAACTGCCTGTAGTGCCACCTCTGATAAGACACTAGAAAAAGCACCTGGCAAGAAGACAATTTTTTTGTTCAGGCGGACATGAGCTAGGTGATAGCAAGTACACAACTTCAATGTCCCTTTACAGATTATTCACAAAAAGTTGTGCAAGGTGGACTGACCATAGCCAGACTCAGCCAGGTTTCATTGCAATAATCATTGCAAGATAGATTTGCAAATACCTACAAACTTGTCAAAACTCAGACAACCAAAAAAACAAAAACTACAAATAAATATTTTAAATATATATATATATATAAAATCCACATAATGGAGGCACACCACAAAGACAATAACAAATACATGAAAAGCAAACCAAATTTGTATGACAAGATAACCTGACCACATTGTGAATGAGAGAAAAGCCCTTATGTTTCCCTTATATATGCATTCTTCAACTTCTTACACTATTATAGCTATGTTATAGCTTGTAATTCAACCATATTTTAATCTACAACTACACTTGACTGAATCCTACTTCAAGTTAACGTGCATTGGCTCTTATAGGGTCTGAACATTCAAAACACCCTTTGTAGCCAGAGGCTTTCAAAGAAAATCAAGTGCCCGGCTCCTCTGAAAAGCAGGTCACCTCTCCCAATACCTAAACATCACTGTATCTTATCCCTCTCAAAAAAACCCAAAAATTTTTAAAAATTGCCGCTTACAAGGTATTTTGGATTAAAAAAGTACTGTTTGAAACCAAATTCCATAGCTAGGGTAGTGTGGAATATGTTAAACATCAATATTCACTGGGCTCCTTTGCCAAAAATCACATTCTGAAACAGGCGTTGACATTTTTCATCAAAATGGTGTTTCAGAGGCACAAGTTACCGTATTCCTTGAAATCACATTTCAGAATCTCAATATTTCCTACATTCTGAGGGTAAAAAATTCTCATTTTGTGATTTGGGGAATTAGTCTCAGAGAAAATAAGGACCATATTCTTTAATCAAGGTAGTACCAAAACAGCTTGTGAAAGAGACTTGCGAAGATCAGTTTCCAGCTTTCAATCAAGTTTTTATACTTCTCCAAACATGAATATTCCATTTATTATTTTAAAGCATTACCAAAAAGAAGCATTAAGATCATCATTGATATAAAAAGAGGCAGAAATTTTTTGGGTTTACTCCCTACGCAGAGATAGTGGGTAATTCTTTCCTGATGCAACAGAAAGGAGAAATTGCAACTCGAAATATTTAAAGGACATAATGCTATATATAACAATATAAAGGTATTGTCAAGTAAATATTAAGCCTTAACTGCAGAACCAGCTTGTGCAATTCCTCAATATTGTAATTGCCAGCTTTATTTTCTTATGCCTGAGAAAAACACTGAATCTTTGGGAAATTTACAATTTGCACTATTTATTGAGACAGTTCCAATTCCTTTTTTATTTGTTTTCCAAAAGTACCTATTTTTTACCTCTGCTGACCAGTGCAAAATCAGTACCACTAATGTTTATAAAATACCACATTTTTGTTAGATGTTGAATCCAAATGCAAGCACTGCAGCTTCTAACAGATAGGAGCCTGATGGAATCTGTCTGGAGATTGCAGGTGTCCGGATTGTCTCAGCACCTACTCTGGTAATAGCCTCTGACACAGAAGACAGCAAGAGCTCAGAGTTTTCCGAAACTTTCCAAAGCTTTGACATTTTAACAAGAATATAAAAATACCTCTCTTGCCTTTAATTTCCAGTTTTATTATGAGCTTGATAATTAGAGGAAATCTAGGCAGTTACCTATTAATATTTAAGGCAGTGATCAGCTGCATAGATTGAACAAGGGAGGAGGGACAGTGCTGGTTCAATTAAATATTTTTTTTAACAGCACCTTGATCTAATGTTTTATCTAGTTTGTAAATAGGACACTAAGTGATGAAGAAGGCTGAAGTTGCTCTGGCAAACACAGATCCTTTACAGTACATCAGCAATGCAATGAACTACCTGGTACCTCTTGCTCTTACATAGAAATTTTTGTCAGTAAATCTCAAAATGCTTCATTAAAGATGCAAACATTAGTATTTCTGTGCTGCACAGACCCTCATAAAAATCAGTGGCGGGTCTGGGAGAAGAACCAAGACCCCCCAAACTGCAGAGCAGCACTCTGTTAGTAGAGCTGCCTCCAAAATACACCAGTAGTCCCAAGCAGCACAACCAATTCCAGTACAGAGAGACATCCTTTTGCACCTCCCGAGCCCTGTCCAGGACAGACCTTCGGAGTCCATTTGGTCCATGGGTGATGTCCAGCAGATGGAGGGGAGCAAGCAGCAGCACCTGGCCCCTCAGCATAAGGTGAGCCAAGCCAGCTACTCCTTTTCTGGCCCTGGCTGGGATATGAACGGTGACCAGAGCTCCACCACTGTTAACGGGAAAGGAAGGGGGAAGATTTCCTTCCTGCAGAATTCCTTCCGCTAAGTTCAATTACTGCAGCACAATGTGAGGGAAGGAGGGGTGAATTTCTCTCTCATTGCTAAGCTGAAAGCAATTGCTCTTCTGGCTATGTTAAAAAATAAAGTTTTTTCTTAAAGATTCATAATCCTAAATTGTTATGCATGAACTTTTCTGCTCTCTGTAAACAGCACACAACAGGCTTCTGTGTAAAACAGGACCTGAGGTTTGGTCAAGGTCAGTAAGTTATGCACTGTAACCTAACTTTTTTCTTTAACAGATACATTATTCTATTAGATGGAAATATTACCAAGGCAATTCACCCCCTCCTGGCTTTTCTATCTACATGTGAGCATCTTTGAGAAGTGGGATTAGAGAGAAACCTGCAGGCATATTAATAAATAAACTTCACATGCTGTTAGATATTAACTAAACATACCGCTAAATATTTCTCTAGGGGGCTGTGATTTCATAACCCATGGACTTCTAATTTGGTTACCTGTGACATGTGGTTCTTACCCCTGGGGTTCCACAATGAATTAATTCTAAAGTGCTTTTTAAAGTTTAACATACCAAGATAAAATAAAATAATCAAACGTGTTCTCAAAAAAAATTGACTCGCTCTGCTTCATAGATAACTTGAAGTGCTACTATTTAAAAAAAAAAAAAAAAAAAAAGATGATACAACTGGGAATCCTCAGTCAGAGTTGGGGACACATAGGCCTGGTATTAGTTTAGAGAATATAATCTATTCTGGATTAAGGATCTGCCTCTGTTATAGGTAAACTTCCCCTCTCAGCAACATCATGTCCTTTGTTGTTACAACAAAAAGAATTCCAGTTTAGGGAAACGTGTTTGTCCATGTATTCACATATAGAAATGTTCTTAGTTTCTTTCCCCAAATGTTTGTCCATTTATTCCTTACTGTAACAGCTGACATTTTTTCATTGAAGAACAGTTAATGAAAATGTATCTGTAGAGTTTCTTTGGGTGATTTATTCCTCCTTCTTAAGCAAATCTTAAAGTGTGTCTTCTTGACATTGATCAGACAGACAGAATCTGATATTATCCAGACTACAACTTTCCATTGTGGTAAATGATCATGAACTCCCATGATTTCAGATTTTCCTTTGACATTGCAAGAGGCTGTGTAGAATCACAGGAAGTGTATTTAACCATGACTATCTGGGGAAACTGAACATGAGGCATCCAGCTTGAAAGTTATTACTGAATCCTAACAACATTAGCAATTCCAAGTTTTCTGAGTTTGGTGAGGTTTTAACCCAAAGAGTTTTCCTGGAAAGCAGTTAGATAGTAATAATTTCCCTGTTTTGATCAATTTTGCTTCATAGTTTCCAAATTTTCTCAATCTTAGTCTCCAGTAGTTTATTTTATAGAGCAGAAGAAGATCATAAATGCTCTTCATATTAAATGTGAAACAAAAACAGGCAAAAAATAAAACATACACTTTGTCTCAGTTTTCAGTAAACATAATGACTGGGGAATTAGCAGCAGAATGCTTAGAAATAAAAATTTTAAAGCCAGAGGAAACTGACTTACTGAGCCCATTGCCTTCAAATAACAAAAAGCGAGATCACTAATATGACTGGAAAAAAACCCCAACCAAAACCAACAGGAATATCAAAACTAAATATGTGGGAGTAAGAATCTTTAACAACATTTTTCAGTCTGGATTAGAGCTCAAGAATAGAAAATATTCTCATGAAAAGAATCTTTATAGTAACAGAGCTACAGGACTTTAAAGCTGACAAAGACAGCATGAGAAAACCAGTTTTGAAACAAAGTTACAAAACAGAATGCTTGAATATAGACCACCTCTTTTACTTCTTCCAAATGGATTTTTAAACTGATCTCAAATTAAATCCAAGCTAAAATTCACCACACCAAATAAGTATTCAGTTTCATTTGCAAAATAATATTCAGTGTTCTTTTCTCTCAAAGTTTTTGATTTTTATTTGTATTTACTAATGTAACTGAAGAAAGTGAGAAACTTTTTATTCTGAATATTTTATTTACTTTTGCCTCCCTTTAAGTAGGAAGTTGGTTAATGTCCAGCGTCCCATAATACTGTAATACAGCCTGCATTTGTTTTTCTACAGAACCTCAGAGATGCTCAGTGCTACAAATTATATGTGCACCAAGTATCATTTTACATCTTTTACTCCATTTTAGTGAAGCAAAGAAACTATTATCACAGTTTTTCAAATTGAAAGCTGAGAAACAGACTTTAATTGAGATGGCCAACATTACACAGGACAGTCCAGGAAAAGAAGCCAGATGGTCTGATTAGCCCAACGAATTAACTGTAAGACTCTCCTGCTCCTAGAGAGAGAGCATACAGATATCTCAAGTTACCAGACCTTTTAATATCGCATAGATTAAAATTTCATTGTTTGTGAAAAAATGTTTTTTTAAAAAAAATTCAGGATTCGGGAAGTAAGACTCCAAACACTTGAGATATGTTGCATTCTGTTCTCTAGCTTTTTTTTTTCTTTTTTTCTTTCTTTTTGACCTAGAACTCCAATCTTTGTCTAGCTTTGCTTCCGAATTTCCTATTCCTCAAGATGGACAGTCTTACCAAGGTGGGAGAATCATGTAACATATGTCAGTAGTTTGTTATTTCCTACCTTACTCTTGTAAAAAGAGTTAAAAATATCCATGAAAACAAAATAGATGACATATAAATGTATATATGACGGAATCAATTTTTCTTTTAGCTAAAGGGCATAATACACAGCACTGTGTCTCCTACTGCTGAAAGGAAGATATTGGAACATCATTCTACTGCCCTATGTATGGGGACTATCAAGGAGCTTAAAGAAAGGGATAGTTACTAGGGAGAGGACAGGAAAAAAGTTTAATTGTTTGAATTACCCCTATACTTCCCTACACAAGAAACCTGGTCCTAAAATAACACACATAATCCACGCAGACTCATACATCCTTGACTCTATCAGGAAAACAGAGCTGTGCTTTTGGAAAATTTGGTTGAAAAACATGTCCTCTTTTTCCTGGTAAACTAACTATGTTTTGACTTTGAAAAAGAGTCAGAGGAGACTCCGTATTTATCTCTTTTCAGTGAGGTGCAGCCTAAATGTTCCTGAGCCCTGGAAAGGCAGCCTGGGAGCTGGGACTTGAAGAGAGGCTTCTTTTCCATCACACATCTCATTTGCAAAGGCTGCCTACGCCAATACCTGGGAAACACTCATGGTTCCCAGGGCTATGCAAGAGTAACCAGACTGTGGCCAAACAAACATTGTCATTGATGCCACACAAGCGCACTCATATTTCACTCTGCTTCCGTATTAGCTCTGTGGTGCCGACAAGAGCAGAAAAGCACTGAAGACTTCGTTTTGTACAACGTAGCAGCTGTGTGTGCCTTCACACACACAGAAAGCAAGTATTTTTAGCCGGATGATGTTGGTTTTATACCTTCCAGAGAATGAATGGCCTTCAAGGCTTTGAGGAGGACATGATGACGAAGAGGGAGAGGAGGAAAAGTAGAACTGTCCATTTTGCTGGCAGCGTAAAAAAATAGTCTATTAATAGTCTATTAATTTACTAAATTGCTATAGTTCCAAATGGCACTATGTTGTGATCATAGTAGAAGCTTGTGAGCTTTTCTGTTGTGGACACTTTTCCCTCAGGGAAGGGGCACCTTGTTGTTTTGTTTATATTAATGTAAAGCATACTGTATTTGTTCCAGTATCTTTACAACTGTCCTCCCATATAAATCTCTAGTAGCTGAAGATGTCTGCAGGATATTTCTGTACAAAAAAGTATCTCGACAAGAAGACATAATATGAAGTATCTAGACACTTGAGCCTGTAAACAAAGGGTGTTCTCAAGTGGTCTGAAAAGTAAACTGCATGCATAAAAGCATAGCGGTAATTGACAGTACAGTTTGAGGGGCATCATAAACTGGGCATAAACTACATAATGTGGAAAAAAAACCCACTTTTCTAGTCACAGAAAATTGGGCATAGACTGGTAACAGTTTACTATGTAGCAGAAGACACTTTTAAGATTTAGAGGTCTTAACCAGGTGGAGGCTGTGGCTGAAGTAATGACTGACAATCAGATAGTGTGTTCTAAGTCACAATTGTTATTTAAGCAGTGCATCATCAGCCCTCATCACTACTGTGATACATGTTAGGAGCATGAACCTACCTTTGCTTCAGTCTTTAACGGCCAGATCAGTTCTCCTCATGGTATTCGATACCCTGAGCTGGAAGATTGGGATGGAGATCAGAATAAACTCCTCGTAATCCAGAAACTAGTAGTGAAGGACCCGCTGAGTCAATTAGACACCCATAAGTCTATGGGGCCAGATGAGATCCACCCGAGAGTGCTGAGGGGGCTGGCGGAGGAACTTGCCAAGCCGCTCTCCATCATCTCTCAGCAGTCCTGGTTATCGGGTGAGGTCCCAGATGACTGGAAACTTGCCAATGTGATGCCCATCTACAAGAAGGGCAGGAAGGAGGATCCGGGGAAATACAGGGTTGTCAGCCTGACCTCGGTGCCAGGGAAGATTACGGAACAGTTCATCTTGGGGTAGATCACGCAGCAAGTCCAGGACAACAGAGGGATCAGGTCCACCTAGCATGGGTTCATGAAGGGCAAGTCCTGTTTAACCAACCTGATCTCCTTCTATGATCAGGTGACCCGCCTAGTGGATGAGGGAAAAGCGGTGGATGTTGTCTTCCTGGACTTCAGTAAGGCATTTGACACTGTTTCCCACAGCATTCTGCTGCAGAAGCTGGCGGCTCATGGTCTAGACAGGTGGACTCTTCACTGGGTTAAAAACTGGCTGTATGGCCAAGCCCAGAGAGTTGTGGTGAATGGAATTAAATCCAGATGGAGACCAGCCACAAGAAGTGTCCCTCAGGGCTCGGTCTTGGGGCCAGTCTTGTTTAATGTCTTTATTGATGACCTGGATGAGGGGGATCGAATGCACCCTCAGTAAATTTGCAGATGACACGAAGTTGAGTGGGAGTGTCGATCTGCCTGAGGGTAGGGAGGCTCTGCAGCTGGATTTGGACAGGCTGGAGTGATGGGCAGAGGGCAATTGTATGAGGTTTAACAAGGGCAAGTGTCGGGTCATGCACTTTGGCCACAACAACCCTGTGCAACACTACAGGCTTGAGGAGGAGTGTCTGGAAAGCTGCCTGGCAGAAAAGGACCTGGGGGTGTTGGTTGACCACTGACTGAACATGAGCCAGCAGTGTGCTCAGGTGGCCAAGAAGGCCAGCAGCATCCTGGCCTGTATCAGAAATGGTGTGACCAGCAGGAGTAGGGAGGTGATCGTGCCCCTGTACTCGGCACTCATGAGACCACACCTTGAGTACTGTGTCCAGTTCTGGGCACCGCAGTATGGGAAGGACATTGAGGTGCTGGAGCGAGTCCAGAGAAGGGCAACGAGGCTGGTGAGAGGTCTGGAAAACATGGCTAATGAAGACCGGCTGAGGAAACTGGGGCTGTTTAGCCTGGAGAAGAGGAGACTGAGAGGAGGCCTTATTGCTCTCTACAACTACCTAAAAGGAGTTTGTAGTGAGGCTGGTGTTGGTCTCTTCTCCCAAATTACTAATGATAGGATGAGAGGAAATGGCCTCAAGTTACGTCAGGGAAAGTTTCGATTGGATATTAGGAAGAAGTTCTTTACTGAGAGGGTGGTTAGGCACTGGAACAGGCCGCCCAGGGAGGTGGTGGAGTCACCGTCCCTGGGGTTGTTCAAAAAAATGGATTGATGAGGCACTTGAGGCCATGGTCTAACGGTCTAATGGTTAGGAATATGATGGGATAAAGGTTGGACTTGATGATCCTGGAGGTCCCTTCCAACCATGGTGATTCTATGATTCTATGATTCTATGAAAAAGAGTGAAAAAGTAGAGCAGATACCATTAGTTCAAGCATTTCTTTTGTTTCCCACAATTCAGAGTGAAGAAAAAGAAATTATATTAATATTTTTGTTTGTTCTGGTTTTATTCTCAAACAGCTTGAGAACAGCTTCCCTCCTCCTGAGGAGGGGAAGTTAAGAGAGAGGTGCAGATCTCTTCTTGGGATCCAGTGATAGGATGCGTGGAAATGGTTCAAAGCTGTACCAGGGAAGGTTCAGACTGGACATTAGGAAGCCTTTCTTTACCAAGAGGGTGGTCAAACACCAGAACAGGCTTCCTAGAGAGGTGGTTGATGCCCCAAGCTTGTCAATGTTTAAGATGCATTTGGACAACGCCCTTAACAATGTGCTTTGACTTTTGGTCAGACCTGAATTGGGCAGAGAGTTGGACGAGATGGTCATTGTAGATCTCCTCCAACTGAAATTTTCCATTTTTAAAATTGCTTTAATTACTCTCTACATGATTTTCTCATCAGGTTGGATACTAAATCAACTGGAGAAACATTAGTTAGAAGAGGAAGCGGGAAAAGGTCAGGAAAAATAATTAGGTGGAAAATTATCAATTCTGCATTCTTTTTTTTTTTGGTCACATTTTCCAGTCCTTTCCAGTACACAGTAAAGGTAAACTCACATTTCAACTGAATTTAGTATACATTTTGTGTGGACTCTTCTTATAACATTTCCTCTGTCATTTGAGTTACTACAACGAAGAAATTCAGACTTCAACAGCGTATTTTAAAGGGAATTTGACCCTAATACTTTGCAGTAGACATTAACTTTTTTAAAAAAAAAAAAAAAAAGAACAAGAAAACCACATCAAAACCAAAAACCAACAGTGTGCTAACAAAGTTCAAAGCTAAACTTTGTACTTTCTAGTCATCTATAACAAGCAGGTCTACTAATGGCCCCTTTGTAGTATTGTGCTTTTTACGGAGTTTTTCCAGAGACAATTCATAAGAAATAAAATTTAATGAATCTCCAAAGCTGTATTTTCTTGACTTATTACATTAGCAGGGCTTCTGATCTGATTGGGAGTTTTGAGAGAATCACAGAATTCATTAAAGCAATTTATTGTATAATGGTAGACGGCTAAGATAGATCCCTACTAATGAGATGAACATTAATTAAATAAATTGTAGAATAGAAGTGAATTGTTTAGCTGAGTTAAAAAGCCTGTCAAACAAGCCTCACACTCTACAAGTCTGAATTCTGTTCATCAAGAAGCAGATCGATTTATTTTTTTGGGAAGGCATGTAGCCAGCAGGTATGGCAACAGTAATCAGCCTAAATCTGTAAAACCCAGCCAGTGCAAATTTTGTTGTTGTTGAATTATATTTTAGAAATTATTACCTCAGCAGATAATTGTCTGTAGTATCAGTAAAGATCCAGTGCAACTACAAAGTGAGATGACCCTCAAAAAAATCAAAACATGAGCTACAGAACAAGATCCCCCTCCTGGCATCTGCAGGTTGATATAATGACTCAAATAGTGAGTGACTGTAACATCACAGAAAAAAACACAAAGGAAAGACTAGTATCCAACTTTCAAAACACATCTTCGCTTTATGTTATTGTTTTCCTTTTACAATACCTTTTATGTACTACCTAAGGATCAAACGTGTATTACGTATCACACAACAAAACAGAGACTGCTTAAGCCGTTGCTTATATAGTATCTGGTTTAAGTTTTACAAGATGCCTTTAGAGACCCTAAGGATGGTGTCCATCCATTTTTTTGTTTGTTTACTTCAGAGCACATTTGAGACAATATCTTGGGCAATATGTTCCACAAGGCCCATTTTACACTAAGCACTTGAAGGTGAAAAGAGTATATGTCTGTTAGAATGAGATTACAGAACGCACAGATCTTTCCACAGATAGGCACCAGTGTAAGGATAAAAAAAAAAAAGTTGCATACAATCCAAATATAGGTGGATTTAAATGAGACAACAAGGCAGCATTACTGAAGGAACAAAGGAGGCAAAGGAAGGATAGTCAGAATCTTAAGGTAAGGTCAAGCAGTATAACATGTGGATTATAACGTGAGAAGCAGCTTGTGCAGAGACTTGAAAGTCAGTCATGATGGAATGATCATTAGCAGGCTAGGAAGTTACATTTGGCCACCGCATTTTGTTTGAATTAGAAGGAGATGATGCAGGTTTAAGAGAGGCCAAGAAGGGAGAAAATGAAGTAAAAAAATATTTTAATCCTGGAAAACTGAAACAGAGAGCGAATTTCCAAGGGACTCGGGAGGAAACAGCAGCAAGATTTGCAAAGTGGGTTAGCACTCATAACTCTCTGTGCTGCTTTGCATACAGATGTTGGCATCTGCTGTTGTCCAACAGGATGGAGAAGAAAAAAGAGGAGGAAGCTAGGAAAGAAGAAAGAAATTTATTCAGACTTTGCTCTGTCCTTTGGAGGGTAACTACCTGAGGAGCTAGAGAATTTCATTGCAGAAGGCAGAGCGGTGGGACAAGGTATGTGTCCCTGCAGACACATCCAACAAAGAATTCCTTGGCAGTAGGACTCAAATTAAGGTTTGAAGTCCGGAGTGTTTTAAAACCTCAGTAAAGCCGAAGTATGCTACATTATCAGAAAGACCTTGACTTTCAGCAAGCTTGGTGGTATTAGGCATGTTCTGACTCCTGCTTCTCCAGCAAGATGTCTTCTGTTAAAGGCCTTCTCTTCTAGCCCAAAGGATAAAAAGCAGTAACACTTAATTTTGAAACTCTTTGTTAGAACCATCGCATAGTAAGTTTCTGTAAAACAATTAACACTGCTACCATTTGGAAGGTAGCCAGTTGAGCTGTATGTGGTGATGTGTGGTTTATACAGATAGCACTAAAGATTCAGCAGAAAGATGTATAGGTCAGTCAGGTAGAAAGAGACTCCATCCAGAGCCCTGCTGAGAGGGAGCAGAGGGGAAAAGAACAAAACTCTATACCCTGGCTAATTGTTGGGTGTGAGGCAACTCTTTTTGGAAGCTCAGGTGAGCCTCTTTGGTATCTAATGGAAATAATTTCATCAATCAAGAGTAGCTGAGTCAGGATAACAGTGAAAACCAACAGATAAATAAACCAGTTTTCCATAAAGTGGCAAGTCAACTCATTTTTTTCCCTCTGATGGAGTAAAAACATTTCACTCTCATGTGACTTTTAGTGTTAAATCACATACAATTACACCCATCTAATTTTGTCTCATAATCAAAAGAAAGTAATATTGCTTTGGTCCTAATAAAGAACTTACCCTCTCTTTTTTTTTTTTCTGAAATATGTTTTTAACTGAACATATTCCTGCAAGAGTTTTAACAGAATGGCTCTTTCTGAGGAGTATACAAACATGAACATATATCAGAAGACATCTTACGAAGTTATCATTATCATTCAATAATACTGATAAATGAAGTCCATGTACACCACATATGAGCCACTAAACTCAACACTATTATATCACCTACATCCAGTGCCATTGCCTGGAAGCAACAACAATTTTAAAGGAATTATTTAAGCAACTCCCTACTAAATAGTCATAATGGTTTTTGTCCAAGCCAGTAAAACCCAGGAAAAGTTTCCCTCTCACAGGTATGTTGATCTGAAGAATTCACAGGGAGACTGTAAGGATGGGCCATTTCTGTGATTTGAAATAGGTAATTTGTACTGTTCATCCTTCTAGCACTCCTTCAAGCCCAACCCAAGTTTAGCATCTTCATACTCTTGTACATTATGAGAAAAGTGAGGGAAATCTTGGCTGGGCTGCTACTGTACATATGTCCACAATGCAAAGCTGTTACCCATGCACGCAAGAGTGACAGTGGCTGTTCTGTCCTTCAGAGGTCGCTCCAGAAAAGGATTGAGACACCAGGTAGTAAGAGGAAACTTATTCTGACACTGCCTGTTTCATGGATAAATAGACGGTTCCAGAGTTGTCAATACAGCACTTTTGCTACCACTCAATTCAGTACAAAATAAATGAGGATATTTTCCTCTTGCAGCATGTGTTAAATCCCATTAACATTAATGAGAGTTACACGTGAGTTTGACAGGGAGCATATACAAAGCGCAGAGCAGACAGTTTCCAGATCCTCACCCCTCCCTTATATCTTTCAGCCATCTTTCCTCCTTACCATATGAAGGCCAAAATAAAAACAGTAAGTCAAATTACTGCCTGTACAGTATGTTAAGATGATAAGTTGGGGTGGGAAGGGAGGAATCTAAGGGGCTAATGTAGAAACAATTACTGTGCTTGCATTTAGCGAAGTGCTACCAATTAAACTCCCAGACAGTGCTAATATAGTAGGACAGCTTTGAGTTGGTTGAGCAACCTTTCACAGCACACTGGTAAAATAATAAATTGTGCTATGACTGATAACATTCAATAATTTCTCTGATACATTGCTACAGCCACTTTTTCTACAGTATAAAGCTCATATTTCTCTGTCATATTAGTAATTTCCATATTGCATTTCAGGCTCTGTCTTGGAGCTAGTAGAGAAAAGTACATCACAGCAGTAACAAAAGGAAGCTGACTGTTCTTTAAAAAAAAAAAAAAATAGAGACAGAAAAAGAAAGAAGGAAATGTCAGGAATTTTTTTTAAAAAAAAAAACTTTCACAATACACCAACTGATGCCTATAGGAGAAAAAAATTAAAAAGACAGCATCTGCTACAACACTGCTTCATTACAGACCCAACAGAGTAAAAGCTGTGGATCCATTTTGCCTTTTCCTTCCTTGATGATATCACTAAAGCATTAATGGAATCCTTACACTCTATTGGCACAGTATGAATTTATCTACAGTGCATTCTTTATTGGTTTGAGTACAGATATACTATTTTTCTGCATGGGGAGATGGGGGAAATAGGGTTGCCTGCATCTTTTAAAGAAAATACATTCCTTAATAACTGGGGGAAAAAAAGTTTAGTACAAAATAAAACAACATTTATATTTAGGTTAGGTCACAAGAAAGAATGGGAAGTTAATTTGGAACTTATCTCCTATAAAAACTTTTTTGATCTTGGCCTTAAATTATTCATGCATTCTCTATTAAAGCTGGCAGTACAAGACATACTATTGTTGTTATGGCTGGCAGTTCTTGCTAAATCATATTACCCCAAATGAAAATGTAGGTTTATTTTAAGGGACACTTGCCTTTGGAACTAATTATTGCATAGAACCATAGGATGGCATTGTCCTCATTTGATTACAAAACTGCAAACATTTTACTGATTATTATCCACTTAAAATTGTACTTAATGACATAGAAAAATACATATTGAGTAGAGAGAAGGATAACTCTTTGTCCAACATTATTAAGTATGATTTTTAGTATATGTAAGTCCACTTTATTTTTTTTTTTTTTTAAAAGAACAAGTAATCATTATGATCATGCATTGTGTTGTTGAAAAGTCCATGTGAAAGGAAATTATTATAGGTGCTACATAGCATCTGTCTGAGTGGAATTTTACACCCACAATTTTATTACAAACTTGGCAACCAGATTCCCAATTATAATTCCCTAAGTCCCTCCACTCATCAATACCATTTGGTTCTCAAGCACAGGGAATGACCACACTCAGCATCCAAGAAACAGTATAAACTTTAAACGCTAGACAAGATTCTGCCCTGATGTTGTTCTATGAATGAAGCAGAGACTGAGGAACAACAGCCAAAACCCAGTCAGTCCTTGCATCTAGCTGACAGCAAAACTTAAGCAAGAGGGATGGGGAATGAGGGAAGAACCAAAAGAGGAAGAGGAAAGGAGGCAAGACTTTTACTATAATTGTGCTCTTTCTATCTACTTTTGCTGTTGGGTCAGTAGCAGCACAAACAAGTGGCTTGGACCAACTCTTCCAGGCTGAGAAGAGATTTAAGGAAGGAGGTTGGTAGAACAATTCCAGACACTCTGATCTCCTGTAGAAAAGGACAACATTTTTTTCTACTAACCATCCCAGTCAAAGTTGCCATCATACAGGCTCTTCATTGGTTTAGCAGATGTAGCAGTCCAGCTTCCTGGGGCTCTAGATTGTGCTAAAATCCACAAGAGAACCATGGCTATTTTGCTGCCCTAAACTACCTGCTTAGCCTGGGCTGGACAGTGGCTCTTCCCTTATCTGAGCAGGTCTGGGGAGCATTGACCTCATCAGGTGAACACTGAGGGGGACAAGAGCTTGAATATTTTTCAGTGTTTCAAAAATTTCAAATTTCCGATATACAGAAGAAATTCAGTGACAACAAATATTATTGTATTTGCTATCGTACATCCAACATCAGTTTTCCAGGTCCTAAGTAAATTACAGACAAAGACATCTATGTTATTGCCTAAGGAAACAGCAAGAATCAGTGTCAGAGCAGAGCTCAAAATACACAGAAACAAGCCAGTGGATGTAAATGATGATTTCAGAGGGCTAAGTCTAGTGAAGGAGATCCTTCGTACCCATGAATAATGCCTCAAATGTCATTGTTATGAATTATGAAAACCACCAGTTGAAAAACTCAGAAGAAGTTGATTTATTTATCCAAGGGCTTGTCTGTATAAGGAGATTTACTATGAGGCTTTGCTGTAACTGCTTTGTACTAACTGGTACTGGTGTACATTGGATATTTGCCTTGTGTAAGAGTTTCTGTTGCCTGTTGTGGCTTAAATCTGTGTCAGAACTTACACAGTTTCTTCAATATAATGAGGCAGAGGAGGACTTTTTAATTCTGTGGAATTGATTTTGCATATTCTGTATTCCTTTTTAAAGGTTAAACAGAATGGAGGATGTCAATTCACGGTGGAAGATCTCAATATTTTTCTGACACACAGTTTTATGTAGAAAGGCATATTGGATTTTCACTAGGGTAGTGAACATCAGTGGTAAACACATGACCTTGCCTGTAGGAACATTACAGGGTCTGTCTTCATTCTGCTGTTCTTGACACATATGTATTCTGTGCTTTCCTGAGTTTCTAAATACATGATACTTGTGCCTTTACTTCAGCACTGTCAGCATCACAGCCTGAGGATGATGGTGTTTCCTGTCAGCAGGCAGTACACATGCTCTGTGGATCTGTCAGGAACTGTGAAACCAAATGGAGGACCAAGCTTCACTGAATTACAACACTTGCTGAAGAGCAGAAATTGAAAGAATTCTCGAATTAAGCAAAAGTCTGTTTTTTTAAAGTAGATGTGCTGTGCAAACAACAAAGGCTTCAACTGAAAGGCAAGAGATACCTCAGTTTAGAATAAAAATAAAATAACCAGCAGTCAACAGACATTTCTGGCCACAGATTTTTCCTTTCTATGGCCAATCAGGCCAAAAGGCTAAGAAGATCTGCCAGGCTGTGAAAATTTTACAAGCAGTTGGAAGGGGATAGCCACAGTTTTGAGAGTTTCAGAGAGGGTTTCCTTATTTTGCAAAGTTATAGACATATAAAATATAGACATATCTAAAATTTTAGATCTTGTGAAAGAGTGTTAAAAATTTGCTGTAATGTTAATTCAAGTTTTCAATTAATTTTAAGCATATTGGGAGTTAATGGTGTTAATGGCTTTGTGCAATGTGTTTCCTATTTATTACTTCAATAGCATTTCTTTTTAAAAAAAAAAGTCTTTGCAGTGATAAAAAATACCATTCAGAGATTTATACTGATAAAAAAACCTTACTGATAACAAACTTGTACAGACAATACAAGTTGATCGTTGGTTTGATTAAATGCACTATGTATATGATAAAGGTGAGATCTTACGTGATCTCTCTGTGATTCTCAAGAAATATAGATGGTGATAAGTGCTCATTTCTAATCTATAACCATTAGCATGTGCACCATGTTGAAGGGGGACATATGTTTGAACAGATTAAGTAACAAGAAAATAGATCAACTGCTTCAGGATGGCATTGTGCTCCATTGGAGGCAACAAGAGATTACTGGGCAAAAGATATGTGCTGGTACTGCCAGCCTAGTTCTTGCATCTTCCCAAACAACATCCTCCTCATTTTAACGCATTGAGAGAG
Organism: Podargus strigoides; assembly: GCA_028020825.1. Lineage (NCBI taxonomy): Eukaryota > Metazoa > Chordata > Aves > Caprimulgiformes > Podargidae > Podargus > Podargus strigoides. The sequence continues at coordinate 101,486,945 of CM051663.1, forward strand.
GTAGCAATTTAAAGGATAGGGGAACAAGAGTTCAGAAACTACTGTGAGATTTTATGAGGTTTGCATCCACTCTTCTTCGGAAAAAATATCTGTCAGGAGTGAGTCAAGCTGTGGAGACAACAACTTGGCTGATGTAATCACAGAATCACAGAATGGTCGGAGTTGGAAGGGATCTCTGGAGATAACCTCTTCCAAAGCCCCTGCCAAAGCAGGTTCATGATGTAATAATGTTGATGTAATGATCCCCTACAACCTTCCCTGATGGCAAGCAGAGCTTTCAGGGACATTTCTGTTACAGGAATGTCTTGGCCAGACCTCTTAACTATCAGAGAACACATAGCTCTCAGGCACTGCATCATACAGTACTTGATATCATCACCCTCCTAACCACAGCACCATCACAACATAGACAGCATTATTTGAGGGTGATGTTCTGTAACAAAATTCCTTCCAAGTCATCTCTGGATAGAGAATGGTTGATGCACCACCAGAAGCCTGTTTCCACCTTTTTATCTCTATAGCATGTGTTTGAACCCAGCACTGCACAGCGTTGTGGATATGACCCTGCTTAACCAACAACTTGGCCTTGCCCACAAGCTTTCTCTGCTATCAAATCTGGACCTTCACATCTCCAAAGATGAGAATGTAAGCACATCTTCAGCTGGAAGCTGAACAAAGAGGGCATAGTATAGTTGTAAAGCATGAAATAAAACCAAAAACAGCATGCTTGCTAGGTATGCAAGCTTCTAGAGCACAATCAAATTAGAATCATAGAATCACCATGGTTGGAAAGGACCTCCAGGATCATCAAGTCCAACCTTTAGCCCATCATCTCCCTAACCACTAGACCATGGTCTCAAGTGCTTCATCCACTCATTTTTTGAACACCCCAGGGACGGTGACTCCACCACCTCCCTGGGCAGCCTCTTCCAGTGCCTAACCACCCTCTCAGTAAAGAACTTCTTCCTAATATCCAACCTAAACCTCCCCCAATGCAACTTGAGTCCATTTCCTCTCGTCCTATCATTAGTAATTTGGGAGAAGAGACCAACACCAGCCTCACTGCAACCTCCTTTTAGGTAGCTGTAGAGAGCAATAAGGCCTCCTCTCAGTCTCCTCTTCTCCAGGCTAAACAACCCCAGTTCCCTCAGCCGGTCTTCATTAGCCATGTTTTCCAGACCTCTCACCAGCCTCGTTGCCCTTCTCTGGACTTGCTCCAGCACCTCAATGTCCTTCCCATACTGCAGTGCCCAGAACTGGACACAGTACTCAAGGTGTGGTCTCATGAGTGCCGAGTACAGGGGCACGATCACCTCCCTACTCCTGCTGGTCACACCATTTCTGATACAGGGCAGGATGCCATTGGCCTTCTTGGCCACCTGGGCACACTGCTGGCTCGTGTTGAGTTGGCTGTCAACCAACACCCCCAGGTCCTTTTCTGCCAGGCAGCTTTCCAGACACTCTTCCCCAAGCCTGTAGTGTTGCATGGGGTTGTTGTGACGGAAGTGCATGACCCGACACTTGCCCTTGTTAAACCTCATACAATTGCCCTCAGCCCATCACTCCAGCCTGTCCAAATCCCACTGCAGAACCTCCCTACCCTCAGGCAGATTGACACTCTCACTCAACTTCGTGTCATCTGCAAATTTACTGAGGGTGCATTCAATCCCCTCATCCAGGTCACTGATAAAGATATCAAACAAGACTGGCCCCAAAACCAAGCCCTGAGGGACACTGCTTGTGATCAGTCTCCAACTGGATTTGAGAGTAACATCAATATTTCAGAGCAGTAGAGGACCTACAAGTAAGTACAGTACTCAGAATATTCTGGATACATGCAGAGATACAGCTGTTTGAATAAATAGTACATATTGACATAATTAAAGATTATATTATAGTACATATGCAAAGGAGAGCCAAATTAAGGTTCCACTGGCACCTTTAATTCTTGCACTTCCATTATATGTATATATTAGTTAAATCAATCACTGTAATTACTGTAAATATAGCAACTTAGCACAATTTTGTAATTAAAAAAGCTGACTTTCAGGAGAAAAGTTTTGCATCATACAAGACTGGCAATGAAATACCCCACAGCTATGCAGCTTCAGAGAAAGAAGCTGTGGTTTACCTCCTCCAAGGAATTACCCAGAACACTTTTCTCTTTTTAAATTCTTCTGCATAAGTGTAATCTCAAGGTTGCAATGAATGTTTCCTGATCTCAGGGGAGTACTACCACTGCTCGTGGTACTGAAAGCCAGCATACTTATGCTTTCTCTGTGTTGAAAGTATTGTCAAGACTTTTGCACCCAGCTGTATTCAGTGAAACATCACCCCTGCTTTTCCCTACAGTTCTCACAATGGTATCTAGCAATTTTACTTTGTTTCATCAACCTAGGTGTGAGAAAAGGCTGAGGGAGCTAGGTCTCTTTAGCTTGGAGGAGACTGAGGGGTGACCTCATTAATGTTTATAAATATGTAAAGGGTGAGTGTCATGAGGATGGAGCCAGGCTCTTCTCAGTGACATCCAATGATAGGACAAGGGGCACCGGATGCAAGCTGGAACATAGGAGGTTCCGCATAAATGTGAGGAAGAATTTCTTCACAGTGAGGGTGACAGAACACTGGAACAGGCTGCCCAGAGAGGTTGTGGAGTCTCCTTCTCCGGAGACATTCAAAACCCGCCTGGACGCATTCCTGTGTGACCTGATCTAGGTATTCCTGCTCTGGCAGGGGGATTGGACTAGATGATCTTTTGAGGTCCTTTCCAATCCCTAACATTCTGTGATTCTGTCTTGTATACTTTATTCTAGCATGATTCCTTCAGCCATATCCGTGGAAAAGTGACTGCAAAAGTCATCCTTTATTCCCTTGCTTTTTTTACAGCCAATATTTAGCCAGAACTAAAATGTAGTGCTAATAGCAATCCTTCATATGGAAGTGTCCTGTACCTCCAAATTCTTCCATAAAATCTCAGTTCTGAAAGGTAGCCCAGCAACAGTTGCTTACTTATTGTCTACTAGCAGACATGAGCTGTTGGGGCTTTATTATAAGATTTTAGTGGGACAGTATTTGTGCAGTAATGCAAACCCAGTTCAATACTCTAATCATTTAATGTGAGGAAACTATAATTTATTGTAACATGCATTGGATACACTAAGGGATTTGAAGAATAATGCATTCAATAGAAGTAGAATAGGAACTTTTAGAAAGCTTTTACCGGGCCTGGTGTTGAGAGTAGTGCAATACTTAAAAGAAGAAAGAGGATACTGCCAACCCTGCAACAGTTAAATAAAATGAAAACATAAACTAGACAAACTGAATATGTTTCAAGAGCACGAGAAAGATCTTTCTTAAACCTGGTGGTAGAATTTGAGGTGTTGAATGCTTTCTCTCTCTACTTTTTTCCAGTCCATCACAGGAAGCAGAAGAAGCCAAGGGAAGCCTATAGTTGGGAATCTTGTTAGCTAATAGCAATTACCTAGATAACAAATAGTTCCTACAGTCAATATTCTTATTATTATAAAATTATCGAGGAATCTTTAACAATTGTAAGTGACTCCAGTTTTCTAATTAATTGGAGAGGTATAACCTAAGGTAGCAAACTGGCGAGAAATACTTGATTAGGAACAAATCTAACAGGTAAGGATAGGGGTTCATCTACATAATATATGATAATGCAGTGACTGCATGATAACTTGTTATACTCAATAAACAGTTTTTATAGTATACTACTGGTGAATAAAAGAAGCAGTGTTTCTGAAGAGGAAATAAGAAAAAAAAAATAGGAAAGAAAAAACGGTATTATTTACTGAAAAACAGAAGGTGAGGAGCTAAGTGGCCTTGTGATGCTTTTACCTTAAAGATCAGAATTGGAGTTATACTTCAGGTCTTAGGTGAAATGAGTTTGACAGATTAGGTCTGGTGACTAGCTGTCAGTGAACTACATCAAAACACAGCACATACATACACAGCTTACTACAACTGACTGTTCTCTGCCCAAGACTATTTCCCTCTTGAGCTAACATGAAGATAAATGAACTCCTGTCCCCAGGGAGAAATGTCCCTCAATGAGGCAAAGCAATACGCACTCATAAACATGCTACAGTGCTGCTGCTCCTCTTGACTGTTACAAATAGAAGCAGAAGACTGTGTTTCCCAGCAGTAAGATGTGGACATTACATGAATCAGGACGTTATTAGAGAGGGGAGCTAGGCAGGGGGGAAACCCCTAGGAACATCTTTTTTTTTAAAAAAAAAAAAAAAGTAGGGAAAAAAAGCTTAACATTTTTCTCAGCTGGGACATTCTTCTCTCTTACATCAGTTGCTATGTCCTGACTCCTGACTGCTCTTTAACAAGAGGCAGCATTTCTTGTGTAAGTCTGACATAAGGCACTTTCTGTGAAAATAAATTATCCCACTTGCTTTACTTTCCTTCCCATTGTTTTGTCTCTTTATCTTCCAGCCCCTCTCCTTCATACTACTTTTTCTATTTGCCACAATTTTCTGAAATGAAACAAGTCTTTAGCCATCCTATTGATGTTTGTCCTATCACTCACCTGATCACTCCAAAATATCCTGTAATTCCTCTCCCCAAAATTGATTCCTTTAGGAACAATTCTCTCAGAAGTTTGCTGTTGAGCATATTTGCTAGTGTTTATTTTGAAACAGCAACAGCTTTAAACACAAAGCCATCAGTTCTGTAGTATTTTTAAATGTCTTATCTAAATGACACTGCTTTGCATCCAAACTGCAATCCATGATGAAGAAAAGTCAAAAGCCACACTAATCAGATTAAAAAACAGGAATTCCCTCTAAAAAAAAGTACCATCTGCACAAACACCCCTGAGTATCCCCCAAGAAATCCCTAGGATTACTTCTGGAATATCACCAACATCCAATACCTTTATACTTGCAACCATCCATTGTGGATAAAACCTTTATTAAGTGTAAAAGAAACACACTAACATCAAGAGAACTACTGCATGCGCTTCGTATCCATACTTGTACCTATACACACAAAAACTTTAGCAGAGATTTAGTAACTGGGTCCCTTGTGAAAATGATGCTTATAACGTTGCTTCGCTTTCTCCAGCCACTATGGCAAGCAATGAACAGAACATCACATATTTGCACCACTGAAGACAAGGAATTTACTCAGACCTGTCTCCAGGCCCTGGGAAAGTGTTATGTAGTCTTAACTCCTTGCCACATGCAGCAAAATTACAGCATGGATGTCAGCAGTGGCAAAGGCTGGGGAGGCTTCAGCCCTGCTCTGCAATTTCCTCGCACAAGCCTCTCTGCAACTGTCCTTCTTCCATAAGATTTTTTTTTCAAGTTACGTGCAACCTTTGTTGGAGAAAAAAGCATTATTATACAAGCCTACAAGTGTAGCTCTCACTATCAGGGATACAGAGCCTCCAACTAGTTAGCAGCCTTTTCCTTTCCCTTTAAGATCCTTTCCCAAATGGAACCATTTCAGAGTGAGTTCCAGAGACTCCCAACACTATAACTATGGTTACTGAGGTTATGCAAATGAAACCCTCTCTGTAGCTCAGCTCGTTTCTGTACACCCACAGAGTAAAGCAGAGAGCTCTTTCCCCTCCAGTGGCTCTGTTCATCTCAAGTTCTGAACAAGTCACTATGCAAACAGCCCTGGGGCAGCATTTTACCCTTCTCACCGAGAGAAGATAGCAGAAGACACCAGGGCTCAAATCAGACTGAAAGATGTAAGAAGCAGGTAACATCCTTTCCTTATCAACACAATTATTGATATTTTGGCTTAACAAGTGATAGTCCAAGTTTAATAACAATAAAGATACACCCTTACTTAGGATAACAGTACCTTTTAAAATAGGGTACTGTGTAACAGTATGGCTAAAACTCTTTTTCAGTGAATCAACCAAGTTTTCAGTTCCCAAGCAACACCTCTTGCAACTATCTTTTCACATAATTAGATAAATATTGGAATGAGTCTGAATCCTCATATTAAGAACCATGCCATTACACATACTTTCCCATTTATACAGGACAGCCACTCTCATCTTGCAGCTGATGGTGATTTTTATCCTCTTTTTAGTTTGATCCAATATTCAGCTGTCTCACTTTTCTACTACACATCATGACACTCATCCTGCATTTTCGTAATCTTTCATCAGCTCAGACTTTACATGCAGAATCCAGATGTTTGTGCCCAACATTTTCTTTGCCTTTTTACAAGTACAATTCCTGCCTAGGTGAAGGTGTGATTTTGACTTTCATCCTCACATCACAACTCAGGGCAAGTTCATTACTAAAGTTTCAAATTTGTCCTGATAATTTAAACAAGTGTTAGTGAATAACTTGATCAATGGCAGTATAAAATTGACCTCTGATTAATAATGAAAGCCAGAATTCTGAATGAGATGAGAGAAGGGCAGTCCAAGGTTGGCAGCCTGCAAAGGAGGAAGATACCAGCAGAGCAAGCACCCAACTCACACTAGGGTTCATGACTACCAACACAGGTATTTTCTCAGCATTCAGTGAGATAGGAGGATATATTATCCAATAAAGATACTATCCTAAACACACAAGTGGTGGTCACGGATGTACATGACATATTCTGTCATCCCAAAAGAGGGATATGATTATTTACCTAAAGAAAAACTGCTTGAAACAGTGTTGCAGCAGTGATGATTTTTTTATTCTCCAAATTCAGCACCTCTGGAAGGCAGCAACAGGGATAAGAACTTTGCACCTTCTCAAACCATCAGGCCATATGCTCTGTGAGCTGAGTTACGCAGCATCCTGCCAATCTTACGGATATACAGATCAGCTGTTTACTTCGGCCCAAGTCTGAAGAATCTGCTCAACCGGGACAAAAGGAGGGTGCTAAATGTTGCACATGCTCAAATTATTGAGCAACTTCATTTAAAGCAGTTTCTTCAGGCACAGAATTTACAAGGGTGGGCTGGCAAATACATGCAATGTACACAAAACTGCTGACCTAGAAAGTGGGGCTCTCTCCATGACAGTCGATGGCAACAGTTTGAGAAGAAACCTTTGAAAAATTCTATTTGAGGACAACAGGACCTGGCAGCTGTCAGCCCTGGTAGCCAAGTCAGTGGGGAGAAAGGCTTGGCTATCTGTGTCAGATCCTCGTCAAGCTGTATTGGCTAAGGCTCTAGCCAAACCTTTCAGTGCACTGGACATAATTAACGCAGAAAAGGCCCTTTGCCCTGCAGCAGCCTGAGAAGAGCTGATAGGGAAGCAGGATATTGCCCTAATTTTATTCCTGGATTATTTAGTTTCATGCATTTATGAAATTATGTATTTGCAAGAGTTCAAGACACAAAATATATTATTTCAGTTTCTGCAGAAACTGTGAAAGAGCCCGGAGTGTTTATTTGTTGATAATCACTAATGTAAAAGCATGCGCAATCATCACCAAGTATTTTCTTTAAGAGTACAGATATGGTCAAGCCAGAATGTATACCATCATTTGCTGGACACTGATATGAAAGCTTCTGTCAACAAGAGGTTAGAAATCGGTGTTGCAACAAAACCTTGCCTTCTGTAAGCATGCCTTCAAGGACTATAAGCATACTCTTGTTGTTATAAATTGCACTGTCAGTGGGTATTCAGGCTTTAGCTTAGGCACCCAGTTAGGAATGTAGACACCCTACATAGGTAAAGGGATACAGGTAAATGTATGGACAGCTTTTTCAGTGAATGCTTTAGAATGACAGCCTAGCTGAAATGGTCTCAGGTATTCTCAGAAGAAACCATCCCCTCTCCTTTGACTATGCAGAATGCTTATCTCCTAGACACCTGCCACTAGATGCTTGGGCCCAGTTTCATCCCATCTAACAGTGTCATCTCTCTCCCTTTGTAGGTAGTAGAGAGAATTAGACACTTTGGAATGCACCTAGATACTCACTCATCCCCTACAGTGCACCTACTCAACTCTTCAAAGACTACAGAAATTTGGACAATTCACTTAACTTGGACGTCCAGCACTTGAGCTTGAGGTGTCAGCCAGAATTAATCTCATGCTTATAGTAGACCATGTAATTAATCCCTCACCTCCTTTTGAACACAGCTTCTATTTACTAATCATAGTTGTATATTGTATAACCATTCAGATCCCACTTGCTGCAAATAATGCAAACAATTTTTCTCTCTTTCAGAAATGTACTGTTAAAATTCACCACCTTCCTGTGCATCTACAGCCGGGCACACTTTCCACAGCAATCCCTTCGGTGAGATGCTAGTTTGCTGGAGCTGCTGATGGTGATACAGCACCCCATTGACTTAGCTTCTGCCAAAAAGCCAAGTTGCTGCTCTGCAGTGGTGATGGAAGGTTTTGGCCTTTCCTCTATATTCTTTCTAGGCATCCATGTAAGATACTTAGAATGGATACTGGGGATTAGATATACATAACACCTCCAAAAGGACTGAACAGAAAGGAACAGATTAATGCAAGCAACCACATCGCATCAGTACAGGCGGAAAATATTCACCCCAACAGACAAAACCAGGAATCACAGACTGTGTGTGATTTGTGGCTAAGCAGCAACTCAGCATAAGTGTCAGAACAACAATTTAGATGTTCTCGATATCTAATCCTATGTTGTATTGAGGACATTACAGTGTGACTCCAAGTATCCAATTCTGTATGAGCTACAGCTATACATATTAACTTCTCTGCAACATTGTTTCAGTTCTCATGCTGCAAGCATTGTGTCCCTTCCTAATACATTATAAGGAAATTTTTTTTTTTTTTTTTTAAATCACAAGTCAGGCACAACAGACTGCTGTATCAAGAAATTCTCTTTAAGAAAAGTAATAGATTTTGAGTCTCTAGAGCACTTTGGGGTCATGTTTTCTGGGTTTTCTCCATAGCAATGAAGACCACAAATACACATTAAAAAGAGGAAAAAAAAAAAAAACAAACAGAGCAAGAGAGCGAAAATTAGAGTGGAATCACTTGCCTCCAGCATCTGGCTCTTGAAGAGAAACATACGTGACTACCATTTTTTCCATTACCTTCCACTCACATGATTCTTACCACCTTCTATTAGATGGAGAGTGTCACTAGATGATTCACAAAGCTCTTTGTCTGCAAGCATGTTTGGGGCCACATAGTTTTACCCTTTGATTACAAATACTGTTGTTATGTAAGGATGTGGGCACTCTTACGCGGTCATCATTTCTTTTGGGAGGCAGCAGTTCTGAATTGCAAGCTGTAGTCAGCAACAAACTCTGCCTGATGTTCTGCTAGTTAAGTAGTGCTTAAATAAGAATGATATCGAAGTGATAAATACAAGCCCTCTTTGCTTTACTTTTTTCACGCCCTCAGTCTACATTTTACACCAAAAAGTACTGTGAAGTATTGTAGATGGAGCAGATAATGAAAACTAAAGTTATGGCTGCTTATCATTCCCAATTATAACCTCTTATTTTCAATCATTTATAACTTTGCCAGAAACAATGCCTCCAGCTGGTTTAAAAGAGGAGGGGTTCAGTAATTAAGTTAATCTGTTCCTAAGAGCATCAAGGAAAACAAGACTTTAACATCATATTTAAAGGAAAAAAAAAATCCAGTGATTTCTTTCAAGCATCTATACATTCCCCTGCTCCAAAGCTGGCATTCATAAGTATGTAAAGGATTGTCCTAAAATAAAGGGATTTCCTATTTCATGAATTCATAAAGCTTTTGGGAGGGAAAAAAAAAAAACCAAACAAAAACCCCACAACAAAAAAACAAACCACACAAACCGTTCGGAACTTAACTACAGGAGCAAGGATCACGGCCAACGGGGAACATGCCCTAAGACAACGATCCAGACATCTGTATTTTGGGTTAGCTGATAGGAGTTGCACCAAGAAGGGCAGTGCAGGCATCCCTAATTCCTCATCAAATGGAGCAAACAGCAAACTGGAGGAGGAAGGGGCGGTTTAAATAACAAAGTGCTTGAGGGGGAGCAGTTTTTTAAAACAATGAAACTCTGGAGTCTTTCTGTTCCTCTTCCCCAGCTGTTCTCTTTGCACACCAGTATGCAAATGTGTGTAAATGTATGCAAATGCAGGACCCACTGTGTTCTGTTCGCTGGGTGCTTGCTGGCAAGCCGAGCTCCCTCTCCCTGTGAGTGCCATGCAGCAGTGCCTCTCTGTCTTCCTGACCACATTTAGGAAGACGGAGAGAAGCTGCAGCACCATGTTAGCATGGCAGATTGTGCCAACATTTCAAGAAAGGAGAGATGTATGTTAAAGCAAGTGGACCATGTCTTTCCAAGGGTGATATCACTTCCAGAGATGACATGTCCTTACAATGGGGTTTGGCTGCCCAGCACTAGGGTACCAAGTCCCCTCAGCCATTAGTGTCAAGAAAACTGCAAACTCTATAGCTTCTGGAGTGAGGGAATACACCATTTTTCAGACAGAATAATTGAGGTTGTGTAGGTTCTTTTGGGGTATTACACCTCTCACCTTCATGCCCATGCTATGTGGATGTAGTCCTTCTCTGACCACCTCTCAGACTACCTTTGACACATCCTCATCCGTAGCTGTGCTATCCCTGGCCCACCTCAGCCACCTAGTGCACAAACCTGTCCTGCAAAACCCCAGAAAACAAAAGCCACATCTCCTCTTACTGTCCAAAAATGCTCTCATCTTTGCTGCAGTGAATTCTCCTCGCAAACATGGCACTGCTTCTGCACACCTCGTATACCTGCTCTGCAAGCCAGCTGTGCACTCCCACCATGCCCCAACAAAATACACCTCTCACCATATACCATTCACCTAACTCCTCGCCACTGCAGCACTTCCTCAGCTTTTACATTCCTCCTCACTTCCAAAATCACACAGATGGGAGTTAGAATGGAGCTCAAGTAAGTTCATGAGTAGTTCGAGCTACTCACGTGCTTGTTCCCACCTGAGCACCTCAGGCAAGGTGCTTTATGGGCATTTCCAGCCTCTGTCATCATCTTCTGCTGAAGAAAAAATAGAAAGGGTCTGATAACAGTAACTTGCATTTCAATTGCCCATATGGGAATTGAACGCAAAGGTTCTTTTCTCACCTAGGATGTGAGCTCCCTATTGATATAGGTGTCACTATCCATCATAACTGGAATCTGCTACCTCAGTACAGTCACCACAGAGCTGGAGGGTCACAAAACCCATCCCTGCCATCCTCTGTCTCCATCAGGCAGGAGCACCCTTCACCCCCACAGCTCATCCCACCCTTGTCTCAGGTCCTAGGAGACCCCCTAACAGGAAGGTTTCAATAAGTGTTTCAGGTTCAGGATGTTCATGTTAATTTCCTCTATGTCCTTATCTGAGGCTTTGGTATTCTAACACTAAGATTCTTGTTTGCTCTTCTGTAATTAGTATAATTTTGCTGCTTAGTTGCTGTGAGCTCTCATTTTTTGGCAACAGTGATGGAGGGGCTTGCTTTGTAAAAAACAAGTTTTATTCCCCTTATAGTTCTAGAAGTAGGGCAAGCATGATTTAAATGCAAGAAATACATATATTAATTATTTATTTTGGTGAACTACAAGTAAGCATAGGAAACATTTATCTAGGTATTTACGCAAAATGTTTTGCCGTAGTAGCTGAGCCACTACAAATCAAGCCAAATATTGGAAATCCTCCTTGCTTCATCAGGAATAGGACCCTTTTGCCTATTTTTAGTTTTATTCCTTTCTATTTTGCTTTTCCAAGTTTAAGAATGTAACTATGTAATGCTTTGCAGTATCTTCAGCCCAATTCACAACAAGAAATCTTGATCTTAACTATGCTAGACTTTAAATTAAAGGTACATTAAAATTTTCCTATTTTATTTTTTAACATCAGCGTAGCCCAAGTTTCTATTAAAACCATTTATAAACTTGGTAGAAGCTGCAGTATGAAAAAGTGTTTGAGCTGGGATTAGCTTTACTTCAGTTCTGGTAAGGCTTAAACTTTCTGGCATAAATGGAAGATATGACACACAGACAAAAAAAATAATCTTTTTTGCTGAAATAGAGACGTATCAAATCAGCAGCTGAGCTAATGAATGAAGCAGAGATATTTTGCAAGTTTTAGAAGCATTGATTTAGCTAGCACGTTTTTTCTCTCAAGGTTTCCAGCTCTACCTTGCAGATAAGGGGGTTGGGCAGCATAGATAAGAGCCAGACTTGAACTTTGAACCTTCTGAGGCTCAGATATCAAAACTTCATTTTTTATTTCCATTTTTTGGAGGCTCCTCTGATGAGACACTGAAGGAAAGTATGTTATGGTGTGTTCTACTGTTCTCCAGCCTCTCCTTTGACAATGACTATAACACCACACATACAGAAAGATAAATAAAACAAAGAGGAAAAATAAACTTCCTGAAAGAAAAACTCTTGACTGTCCTCCCAAAATTATGTGCCAGCCCTGACCCTTTGGATGCATAAAGACATCCAAGCCTTTTAACTTCATGAAAATCTGTTTAGATAGCTTGCTCTGAGGGCAGATTTATGTCCAGAAAATTTGGAGTTGCTTACCAAAAGGATGAGAGTCGTTTATTTTCCTGTTACCGGTCTGCCACAAGAATGAGATATCATCAGCTAAAATATTCAGCAGAAGCTAGTCCTCACATTTTTTCCCCTTCTTTTTTCCCTTTCCCTCTTTGAGACCAGTTACCTATTTAACTCCATCCTGTCAATTAAACCAGAGAAAAAACGCAAAGAACTAATTAGGCAACTGTGTAATTTTAATTAGCTGTTTTGATAATTAAACTAATTAGTTCCCCTGTGTTTCCACAATATGTGGTGGACTGGTTTTGATATCACGGCTTCAGAGTTCCATTCCATTAGTTAATTAGTCACTTTTGCATTAGAAAGCTTTATTAATGGCCTTAATTTGCAGTTGAAATGAGAAATCTGCTGTCAATAATTTGGATAATTGCCTACTGTTTGATTATAAAGTACAAAAGTAGCAGCACACTATTACATATGCAAATCCCAAGGGTTATTTCCTGGATGCTTAGTTTTCTTGATCTACATTTCATCCTCTCTGGCTTTCTGTTTTTTCTTGACCCTGTTAGGGGGAAGAGAATCCAGCTTATTAAGAAAATGAAGGCCTGTTTTTTTCCCCTTGTCCTGTACTGCATGTATGCTTGTGCCTGCAATTGTTAAAGTTATTGCTTGCTTTGTACCTAATTAGTGTCCTTGGAATTAAATGAACAGCTCTGTATACACCTCTAGCTCCTGCAGCCATGTTTGTGCATTGAATAATTGATTCTACTCTGCTAATCAGATAGGGACATAATGAGCCAGTTTAATTAAATGGGGATCTAACCTGGTGAACACTGGGAAAATATTTGCTCATTTACTTAGCAAAAGGCTACAGTTGCTTTTCATTGGATGGAAGGGAAGGTTATGGAAAGTAAAGTAGGCTTTGAAAGCTGAAGCAGTTCACTGTCTGTCTACCCCTCGCAAATCAGGTTACTTGAATAGCAAAAAGATTTAGCACGTTGTTGTTTTGTTTGGTTTTTTTTTAAAAAAACGGCTTAATCCAAGGGCCAGGAGACGCTGAAATTGCTGACAGGTTTCCCTGCCTCTCCCAAAGGTGTCAGCATCACTGTTTGGCTGTGCTCTAAGAGACAGGTTGCCTGGTCTTACAGCCCTCAGTGATTTGCAGAAAGAATTTCAACTCAGTTCACTGCCAGTTGGTGCCTGTGTAACTGCAATAAGGTAAGATTCAGTTGCATCTTCTTGGTAGTAGATGACTTAACTTCAGGTGCATATGGGTTTGTCTTTTGTGAAATGTAGCCATTTATCCTGATGTTTCCTTGCAAATCCTGCTATTAAGCTCTTGAAGTTATTTCTGTAAATGTTGGTATGAATAGGAAAACTTAGGAGACAGTGACTAGGGGAGCAGGGGGAGAGCTGCTGGGAGTTACATAACTTTAAAGGGTATTTGGCTATTTTGAATAAGCAGCTAAAGGCTTTGAATATAACATCCAATCACTTTCAAACTTTAAAGTGACTACAGCAATAATTCTTCTTTAACACCAGTTAAATCTTTGGAATGGGAAGATGATTATGGTCTCTAAATGCAAAAGATTACCCACGTCTTTAGTGACAGTTCTTAAGTGAAACTTACAGTCTTCACCATAATCTGCAAAAGCAAGCACTAGCTAAATACACATCTGTAATTCTAATTGCACATCAGACCAACTTTACCTGCAGGGATAAAGTAGTGCAAGGCCAATATAGAAACAACATGGTGCTCATCTGCTGTGGTGTACTAGGATGAAATAGCATATTGACCCTGAATCCATACTCTGAGTAAAAGCAATTGTCATTCTGCCACTGTAACACCTTGTTGCCAGTGGCGATGTAATTAAAGCTGTGAGGACTCATTTTCCATTCTTATCTCTTAAGCTCGTCGGAACAGAAACTGTTTGTGGTAACTGAGAAAACGTACTACAAGGCTACATGTTTATGTATGAATTTTTGGTAGTCTATTTTTGTGGGGCGATGAGGGGACAGCTCTAAGCATCTTATTTCCAACATTCATTCTCCTACTGTATATATATATATAAAAAATATGACTTGTGTGTGGAGATATATATGTAATTTTATATATTTGATTCATACACACATATATAGATAGATATATAGCCACACACACACATACAGTTTAAATTTTACTCACCCCCTTTTCTCCTCTATTAAAATTCCGAATGGCTAAGAGGATTTTCTCAATTTAGTCATACTTTTAATCTTCACTGAAATGAGTGATGACTTCTTATAATAAAAAGTTGACAGGCTTACATTGCGCACCGGTGGATTAGTTTCCCTTGGTGATGAGGTTTTCTTTTGTGTGCCGTGTGTCTGTTTGATGGAGGTTTAACAGAAAGCATTTTGGCAGAAATTGGATGCAGCAGGGATCATCTGGAGATGGCTGCTGTTCGATATTAACTGCACACAGTAACTTTTTATTTATTTATTTATTTTTATTCTTCAGCCAGGTGACAGAAGCAGCCAAAGCGTGTTTTTCCCTACTGAAAGAAATAGAAGATTTTTTTTTTTTTTTGGGAGGGGGTGGAGGGTGGGGGGAGGAATTGTAAAATCAAATCACAGAATGTTAGGTATGAACCTCCTTAAGCACCATCTTTAATTTGTGTTTGGCCGTTGTCTAACAAATGTATATGTGCGTAAAGTGTTCTCTGTAAGCAGTTATCAGACCCATGAACATGTACCTTTATTACTTAAAAAATAAAATAAGAAAACCCCAAATTAACTGTTTTGCATCCTCAGGGTAGTGGGGGAGTAGTATGAATTTAAACAGGATACTGCTATAAAAAGTATACTTTCTTAGAACGTGCATGGGCCTAATTATTTCTTAAAAAAAAAATCAAAAGAATTTTTGTAGCTTTTAAAAGTTTCTGCCAGGCACCAGGGAGCATAAACAGATATAACTGCTTTCCAGTATCTTCAGCAATGCTGCTTAATAGGTGTGATAAAGGCATGAGACTACCTCAACATCAGTTTGAGAGGAATTCAGTAGCTGCTTTGAGTCACCTGTATGTACACTGACATCCATGCTGCTACCTGAAATCTAATTTTGTAACAGCTGCCTGATTAGTTTATAATTCTGTATCGATAATTGTACTGGACACTAAATGACTCATGAATCCTGAGTAGGACTGAGTAGTCAAAGGAAGCTCTTCTCCAGCTCTTCTGAATGCAAAGCCTACATAAACCAAGGTTTGGCCAGGCTTTACTGCAGGAGATGCCTACTCTTGCTGGTTCACCGAAACCTACTTTTCCCAAGTGCATCTGAAAAAAAATCCCTTCAAACAATGTAAATTTTTTGTAAGACTTTCTAAATTCATGCCATTCTTCCAGACTTACATGCATAAGGACATGCAGAGAGGTTCTCACTATGCAAGAACTGGTCTTTCAGAAAATGTGCCACATGAGTACAACATGAATTCAGTATAGGTTGAACCCAAATATATAAATAATCCTAGAAATATCAACAGAAATGGTTGAATACATTTTAAATTATGCCACATTCATCATGAGTGCTCTTATAATTTGGTTCTAGGTGTCCAGTTATGATTGATTCCACTTTTATTTCTTTAAGGAATTTGTGTAAAGTGCCAAATAGTTACCACTAGAACAATAATAAGTGGCGCCTGAGCATTTTTGGTACTTGAGAATTTTAGTTGACACTTTAAAAATACATTTTATTTTTTTTCAAATTATAAAAAACAATAGTCTCTTTTCTATTTCACTGAATTTTGAGAACAGGAGCAGTTATGTTTATAATAGAGATAGTAAAAGCTTAATCTGCACTTACCTCTGGTTCAGACAGCCAGCAGTGACAATCCTGCTTTCCTTGTCAAGTTTCAAGAACTCACAATCCTTAATTTAAACACTTGAGAAATCTATGGAGCCTGTCAGTCTCGTTAATGAAGCCTCCTCCTTCCCCTTTTTTAAACAAAATCCGACTTTCTTTAAAGACCACTTAAGGCATATCTCTGATTATACAAACAGGTTCTCTCCTAGAAGAGTGAATAATCCAATAATACCTCCTTTGTCTTGTTTTCCTCACCACCCCCAATAGTTCACTAAAGGAATATAGCTTTCTTAAAGGTAAGGAGCTAGTCTAAAATAAACAACAGATATATGCCGTTTTCAATGCAAAGAGTATGCAACAGTCTATACAAATCATGCTTTGATCAGAGGGCTTCTTCCTCTTAGGTCATGTAGAAGGTTATGTACATGAATTAATAATCCCTTAGGATTCTTTTACATATGTATCAAAATATACCCATTTTTCAGATATTTACACAACGTGGAACTGCTTGCTCAGCATCACACAGCATATGTGATATCAGGTATGTAAGATGATACATAAGATGATACAAGAAGAGATGTTCAGAATAGTAAACCACCTAATTAAGTGGATTTGGACGTCTGAACGCTGGTTCTCTAGACTAGTTAAAGCAACTTATTTAAGAAAATCAGATGCTGAAATAAGACTGATACCTCACTGTGCTAAATGCTATGAAATATGTATTGACATCACTTTCTCAATGAATTTGCCATTCCCCTGAGATAAAACACAGCAAATAATTTTACTCATGGTATGAGAATATATGAAATGTTTTTTCTCTTTCTATTTTGTGTTGCAGTCCTAGAAATCTAGAAAGAAAAACATACGTGAATGGCAGGAACACGAGATCTCATAATCGGGTTGTTTGTATAAGCTACTTAAACTTGTAAATTTCGTAAATATTAATGGTTGGATTGGCTGCCCATAGGCAACATTTAGTTCTAATAATAATTCCTACAGCTGTCACAATAGAAAAGAAACTTGAAATGAAACATTTACATCAACATTAATTAACATAAAATGAACACTAATAACATAGTCATCTGTATGCACTGAGAACAGACTACATAAAATACAGCAGATATGAAAGAATCTATGGACCTTGATTACTGAGACTGGCATCACAGCTGGTAGTGAAATTATGACCAGACAAAGGTGGAATTGGAGTCAGGTAGGAGCAGAGATTTTGAGAAAAAATTTAAATCAAACATGAAAGAGGTGCTACAGGAAGGTCTACATATATGGTAACACAGTCAGAATTAGGGACTGGAGAGCTACATTGACTAGAGGTGTTTTGAATGTCGTGGGAATGGGAATCTGGATGGCTTCAAGAAGGTCAGAGGTCACCATGAATGTTCAGTCACGGCAGCAGAAGACGAGGGATGTAAATGTGGAATCTCTTTAGTGAAACCATACATGGGCCAGGCCTCTTGGTAGTACAGGGAGATGGATGGCAAGACAGGGTTGCTCCCAGAAAGACTGAGGGAAAAGATGGAAGACAAAGTTAGAAAACAGTACTTCAATTAGACATGAATAATAGCAAGATGATGCTATTGTCTACTATGACCCAACTTTGGAAGAAAGAAGCAAAACAGTCATTTTAAAATGAATTTATAAATGATAAGGCTACGAAAAGTTCAGGATGAAAGGCAAATAGAGGATGACACTGGTTAAGAGAGGAGAAGTAGGTTTCTGAGTCAGTAACGTAAATACTGTACCACCTCTTATGTGAAAATCAGCCAGAAGATTTTCATGTGGTCACATGAGATATCTGGAAATTCTCATTAAAATACCTTTGATGAAAGGGCTTGGACTTAACACTTTTTAAAAAAAATGTGTGATAAAGACTCCAATGAAATACCATAGCACACAGTAAATACTGTATTTTTCATGTTTAATGCTATCAATGTAGATTTACACATTAAATGCCTTCGCTGACACTTTGGACACTTGGCTTCTGAGTGCATTGTATGTATAAAGCTGTGGAAGTCTTTCATCTGGATGTGTAGCCTGATGTCTGTTTTAATTTTCAGAGGGCTTATCCTGAAAGATTTCCAGTTCAGTAAATATTGTTAATAGGGATGTTCTATTTGTATATCGCATGTATGAAGCTCAACTCTTTAGATTAAAAACTTAAATATACTCTATTTTAAATGATTGTATTTTAGTATCCAATATGAAATTGTTGAGCCATCTTTAAGTTGAAGCAATTTCCATCTCACTGAAATTCATCATTATGACACCTCCTGGAAACTGAGAATGCTTCAGGCTGGGGGCTAGAGACAGTTGCAGGCTTTACAGTGAATAAAGTTTGCGCAATATAAGCAAGAGACTTACCTATGCCAGAAGGTATTTTTGTGGTACCAAGATCACAGTTCAAAAGTGACTCTGAATTTTCAGCTTGGACTGAAATTAAACCAAAACTATGACTCACCAGAAACTCTCCAGCCTATAGGAAAGACTGGGAGCAGGTCTATATATTCTCACTTATGCTATTACTGTCTTTTAGTACTCCCCTAGTGTTTTGAACATTCAAACTTTTTTTCCACTTGCTTCATAAGTATCAATCTGTTAGCCTTTGTCTGTCATGTTTTAACTCTTACTCTTCAAGATTGCATTAGATACTGGATAGGATACAAATAAAAAAGATCCTTGGAGGACTCCAATATTGGAGAGATGTGAAGTTGGAGGTTTTGATGTGTCTATCAACAGGACTTACAACAGTTGAGGCATATCCTCCTAGCCCTTGTGCAAACTGCTGTCCTTATGTCCCTGGATCTAGTATTGATGAAGACCAGGAGGCCTCCCACCCCCTAGGGTGAAATCGGCGTGCTCAGCTTGCTCTCTGAAATGCCTGTACAGCAGTGCATGCAGCATGGGGAATAAACAGGAGGAGTTAGAAATCCGTGTTCGGTCAGGGGCTTATGATCTAGTGGCAATTACAGAGACTTGGTGGGACAGCTTGCATGACTGGAATGTGGTCATGGATGGCTATGTCATTTTCAGGAAAGACAGGCCAGCAAGGTGAGGTGGTGGAGTTGCTCTTTATGTGAGTGAGCAACTAGGGCGTATTGAGTTCTGTCCAGGGGCGGATCAGGAGCAAGTTGAGGGCTTGTGGGTGCGAATTAAGGGGAAGGCTGGCATGGGTGATACTGTTGTGGGGGTCTATTACAGGCCACCGTATCAGGAGGAGGAGGAGGCTGATGAGGCCTTCTACAGGCAGCTGATAGCAGTCTCTCAATTGCAGGCCCTGGTTGTCATGGGGGACTTTAACTACCCTGATATTTGCTGGAAAGCCTACTCAGCCAGCCATCCACAGTCCAGGAGGTTCCTTCAGTGCATTGATGATAACTTCCTGATGCAAATGGTGGATGAGCCAACTAGGAGAGGAGCGCTGCTGGATCTTATTCTCAAGAACAAGGAGGGTCTGGTTGAAGCGCTGAAGGTTGAGGGTAGCCTTGGTTGCAGTGACCATGAGATGGTGGAGTTCAGGATCTCGTGTGGCAGGAATAGAGTACCTAGCAGAACTACAACCCTGGACTTCAGTAGGGCCAACTTTGGCCTTTTCAAGCAATTGCTAGGGGAAATCCCATGAGACAGGGTACTTGAAGGGAAAGGGGCCCAAGATAGTTGGTTAGCATTCAAGGACCTCTTCTTCTGAGCTCAAGATCAGAGCATCCCAACAGGTAGGAAGTCAAAAAAAGGTGCCGGGAGACCTGCATGGTTAAACAGGGAACTGCTGGGCAAACACAAGTGGAAGAAGAGAATGTACAGATCATGGAAGGAGGGGCTGGCCACTTGGGAGGAACATAAGTCTGTTGTTAGAGGATGCAGGGAGGCAACTAAGAAAGCCAAGGCCTCCTTGGAATTAAACCTTGCAAGAAAGGTCAAGGACAACAGAAAGGGCTTCTTCAAATACACTGCAGATAAAACGAACACTAGAGGCAATGTAGGCCCACTGGTGAATGAGGTGGGTGCCCTGGTGACAGAGGATAAAAAGAAGGCAGAGTTACTGAATGCCTACTTTGCCTCTGTCTATACTGCTGGAGGCTGTTCTGAGGAGCCCAGGACCCCTGAGGCTCCAGAGGAAGTCAGGATAGAGGAGGAGTTTGTCCTGGTTGATGAGGACTGGGTTAGGGATCAGTTAAGCAACCTGAACATCCATAAATCCATGGGTCTTGATGGGATACACACGCAGGTGCTGAGGGAGCTGGTGGATGTCATTGCTAGGCCACTCTCCATCATCTTTGTTAAGTCGTGGGGAATGGGAGAGGTGGCTGAGGACTGGAGGAAAGCAAATGTCACTCCAGTCTTCAAAAAGGGCAAGAGGGAGAACCCAGGTAACTATATGCTTCAACTCCATCCCTGGAAAGGGGATAGAACAGCTTATCCTTGACGCTGTCTCTAGACATATCAAGGATAAGAGGGCCATTAGGGGCAGTCAACATGGCTTCACTAAGGGGAAGTCATGCTTGACCAACCTGGTAGCCTTTTATGGGGACATAACCTGGTGGACAGATGATGGTAAAGCAGTGGACATGGTCTATCTTGAATTCAGTAATAGCGTTTCACACAGTCTTCCACAGCATCCTCACAGCTAAACTGAGGAAGTGTGGTCTGAATGATCGGATAGTGAGGTGGATTGTGAACTGGCTGAAGGAAAGAAGGCAGAGAGTTGTGGTCAGTGGGACAGAGTCTAGTTGGAGGCCTGTATCAAGCAGAGTCCCTCAGGGGTCAGTACTGGGACCAGTACTATTCAATATATTCATCAATGATTTGGATGAGGGAATGGAGTGCTCTGTCAGCAAGTTCACTGATGACACAAAACTGGGAGGAGTGGCTGACACACCAGAAGGCTGTGCTGCCATTCAGAGAGACCCAGACAGGCTGGAGAGTTGGGTAGGGAGAAATTTAATGAAATATAACAAGGGCAAGTGTAGAGTCTTGCATCTGGGTAAGAACAACCCCATGTGCCAGTCTAAGTTGCAGACTGACCTGTTGGAGATCTGCGTAGGGGAAAGGGACCTCCTGGAGACAGGAGGATGACCATGAGCCAGCAATGTGCCCTTGTGGCCAAGAAGGCCAATGGCATCCTGGGGTGTATTAGAAAGGGGGTGGTTAGTAGGTTGAGAGGGGTTCTCCTCCCCCTCTACTCTGCCCTGGTGAGGCCACATCTGGAATACTGTGCCCAGTTCTGGGCCCCCCAGTTCAAGAAGGACAGGGAACTGCTTGAGAGAGTCCAGCACAGAACCACAAAGATGATGAAGGGAGTGGAACATCTCCCTTATGAGGAAAGGCTGAGGGAGCTGGGTCTCTTTAGCTCAGAGAAGAGGAGACTGAGGGGTGACCTCATTAATGTTTATAACTATGTAAAGGGTGAGTGTCATGAGGATGGAGCCAGGCTCTTCTCAGTGACATCCAATGACAGGACAAGGGGCAATGGGTGCAAGCGGGAACATAGGAGGTTCCGTATAAATATGAGGAAGAACTTCTTCACAGTCGAGGGTAAGAGAGCACTGGAACAGGCTGCCCAGAGAGGTTGTGGAGTCTCCTCCTCTGGAGACATTCAAAACCCTCCTGGACGCATTCCTGTGTGACCTGACCTAGGTATTCTTGCTCTGTCAGGGGGATTGGACTAGATGATCTTTTGAGGTCCCTTCCAATCCCTAACATTCTGTGATTCTGTGGTTGATTGCTGCAGACAGTTACAGGAAACTGAGCACAAAAGTCTGCTCTTCACCCAGAAACAGATGATCGCTGGCCATCAGTCTCACAAAAGTCATTTCTCTCTTCACGCGCTGACCTGAAATCCAGATTGTGCCAGCCTGTTGTATTGATTCTGGTTCTGTCTCTGGCTAGACTGTCTTTGAGCATATTCCAAAATGAAAGGTTGGAAGCTGCCTGTTAGCTAATGTGATGCAGTTTTTTCCTTGAGGAAAGAAAGAGACCTGCCCTGAAAGGGCAATTGATTAATTTAGCCAGGAGAAATGTAGTTGCTCAGGATAAGTTGTGCCTTAAGTCAGAGTCAGAAGCCAGGATGAAACAACATTTAAGTTTCCATTGCTTCTGGAGATTTAAATGTGATTTCTGTAATGAAGGTCAAGGTTTTTGTTGATCAGCGGGCAGGGACTAAATTGCTGTGATGTGTGAATGCCGTCCTTGATAGAGACCCACCTCATCTCCTGGAAGGACACAGATTGCCCTATATTCCAGTCAAGGCTATTCTATGTTTTGTATGCAACACATGATTACTGACACTTTAAGCCAGGCCAAAGAAGAAAGCATGTCACCACACGTCATTCCTGACACCAGCAGATAAAGGAGTCCTGAGCCTACACATCACACATAGGTACGCAGCTGTATGTCCAACAGGGGTAGCTAAATCAGGCACACATTAGGTCCACTGAACCAAATTTACTGACTTACAGCCAGTGTGCTTCTGCTGAAGTTAGTGGTGTAAAGGAGATACAAGTCAATACAGAATTTGATTTACTGTATTTCGCATATATGTTTAAAGCAATGTGGCTTTGCATGGTACTTTCTAGCTTTATTACATGAATACGTATGTTCTTGCTGATGTAATTCTCTTGGAAGTTATAAATAATGGATATTCTTCATAAGCAGCTGACTCCCTGGAAAGACTGAAGTCAGAGAGAAGGAGTTTGAGCTGTCTTGCACAATTCAGCTTGCACCTGCACTCAAAGTGGCTGGATAAAAGTCAGTTAGAGGAATGTCTGTCATGTGTCATTGCCTGCTGCCTCCAGTTTCATTCTGGTCACTAGCACCAAGGAGTCTATTAGATGGAAAAAGCAGGGGGAGAAAAACAGTTGAAGTAATGTAGCTTGTTAAACTACTGCCTTTTCAAGTCTTTGTGGGCACTTTTATTTTTTTAACCAAGAACAATCACTTTGTAACAGAAGAGGTCTTTAGCATCAAAACAAGTGTGATACCTCCCCCTATCCCACAGCCAGTACAAGAATAAAGGAAACAATTCTCAAATATTGCCAGTTCTGAGGCATTTAAATCCTTTGTGATTCAAAGACTGCCAAATCAGAGACCAGACTAGCCTAAGATCATAGAATAATTATGGTTGGAAGGGACCTCCAGGGTCATCAAGTCCAACCTTTAGCCCATCATATTCCTAACCATTAGACCATGACCTCAAGTGCCTCATCAACCCGTTTTTTGAACACTCCCAGGGACAGCAACTCGGCTACCTCCCTGGGCAGCCTGTTCCAATGTCTAACCACCCTCTCAGTAAAGAAATTCTTCCTAATATCCAACCTAAACTTCCCCTGATGCAACTTGAGGCCATTTCCTCTCGTCCTATCATTAGTAATTTGGGAGAAGAGACCAATACCAGCCTGACTACAACCTCCTTTTAGGTAGTTGTAGAGGGCAATGAGGTCTCCTCTCAGTCTACTCTTCTCCAGGCAAAAAAGTCCTTATTATAGCCCTTAAAGTCCTTATTCCACTTAAGCACAATATAAAAAAAATGCAGGAAAACAGCAGCAAGGACTTAGTTCGGAAAAGGCTCATAGATTTTGCAGAAGTAAAACACATTACAAAAAAAGCTAAATGCTGTCCAGTATCCTTACCAATGTGTCTGGTATGCGTAATGATAACTTCTTCTGATCTGTAGGTATGGGATTACCTTACCAAGACAGCTGTTGCTTTACTTTTTTGCACATTCTGCTTGTGCATGATTTGAGAGGACTGGCTAGATGAGGGGAGGAAAAAAAAAAAAAAAAAAAGAGAGCTATAATTTTTTTGTAGCCTTTTTTATCTGAGAATTCAGCTTTTATTTTTCAGAGAAATTCTGAATTTTTCAGCTTTCCCATCCTGCAGACATTCCACCTTTTATAACAAGAGCTAGTACAACAAGTGCTAGTTGGTGTTAATACTTTCCAGAAATGTCTTAGCCCTGGTAGTAAAGTAGCAGTAATACCAGTGTTGCAGGTATTCCAAATCTGGTCTAGGCTTGCACCAAGCAGGGTTAGGAGAAATTAGGTTGCTCTCATAGTCTAACCACTAGAACAACAGTAGGCAATATCAAGAAAAACACCGGTGTATTCAAACATCTAAACAGTATTATAGAATTGAGAAGGTTCAGCTTCAAAAATTAAGAAATGTGGGTTCTCAAATCATTTATGTGCTCCTTGGTGGTACACTGGCAACCAAACAAAGGCACACTCAAGCCTAGGTCAGCAGAAAAATGGGACAACCAGCCCTTTGTCCCTCCTCACCCAAACAAATTCAATACAGCTCTTTTTAAAGCAAATACAGTCCAATTTTATATTCACACATTGGGATAATACCTGACTCTTCTTTAACATTGGTGTTAGCAGAGTATTACTCTGAATTTGCACCTTTGTAAATAAGATGAGACTCCAGCCCACTGTATATGGTACAATTTTTTTCTCTCCTCTATGGTTAGTTATAGCATAAACACATCCTGCTTCTTTCATACAGCCACCTGCCATTTTTGCTTTATTGCTGCCAGAAGGTTTAGAGGCATGCTTTTAAATAACTTGAAAGTTTCCTGTTGATAAGAAAAGGTGGTTTTAGCACTTTTAAGTAAACAGTAACGCACAAACATCACAAATCATGCTTTTTGATAGAATCTACATTAGCTACAGGAAGCATAAGGGACACTACTGTGGGGGAAAGAGGGGGAAAAAAAGCTCAATTTCTGGCAGGGAGACCTAGCAAAAATTAGTTGGAAAATGTGGGCTGAATATATACTGCTATATATTGAAACAATTAAGTCAGGGTTTAAAGCAGTCTTTGAATGCCTTTTGTCTAGGTAATGATCATTGGGCAGTTCTGCAAGCGGGACAGGTGGTTCTGCAGAATATAGCTAACACTCATGAGAATTTTAATCTATTGAAATCCACAATTTGACGGGCAAAAATATCTGGTTTTGTCCCATAATAATTGCAATGCAACACAAGTAAACACTTCTTAAAAATCTCTGTAACATGGGTGATTGGAATATACCTTCTGGAATATTACTGCTATTCTTAGACAGCTGGCACATGAGACTTAAAAATCTTTGATGTATGTTTAAACTCTCTTATACAATACAAGTCCATTCAACAGGCAGCAAATGAAACTATAGGTGACCAAAAGAGAGAAAGTTTATTATAAATCATGAGTACAGTGCATGGATTTAGACTCTAAACATGACCTCCTGGTTGAGTACCTACAAATACGTATCCTCTGTCAAAAATCACAAGCTTTGGGACGTCAGCAGAGCACCAGGTGCACGTTTTACATAAAGCCCAAACTGACAAGTGGTAGATTTATGGCCTCTGTGTTTGCAACAGTTCCTAGAAGTGTACAAAGAACAGTTAAGATAGCCTATTGGGGGAAAAAGTGAGTGATGTGGTCACATCATAGAAAATATTCAGAGCAAAGGACTCAAGACACATTTAGTCTTCTCTCTCTCCATTTGAGAGTTTTACATGAGAAGCTTCCCATTCCTAATGGTGTCTTTCAGTATATATGACTCAGTGTGTCTATGAAATATTAGTCTGATCTCCACTATTGGGGTTGAGGGTTTTTTGCTGGGGATTTTTTTCGGAATTAATTCGACTAACTATATAAAGCATGACAATTACTGCTTCTGAATTAGATTACTAAAATGTTATAACCCAAGAATGAATACCAAGTTTTATATTGTGTCAAGACTCTTGTGTCTTTACTTTAGCAAAGACAAATCACTTTCTTGGAAGTTTTACTGGTAAAGTATCTCTACTTTGTGTTAAAAAGACCTCTTCTGGAGTAGCAGATCCAGTATGGGGTATCATACTCACCAGAACTTGCAGGCAGATTTGAGTAAATCAGCACAAATTAGAGGAAGAATTTGGTCCTGTCTCATTTGGGTTTGTACCTGCATCAACTGTGACTGCAGCCAAAAGAGTGCCCCATGTCCATTTACCATTCCTGTTTCACTCACACCTGATCCAGTGCCTAGGAGGCTATGAGTTGAGTTGGTTAGTGGCTTGATGGAAAACTAGCCCACTGAATTACAGATCATGAAGGTATGTGATTCACTGATCCAGCCCTAAAGGAAAAGGCAGGAACACAGCAGTGTGGAAAGGGGAGAGAAGAGCTGGCTCTCTCAGCAACAGCCTTCAGCTATGTCAAATAAAATTCAGTGTGAATCTGTGCTCTGAGGCTGCAGGTCTATGGACACCAGAGACATCTGAACAGTCTGCTGCCCCCTCCACTCTCTCTGATTCACAGTTCTTTTCTACTCAGGGTTGTGTGATCACATCCACTCCTTTAGACTGATTTTTATCCTTACTAGAGTCTGTCCTCAGCTACTTTAACTTAATAGCCCAGTAGAAAGCTACCAGGCTGATTTTGGTGGGCTTGTTTTCTGGTGTGTGAGTTTCAAGTGGGCTATAATAAGGATCACATGGGCCTGGGCAGTTTGGAAATCAGGTCCATCTTCAATGCACAAAAAGTCACTACAAAGTGGTAACGCTCATTTCTTCCCCAAAGCCCCAAAAGGGGGGGGGAGGTGAGGGCAGGGTGGGGGGAAGCAAACAAAAAACTGATGGTGTAATTCACTTCAAATGTGATTTTGAAGAGGTGCTGGAGGGAAAAGGTTTTTAGCTATGAGGTCAGACCAAGCTTAGATAAACACCTGAGAGAGGTTCTAGGCACAGTTACTCCCTCTTGGTAGAGAGAGATCAGACAGATCACCTCCTGTCATCTTTTCCAACTTCACATTTGAGTCACTCTAACAGTACTGTTCTAATACGGGTTCAAATAAATAACCTTCGTTTTTCAGATATCCAAATAGAAAGCATAATTCATAGAAATGTATTCAGAACAACAAAATACAAAGATGAAGCTATCCATCTGTAATTCAAGCAACATTTGCTCATATAACTCATTCATCTGGACAATTTACAAAATTGGCCTGGCTGTACTCCTATTTGCATGATAACAACAGCTGACAAAAGTTCTGGGAGCAGGAAGGATGGCTCTGTGATGAAGGCCTGGAGCTGAGTTAGGCAGTCAAAAATGTCCTTTCTCATGGGGTGAAAATAGATGTTTTTCATGAAGAGCAAGCAGATATATCTGAAGCAAAAAGCCAAAATCTACTCTTACTCA
Source organism: Podargus strigoides (assembly GCA_028020825.1). Lineage (NCBI taxonomy): Eukaryota > Metazoa > Chordata > Aves > Caprimulgiformes > Podargidae > Podargus > Podargus strigoides. The sequence goes on from CM051663.1 coordinate 101,514,433, forward strand.
TACTCACGTAGCCTTAAAAATATTTATTTCACTTAGGGAGAGGTCATGAAACTGGGAGTCAGAAGACAATGAAGTGCTTACACCATCTCTTCCTACCTTTATCCCTTTTGTTTGTTAGGCCTCGGAGTTGGTATGCTAACACCTATGCTTAACTTCACATTTATCAGCTGGTCTGCCTGCAGCAAGCAGGGGTGGATGTCTCGCAGTATCATGGCATGATCCCCAGTGGGACAGGCTCTGCACATCTGCCTGCAGGGTCAGAAAACTGACCAGAGCAGCAGAAAAACCAGCCCAAAAAAGCTCTTGTCCTGCCCTGGATGCCTATTTCCACCTCCTTCAGCACCTTCCTGAGCACTAGGTGTACCACTTCTTCTAGGACCATGTGGTAAAACAGCAGACTGAACTGAGATGAGCTTAGAGTACACATTTTACAAAAGCAGCCAAGGTCCTGTGGTCAGTTGTGCCAGTCTCATTTAAGAAAGGAGCCTGAAGCAGAGGAGCAATGAGAATTAGAGTGCAAAAATTTCTTGTGTTGGCTTTCCTATCAAAACAACAGTCTTGGGAAACCACAGCCTTAGCTGGGGGCCCAAGTCCGTAGTATTAATTAAATAACAGAATTACAGGAATATCTCCTTTTTATTTACTTGGAGCTACCTTCAATTTGCACCAGAACAATTGAAAAAAAATTGGGTTAGGGTAAGACTTTTCAAGCTGTCATAGTAAAATTAATATGGAAGATTGAGATGTGTCTCCAACGACAGGGAAAGAGCACTTATCTTTAACAGGAAAATGTTGGGATTGCAAGTTCTTTTGGGTTTTTTGTTTTTTTTTTTTCTCCTCTGTATCTTCAAAAGAAAAAAGAAGAAAGTTTAGCTATAAAAGGTATTCATCAAGAACAGCCATCGGGCCGTACCACAAATGAGCAACTCCAGTGTGAAAACACTTCCAAAGTTCTAAATGAGTTGTCCCTGTGGTAATAAAGAAAGGCTGTTTTATAGCATGACAGTATGTAAGACAGCACTGTCAGATATAGTTTATTTAAAGCGCAAGGCCTGTAACAGGAAAATAATGACTTTAATAAAATTTACTGTTGACTTTGTAGGCTAAAATCTTTCTGTCATCAGGAATACAGAAAAACAACCTGCCTGAAAGCCCTTCACTTAAATATATTCCTTTAGTATTTCAAAGCAACTTGTGACTTTTTTTTAATATACATGCTTCTTCAAAAGATACTGTAGTGGTGTGGAAATTAGTATTTTTAATAGAAAGTTGGAATTGCTTACATAAGGGAAAAACTGGTAATGACCTATGACACTGCCTACTGAAAGCAGCATTTGAGGGAACTGCAAAAGCAGTTAATGCAATTCCTTGAAAAACTGTATAAAGCAATGTCACAAATGAATGATTTATAAATTACTGAACGTCCTTCTCATCTAGAGGATATCTTTTAATCATGCACTGGAGTTTTCTCTGAGTGAACTCCAAAGAGCCTGCTGTAGAGATACACAGAAATCTGCAGCATGTTAACAAGGTTGGGGTCATTTCTAAGAATTGAGAGTGGAATAAAAAATAAAAAATCCTCGCATTCGGCCCAATTTTACTTTTTGAACCAATTTGATTAAATGCACTATAGCTTGCTGGCAATGTGTAAGAGGTCACACCTTTTATATGAAAAACTGCATAATTTTCATTCCTTTTATGTTTTTTTACATAGTTAAAATAAACTGTAGTAAAAAGTTTCCCAACAGTGTATGACAGCTCAATTTAGAGGTGAAACCTTTTAATAAAATCTCATGAAATGAATGCTTTGGTTTATGCACTATGTTTGTGTTTCCCACTGGAGTGCTTAGCATTGTGAACCAGTGGGTTTTTTTCTTTACTGCTGCAGAGCAACATCACGAAGGAGAGTCTGGAGCCTTAGAGCAGCAAAGATGTAGCTTAGCCGCAGTAAAATTGTTGATGGAGGAATCTTAATTTACAGCGAAAATGCTTTCCTCTTGGCTTTAAAAATGCTATTGTGCGTTAATTTACATTGCAGATAATTAATTAAAAATGAAGAAAAATATTCCACAGAGGATTTTTAGAAAGGACTCTGGGGTCCAGAAATAGTATTAAGAGGGGAACCAATTAAAGATTTATCTGAGAATGAATAATTTTACTAGGACTTTGGCAGTAGAACTGGCTGAAGTCATTTGTTGTAGCTTTGCCTTGTTTCACACACATCCACAAAATCCTTCTTATGTTTACTAAGGGACATATCAAGGAAGAAATAAACTTTCCGTAAGAAAGATTGTCTTCCCTAATATGCTGTATAAGTATCACCTAAAAAAGTGGCAGTGTGTTTCATAAACTCCCAAAAGTTTAAACATGCAGTTCATAGAAAATGTAGTTCAGTTCCATGTTCAGAAATGTGGAGCTCATTCACCACTTGAAAACTAGGAAAGCAAAAAGGGTGAGGATCAGAGCAGGACCAAGTCTGACAGAAACAGCTTCTTACACCATCTGAATTGTACTGGCTCAGCCTACCCATACAGCCAACAAGTAATCCAGTGTTGCCAAGAATCAAACAGCCAATGTAGTATAAATCACTGGGAGGAAGTATCCCATTGAATGAATGCTGTGCAGGCTCCAAAACCATGGTCCTGCCAGGCTACTGGCTGTAAAACACCTGTTATTTTAGACTTCCATAGTGGCTTAAAAAGCTTTACTGTAGTATTTACCCTCTGTTTATAAGTATGCAGTTGCACAATGTGTTGTCTATCATCCTTTCCGGGTTTCTGCAGCTAGGAATATGGTTCTTCTTGGCATGTTGTTCTAGCCTTCTGTAATTTCATACCAAATCTCTTCAAAGTTTGTCACCTTGATATACTGTGACATAGAAAACATACCTGTTCACAGTTAAGTTCATCTCTGTCTCTCTTGCCTTCATTTGGCAGGAGTGACCAAGACTTTTGGGATTTGCTTCAATGTAATCTTAGAAAAGATACTCTAAAAATATTTGGAGTTTTATAAGTCTGCCAGATTTTTTTAAATATCAAGGTCACCAAGTATGAATTACTGCTCTTCAGTTCTACAGCTGACTTCAGCCCTGTAAAGAATAAAGTTACAAAATCTTATTTTCCTATGACTGTTCAAAGACTTGAGAGTAAGGAGAAATGTGTACTACCACTTACAAATATTAAACAAAATCTTTAAAAAAAATGTAAAATACAGTGTAGATTTTATGGGTGGTACAAAAGGGGAAAGTGAGACTAAGATGTCTCTCTCTCTAAGATGGACATTTAAGGTGCCTCTCCTTCACTCTGTCTCCTACCCACTTTAATCCCCATCTCGTGCCATGGCACTAAGGACTTACCTAGGGAGTGACCCTATGCAAAGGATGTGCTCACACTTGATCTATGCAGGAATAGACCTCAGACCTCATATGCAAATTGGCGTTTCACTTATGAAATAAGATGTTGAATCCATTTTTAAAAGACGCACTTTTCAAGACATATCAAGCCTCAGAAATTTCTGTCCTCTTTAGTAAGAAATGCTGAGAGCTCATTGTTTGGAGAAAAAAAAAAGAAGTCCCAGTCTAGATTTTGGAGTATGTCTCAGACTCCAGCTCTTCAAAGTCTAGCCCTTGTATTTTATCCAAACTGCAAGAAGACAGTTTTATTAATTTCACCTGGAGGTTATTTTGTCTCTTACCTTATTTTTCAAGGCATGTGTGAGCAGAGGGAAAGACTGCAAATCTGTAGGTCATCAACTTTAACAACTTTTTTTTTTTGAGGCAAGATTCATATAATGTAGAACACAAGATTCAATAAACACAAAGATTCAATAGAACACAATTCAATAAACTCTTCCCTGAGGTCCCAGAAACTCCAGCCTTCCTACTACATACTGGGCAGAAGAAGGAAGATGGAGCAAGACAAGGGGAAAAAAAACCCAACATTTTCAAGAGGATCTTAAAAGATAGGAAGCCTTCTAGGGGTGCACCTATTTCATTCTGTAGTTGTTCTCTTCGCACTTTTCTGACTTTGCTTTGCTGCTCAGGAAAGATATTGGCAATTATGAGCTCAAGTGCAGGAACCATGTTACCTCCAAAATAAGAATAAATGGCACTTGACAAAGACATGTCACTTAAATCATACTTTCTAATGTGCAAGTAAAATGAAAACATGTTTCTGGGAGGTGAAATACGATGGCTAGGTGTCTACATTTAGCCTGTATGCAGGGCTAAACTGTAGCAGTTGCTCTACCACCCAGTAACTGCTCCCTAGCTGAGAAAGGGAATTGAGGGAAAAAGGGAGAAGACTCACAGGTTGAAATTTAAATTGATTCAATGAAATACAAACACCAACATAAAGTATATGAGTTTACACTCAACACTGTCCTTGGGAGCAGCAGGAGGAACAGGAAACCAAGAAGGATGAGCCCCAAGAAAATGAACTCCCTACCCTCAGTGAACTCCCTCCTTTTATAATGAGCATGATTAAGTGGTATGGGATACACCTGTGAGTCAGCTTGAGGCAGCTGCCCTGACTGAATCTCCCAACTGACTCAGGGCTACTCATCTCCTGCCTGCATGGCTGGCCCATGGGTCTGTGCCTGGGGAACCAAGACACAATTCCACCCCTTATCCCATACCATTTACATCATGCCCAATCTCTATGTTTCCTGTTTCTCACTATTTACACAGATATATACCAAAGTATCAATCCTTTTAGTCTGTAACCAAGTTCCATATCATAAGAATCCTTTAGGGTAGGTCAAAATGGTGTGGCATGCACCTGGAGCTCTCATCTGATGTACTTGGTTCAGTCCATATTTGTGGTGAGGATGCTGATTTTAGGAAGTCACTGGGCACCGTATGCTCTGGTTCGTTGTTCATACAGGGGGCTCACAATCTGACTGTAGTCTGGGATATACACTCACCAGAAACCCATGACACCTAAAAAACCTTGCATCTCCTTTTAGTTAGTTGGTGGAGACATCACTGTTATTTTGTTAATTACATCTATCTGGCGGTGCCCATCCTGGCATTTAATTCCTAGAAACTGGATTTCTCGAGCAGATCCCTTGACCTTGCATCTTTTGATGGCAAAAATGGCTTTTAATAGAATTTGAATTACTCTCTCCCTTTTCCCAAAATCTTCCTCCACTGTGTTACCCCATACAATGATGTCATTGTTGTACTGCAGATGCACAGGCACTCCACCCTTTTCTAGCGCAGACTGGATCAGTCCATGGCAAATTATGGGACTGTATTTCCATCCCTGGGGCAGTCAATTCCAGGTGTCCTGGACACCCTTCCAGGTGAAAGCAAACTGTGGCCTGCACTCCACTGTCAATGGAATTAAGAATAACACATTGCCAATATTTGGCATGGCATACCACTTGGCTGCCTTGGACTCCAGTTCATACTGAAGTTCTAGCATGTCCAGCACAGCAGCACTCAGTGGTGGTGTGACTTCATTCAGGTCACGATAGTCCGCAGGCAATCTCCACCCTCTGTCAGACTTCTGCACCCGCCAAATAGGACTACTAAAGTGCGAGCGTGTCTTGCTGATCATCCCTTGGCTCTCCAGTTGTCAAATCAGCTTCTGGATGGGATTCAGGGAGTCTCAATTTGTACAATATTATTGCCAGTAGTAGCACTGGGCATCTTCTGTTCCTTGACCCTCAGCTGACCCGCAATAGAAGGGTCGTCTGATAAGCCAGGCAGAATAGACAGAATTTTAGTTTCCTCCATCTCTGCAGTTGTTACCTGAAACACCCAGTGGTACCCTCTCAGGTCCTTGAAGTATCCCCCTCCAAGATAATCCACACCAAGGATGCAGGGGGCAGCAGGGCTAGTCAGAATATGGTGCTTCTGCCGTACACATCAAGCCAACTGATTTCAGCTTCGCCTACAGTCATTTCCTGTGATCACGCCTGCAATAGAAATGTATGCTCTCTCAATGTCTATGTTTAGCCTGTATAGAGGGATAAACTGTAGCAGTTGCTCTACCACCCAATAATCCCTCCCCAGCTGAGAAGTGAAATCAGGGAAAAAACATAGAAGCCCCGCGGGTTGAAATTTAAGAGGATTTAATGAAGTAACAAATCTAATACAAACATCAACATAAAGCATATAAGCTTATACTCAGCCTGGTCCTTAACTAGTCCTTAGGATCAGTGGGAGGAGCAGAAGACGAAGAGGAGGAAACCCCAGAAAAAGGAACTCCCCACCCTCGGTAAACTCTATTATAATGAGCATTATATAAGTGGTATGGGAAACACCTGCAAGTCAGCTTGGGTCAGCTGCCCCAACTGAAACTTCCAGATGATTTGGGGCTACTCATGGCCTGCCTGTCATGGCTGGGCTGTGGGTCTATTCCTGGGAAACCAGGATGCTAGGCACCTTCTAGTCATACCTTCTAAGCCTAGATAAATAATTAATGGCTTTATGTCATAGTCTCTACATATGAGACATCTGAATTATCTAGGATGCTGGATGGCTTAGTTCAAGTACACATATGGTCCTTAAATATTTTTTGCTTTGAAGGATCAACTGACACAGGTAATTTAGAAGTCAATGAGGCAGGTGCTCTGCTGGACCTCATACTTGCAAACAAGGAAGAATTGGTTGGGAATGAGAAGGTCAGGTGCAGCCTTCACTATAGTGACCATGAGATGGTAGAGTTCAGGATCCTGAAAGGAAGAAAGGAGGCAAAAAGCAGGATCACAGCCTTGGATGTGATCAAAAGAGCAGACTTTGCCCTTTGCAGGGACCTGCTTTGAGGAATCCTATGGGATGTGGCCCATGAGAGAAAAGAGGTCAAGGGAACTAGCCAATTTTGAAGGAATTTCTTCTACCAAGCTCAAGAACAGTCCATCCCAAAGTTCAGAAAATCAAGCTAAGGTATCAGGAGGCCTGCATGGATTAACAAGGAGTTCCTCATAAAACTCAAACATGAGAAGGAAGCATACGGGAGGTGGAAGTAGGGTCAGAAGAAATATAGAGACTCTGTTCAAGTATGCTGGGATCTAATTAGGAAAGCCAAAGCCTACCTGGAGCTGAATCTGATAAGGGCAACAAGAAGGGCTTTCACAGGTATATTAAAAGGGAAAGGAAAACTAGTGAAAATGTGAGCCCAGTGTTGAATGAGTCAGGAGACTGGTGACAGGAAATGTGGAAAAGGCTAGGGTCCTCAATGTCTCCCTGTTTACTAAGACCTGGCTTTAGGAATCCCAGGCTTCTGAGGTGCATGGAAAAGTCTGAAGCAATCATAATTTATCCTTGGGGAAGGGGGACCGGGTTAAGGTGTATTTAAAAAATCTAGGCATACACAGCTCCATGGTGCCTGATGAGATGCACCCATAAGAGGTGAATGAGATGGTGAATGTCATTGCAAGGCCATACTTGATTCTCTTTAAAAGATCATAGTGATTGGAAGAAAGCAAAAACCCTGTTTTCATAAAGGTCTAGGAGGATTTGGGGAGCTATAGGCCTATCAGGCTCATCTTGGGAACATGATGAAGCAACTAGTCCCGGAAGCTATTTCCAAACACAGGAAGGACAAAAAGTGACTAGGAGTAGTCAGTATGGATTCATGAAGGAGAAATCATGCTTAATCAACTTGATAGGCTTCTAGGACAACAACTAACTCAGTGGGTAAGGATAGACCAAGCGATGTTGTTTATCTTGACTTTTGCAAGGCTTTCAATACTCTCTCCCAATACTTCCTTACAAAAAGCTGATGAATTATGAGATAGATAAATAGACAGTGAGGTGAACTGGAAACTGGAAGAATTGTCAGGCTCAAAGGGTTATGACCAGCAGCTCAAAATCCATGTGGAAGTCAGTCATTAGGGGTGTACCACAAGTGTCAACATTGGTGCCAACAGTGTTTAACATTTTCATTAGTGATCTGTATGATGGGGCAGAATGCACTGTCAACACATTTATAGATGATCTAAAACTGTGAGGAAGAGTTGGATGTGCTGCCATCCACAGGGACTCTGACAAGTTGAAGAAAAGGACCAAGAGGAATTTAATGAAGTTCAACAAATGGAAGTATCAAGTGCTGCACCCGGTGAGGACTAACTCTGTGCATCAGTACACAATGGGGGCTTATCAGGTGGAAAGAAGCTTTGCAGAAAATGACCTAGGGGTCCTGGTGGACAGCAAATTCAAACTTGAGCCAATAATGTGCCCTGGAGGCAAAAAAAGTCAATGACCTCCTTGGTTGGCTTGAAGAGCATTGCCAACATGTCATGACAGGTGATGTTCACCCTCAGCTCAGCACGGGTGAAGCCACATCTGGAGTGTTGGGTTCAGTTGTGGACTCACCAGTACAACAGCAATAAGGGAGTTTCTGGATTTGTTCCAGTGAAGAACTGCAAAGATGACTAAGGGACTGGAGCATCTGTCAGATGAGGAGAGGCTGAGATCTGGGACTGTTCAGCCTGGAGAAATGAAAGCTCATGGGAGATCTGATCAATGTATATAAATACATGATGAGAAGGCATAAAGAAGACAGAGCCAGTCTCTTCTCAGTGGCGCCCACTAACAAGAAAAGATACAGTGGGCACAAAGTGAACTTCCAGACAAACTTAAGAAAAAACTTTTTTTACTGTGAGGGAAGTTGAACATTGAAACAGATTGTCCAGAGTGACTGTGGAGTCTCCATTCTTGGAGACTTTAAATCATCACTGAACATGGTTCTGGGTAATCTGCTGCAGCTGATTCTCTTTTGAGTAGGGAGGTCCAGCTAGACAAACTCTTAAGGGTTCCCTCCAAACTCAGCTATTCTGTGATTTTCTGATTAGTATATGTAAAATCTCTGCAGTTGGAGATCACATCATACACAGATAAAACTGAGTGTTAAAGCAGGTTGCAGAGGACCACTTGCTTTTCAGTAAAACCCAGGAAAAGGTTTTTGTCTTCTCTCTTCTTGATTTCCCTCTTCTCAGTTATTCAGTTGAGAAGAGGAATAAGTTTCTGGCTCGTATTGATTGCTCAGTTCCATATCTCCCAAAAGATCCTACATTTGAATACTTATCTTCCTCTTTGTTATTGTTGATCGATTTGAATAGAAGCTGAACCTGCTCTGGAAGTGTTTGGTAGGAACCGAGACAACAGCTTCAGCCACTGAATTATAGGCTGTTTACCATAATGGGGTGCAAGGGATGTTTAAAGTCTTAACAGCAAACCTCTTCACAGACATTGAACTATTAGAATGATGCCATGTACAGAAACTTCCTTTTTGAGAATGTTATAAACACTGACATCAATACAGTTCAAGCTGTAACAGTGCCTTCCATTACCCTGTGTTGTATCTCAGATGGAGAGAACTCCAGTCAGCATATAGAGACACCTCATGAGCAAACCACCTCACAGTTTCAAGTGAATGTCTGGTTGCAGTTGGAGTTGTCTGCGGTAAACCAAAAGACTCCAGAAGAAAGCTGTTTTCAGGAAAGTCTTTCTTGTCTAGATCTGATAATTCATTTTTGAGAAAACTTTTCTTCGCAGTAAGTGTTCTGCCCCTTTATTTTTCTGAATCTCTTTTGCAATCCAATAATAAACCAAAAAAAGTTGATTCTCTTGTGTTTTACAATCACATTAACCAAACTGTAATGCATTCCTTTCTCCTTAAACCAGTTAAGAAGCAGATGATTTGAACAATTCTAGCATCTTCCTTGCTTGTGTGTTCACACAGTATAAGTATTATTCACAAGATTCAAAGATGAGCTGTGCTGCTAAATGTGTAACTCAGATATAGAATAAGCCATTTATATATGTTATTGATGCCAATATTAAATTTACAATTATTCATAAAAGAAAACCATTTGAAGAATTCCCCATGCTGCAAGTACACAAAATACTTTGCTACACATAAGAAGTTACATTTATTAATAGCCTTTTTTATCGGAATCTCATTTAACCAAAGGAAACTCCATCTTCCAACGGGATTAAGAATCACATGAACATCAAAGATGCTACAAGTTTATTTACGATAACGATAAAAAGGACATCCAACTACCTCATAACAATGATGTTTCAAAGTAGGCTGCTGACTAAAATGTAGGACACAAGAAAACTTATATCTAAAAAATTTTTGTAATTAATGAACGTTATTAACTACACCTTTCTCCCTCCCCCCCCCACCCCTTGGGTTCATACATAGTGCTAGAAATGCTTCATGTGAATCTTATTCTTGTAACATTTAACATTTTACATATGATATGAATATTTCTTTATTGATGGTGTTTCACTTATTCCCTTGCAGTGTACTATATAGATCTCATATCTAACACTGACAGGCAGGGGTCAGAGTCTAAAAATCCTCAGAAAAGGACTCCAAAGTCTATGGCTTTGCGGTAGAACAGAAAAATCCAGAACTATTAAAGGACTCCTCTGTATAATTAGAACACCCCTTTCAGTATGTGTTTACATCATTTAGTGGCATACTTAAAAAAATACCATTCAGTGGTTTTGAAGTGATATTGAGTCCTTAATTATGGAAATTATGTTTTAAAATTAAGTACATCTGAAAAACCAAGAACTAATGAACAGAATTGAATGGAACAATAAAACAAAATCTCACATTTGGCTAGCTCTGGTTATGGATTATTGCCAACATAGGCAGTAAATAGCCCTAGCCTGTTGTCTGATTTTCTCTTAGTGGTTAGAGTCCATTACACATGATCCTAGAGTACATATTCCAGTTTAGCTTCATCTGAAGGGCATACATTTCTACGGTTGGAGTCCTCACAGTATAAACCACAGGGAGCAGGCACCAAGTTTTTCATGTCAAACTACACTCTTGGTCAGGATTAAAGCTCTAATGCAGATGCACCAAGAGACAGTTTAGTGTTTTAGATATTTTCTATTACATCAGGAAATGCTACTTTTATCTAGTTTTGGATTAGTCAGTCTGCAATTAAGCAGACTGTGACACACTTATGCTGACCTTCATGGCTCTAACTTGGGTCTTCTTCTGCTTGTGACCTAAAAAGTTTACTCTGCATGCTCTGTTTTCAGGGGGATTTTCCCTGACTTGTGTTTATAGCAGTATTCATAGTTCAATAGTAGTACTGTCAGGTCAATTGTCTGTTTTTACAACGTGTTTTCTTTCTTCTTGTACTGCTATCTCTATAACAACTCATTCTCAGCCTATTACATCCCCAAACTGCCTAGAGGAGATCAAACAAATTTTTATGTTGCCAGAGATGTCCATTTTATTTATTATCTCATGCAAAATAGACTTTTTTTTTACTCCAACATTACTTTTACTCACCAGGACAAGCAGTCCTAAAACCTCCATTCAAAGGTCTCACATGGGCCTGTGAAGATGAATATGGTAGAGCAGGCATATGAATCTGGCTTCTCACAGCAGATGGATATCTTAACTACTGCCTCTTCTGAAGTGAATGAACTCAGTTCTCTTCTTCCCTGTCTCTCTGGAAATTAAAATCTGGACCTGTGAATTTTTTTCCAATTAAAGTTTCAATGATTTTGGCATGTTCTAACAAAACCATTGCTTCAAAAACACCTTATACATAATTGGTTGAGCCAACAGATGTCACATTATGGCTTAAGCCCTCCTGAGCATTAAGGATCAGAAAGTGGCATTTTTAATAAAAGAGCATTTTCATTAGTAAACTCCAGACATGACCAGTAGATAGATTAATGTCTGTCTGCATCCAAGCTGCCCGCAGATGGTAGAATAATCTTGGACTGGATTTTTTGGACAGTGACTTGAGATTTTCTTCAGAAAATATCTTTCTAAAAACCATTAAGATCTGTCAGATTAAAATAAAATCTCCAATGCCTTGAGGAGTCAGAAAAAAAGAAAAATTATACAATTCATTTCTATTTATATAAGAAAATCTCATCTCTAACTTTGTTTTCAAACTATAACCAGTAGATAATTTTCCAGTGACCACTCTCATAGGCAGTCACCAAAATTCCATTGTTTAATAACCATAATATTTCCAAAATACATTTTTTAAACAGTTTTGGCTATCTTGCCACACTTTCAAATAAAACTTGATCCAAACTTAGAACTCAATAAATAATACATTATCTTATAGGACAAGTTTGGTCATTTGATGTCATAATTTAGAGAAATTTCACTTAAGTTTCAGAATCAAAATAAAGAACCCTACTTCTCATCTTGCGTAGATATTTAGCCTATTGTATAACCATGTGCATAGTCATTCACTCAGGGATTACAAACCACTTTCAATTCTGGCTATTTCTGCACAGACATGCTACATGCCAATTCAGCCTTGTTCTATTTGCACCCATGTGATACGATTTATCATGCAATAAGTGTGTTCCCATAGTGCAGTAATTTTTATAGGACTAACAACAGTGCTATATTAAACTCAGCTGAGAGCCAGAAAAGGAAAAAAATCTCCATGGTTGCTATGCTTGCCAGCCACACCAAGGAATTAATTTGAAAAATTAACTTCATTTACATAAAACACATCTCTCCCTCCTTTTTTTGGTAATTTTGACAAAATCCCTCTGGTTGCCTTTAGTAGAATTACATGCTACTATGATCAGAACAAGCAGTGAGCTGTGATACATTTTGTTATAGACTTTGATGTCTATCTACAGACAGAATGTGAGGTAATAGATGATTTTTCCATGTCACATGTATAGTGCATGTTGTCCTATTTGCACGTATATACATTAGACTCTATACACAGATCAAAATTCAGAAAAGCTTTGTGAAAGCCTCTGAAACAGAGTAAAGAAAGTTGAGAAAGTGGAACAATTTCCTAATTTAAGTTCAAAAACCATCATATAACCTGAGGAATAATGGTAGGTCTCTGAGGTATGGCCCAAAATACTCAGAATCAGAACTCAAGCAGGACAAGTTTAGTGATCCAGAGGCTTCTGTCACAGAGACAGACAACACATTAACAGAAAGATCTTCAGAGAGTTTTAATACATCTAAGACTCACAGGAAAAAAAAACTCCTTGCTGTCCATTTAGGATGACCGCACGGAGGGATAAGAGAACAAAGATCAAAACAACCTGTTGCATAGTGTTTGCAGTTTCACTTGGCATGTGAGAGTGTCCAAGATCCTCTTCTCACCTCGATTTCCCCAACCTGTGGTTCATTCAACCAGAAGGATGTTTTACCTTCTAGAATGGAGTTACAGTTCTTCTCTAAATTCCAACCTAGATGAAAAAAATCTTCCCTCCAAAAGTTCAGTCAAAATCAATGCCTTTTAGTAAAAAGTAACTTCAGCCTCAGTGAACTGTGGGTTTGTTGTTTTTTCTTCTGAGGAAGGAACATTGGGTTGAAAAATTAACAGCCAGCTCTAGATCATACCACCACCAAGTCTCAATGCAGTCATGTAGGCCTCGAAAGCTAATTAATCATAAATCTGGATACTTCTTTACATGTGTAACTGCCATATCCTTCATCAAACTTCAAAAGAAGGGGCTTGGAACTAAAGACGGCCTCTAAACTTAGATCTTTCCTTCTATATTAAGATTTTTTACAGTCTGGACTGGAGAGTTATTATATTTCTCCAGTTGACAGGGAAGATTGAGCCAAAGTCTCCTCCTTCTCTTTATTTACAGGAATATCATGAATTCTCAAGTCAACTGAGCTAAAAATGGTGTAAACAAGAGGAAGAACCAGGCCCTCAGGATCAGAAGTACTGCAGGAGCAGTCATCGCTTTTAAAACATGGCAACATTTCAGAAAAACACTGCAGATGCTTTGGCTCTGTCCCTCATTCAAGCTGAGCATTGCTTTTTGCTGCTGTACTTTGCTTATTTCTACCAAGTCTCCTTAGGCATTCATGCTAATACCTTGTACTTGACGTAAAATGAGTGTTTTATAATTAGGCATGCATATATGAAACACCCCAAACTATAAACACATTTTCAAAAAGTTGTAAAATACTCTTGCCAGATTCTATACTCTCAAATGGATTAATCTGAAAAACAATTGGGACTCAATTTAGACCTTCCTGGCAGCAAGCAAGAGAAATGTCAAGCTCACAGTTTTACTTTATTGAAGATCTTCTTAGGAGTCCATCAGAAAGAACTCTATCTGTCTGGTAGCCAGTGATCAGTGGGAGGTAATATTTAGTTTATTAATGTGGCTTTGAGGTTTTTTTCATGTTGTTGATGAGTAGTGGTAAACTAAGACCCTGATGCAATTTCCCCTTCTCTCTTTCTGAAAAAAAAAAAAAAAAAGAAAAAAAAAAAGGCAATGAAGCATAGAGAAAGTTAACAAGATCCTGCATAATATCGAAGTGCATTCAGTAGCTCCTAAGTTATCCAGGCATATACTTTATTCGTAAACTAGAATGTCTGAATGAAAACATGTGCACAGAAACTGAGCACAATTTAAGAGACCCTCTGCTGAAGTCAAGGTTAATTTTGAAACAACCCTTCAGTTTCAAGGCAATTGTATGGATTAGTAAGTGTCTGTGTTGCACAGAAGAGTACCTTTCTCTGGTACTTGACAGTACAGGTAAACCATCATAGAGTTTTGATCATAAATAGACTGCAGCTTAGTTACTAACAATGGATTTCAAAAATGAAAGGAACTAAACTAAAATGCAAAAACTTTTTGCCCTGTTTTCTTCTCAATAAATCTAAGTGAATTACAGATGCAGGCAGGGATGCTGTCTCAAATGTTATGATTCATATCTTCCAGTACATTACATTTGATTTGTATTGTTTGTGGGGTTTTAGCTTATTTTACAGGGGAGTGAGAATATGTTGGGGCTAAACCAGCTGACTGGAGTAAAACTTGCATGGAATAAATACTGAGTGATAGAACACACAGTAGAAAGTAAAAAAAAAACCAATGGCAATAACCTAGGAACTCTCGACTGATACTCTATCACAGTGAACCACATATGGAGCTCCTTACTTCCATCAGTGACTTCAGTTGGGCTCTCAGGTATGTAACTGCTCTTGGTAGAGGTGTAAACTGTTCACAGTCCATTCCACATAATTAAAAGAGTAACAGGCAAGCATCTAATGTTGCAGAAAAAAAATCTTTAGCCTGATGCTCTGGCCTTCAGCAGTGAGGTGCTTCACTGATAATGTCTGAATTGCTCAAATATCAGGACCACACAGACTAAGTTTCCTGCATCTTGTTGCAGCATACATTCCACTTTAAGGGTTTAGCTGGGGTTTGTTTTATGTTTCACTAAGGACAAAGAGAGGGAGAGTATGTGTCCTGAGGGAAAAATCTCCAAAACATTACTGCTTGCAGTAGCAAATAAGAACTTACAGCATGGCCTCCAGTAGTGCAAGCAAGGAGATACGAAGAAGACACTAAACAGATACAGCAGCAATGATGTATATAGAATCATAAAAATACCTTGGGTTGGAAGGGACCTTAAAGATCATCTTGTTCCAACATCCCTGCTCATGGCAAGGACATGTGCCAGGATATGCGAGCATCTGTAGAAAAGTAAACCCGCTATGCAAAGGTTTTGGATTTCGTTATAATCTCAATAAATGGGGAGCTGATCTCAACAAGATTAGAGGAGATAATACACATACAATCAAGTGAAGCAGAAATAACCACTGACCAAGGATTTTAGAAAAAGTTACTGTACAAAAACCCCTACAGGAGCAGAGCAGTAGGTCATGGTGGATATTAAATATTATCTTACCATAAGATGGCATTTGAAATCTCTCATGAACGTATAATCTGTAATGAAGAGGAAGACAAAGTATCAATTTGAATTGTTTTAATGTGGCCAAATCTAACTGATTAAGCTTGTTACGATGCTTCCCTTTGTTTTGAGGAAAGCAGAAATCCAGAAAAATATAGAGTAGCTACAATGATTTGCTGACTTGCTGATCGCCGAAAAAGATGGTAGGAGAACTTATGTTTCTTGACTTAAAACTAAGAAACTATTAGACTTTGCAATATAAACTTTTATATAGATTTGAAATCACTTCAGTACATATGAAAAGCATTGAAAGAAACCTTAGAGAATGTAGTCCAAAGTCTGTCCTTTGATTCAAGAAGCTGTGTGTCCACATAAGCAAGTAGAATATTCCCAAGGGACGAGTGTGATCCTTACTGAATGTTTCTTAATAATGCGGGGGGTACAATTTGAACAATGAAGGTCTAGACATTGAAAGTGCTCAGCAAAAGCAATCAAGGTCTACTTTTAGAGGTAACATGGAACTCCCTTTTAAAAAATACTTTTAAGGTTGTTTTATTCCTTCCTGTTTTGTGCAGGCTGCCATAGGACATCTGTTACTTAAAATGGCTACTTTCCTTATTACATATTGGTAGCTCTAATAAAATTGTGTTTATCCACAGATATATAAAACAAACAGCATTTTTCTGGTATTTATATATAGTATTTACAAAAAGGTTTCTAGTGTGGAAGTCAATCCAGCCTAATCACAGATTTTCTGTCACATTTACCTTAGTACCAGCACTCGTATCCTTCTAGGAAATTATTTCTTGGAGAAATACAGGGCCAAACTTCCCTGTCAGTTACACCAGTATGCACTGGGAGTGTCTCCAAAATAGCTAAAAATCAACAGAGGTAGCTTAAGATGTTCTGGTGTAAATCAGAAGAGGATTTGGCTTCTGATCTTTCAGTAATTATTCAACAGTAAACAGCAGTCAATTGCATCGCAGGAGAGCACTGGAATGTGAAATATTGGAAAACTACAAATACACTGAAACACTAAATTTAGGAAATTCAGTATAAAGTGCCTATTCTTTACTGTTCCATCCACTGTCATTTCTTGCAGAATACTCTTTAGACCATTGATCTGCACCTAGGACACTCACAGGTTGTTGGTTTATTATGTTTGATATCTTGTAACTGCTAGTGCATTATGAGATAAGAGTTTGTAGCAACACATGGCAATAGGGGATCTGTACGCCCATGCTTCATTACTTCTTGACCTTTCAGATGATACCCAATTGAAAAAGGATCAGTTCTTACATCTGGCAAAAGCCTAATTTACTAATATGCTGTCCTCCTGAGTCACTGCTGTAATATGTCTGCTGAACTTCTTATATATCTTGACCCCTGTTAGTTCATTGTTGCTCAGTTATTTACTTTTGACATGCACACATGCATAACACGGGGGTTACTTCAGAGCTAGAAAATTTGAGGTTGAGGGGTGAATGGACTTTACATTTGAAGTGCTCCGCAGAAGACCAAATGAATGACGGATCTTTAACCTAAAATTCTCAAGACTGTCATTTACCAAAAAAACAATGAAAAAAAACCCAACAACAAAAACCACCCACAACAGATCAGACAAAAAAATAACCCTCATACACTGCCAAGAAATTTTACTTGGCTCAGAACTCCCAGCATGTTAGTTAGGTTATATAGTCATTTTCCTGTAGTACCTTCAAAAGAAGCTGTTCTACCTCCTACCTGCCTCATCAGCTCTCTGATCCCACACTGGTTTTGTCACTGCCGTTAAGAGGGGCGTTACCTGAACTGAACTGGACCAGGGAGTGGACATGAACTCTGGTTAAAACTGTCATTAGAAATACCTCTTTCCAGTTAATATTTTCCTTTGTTATTTTAACTCATCTCAGTTTTGTGATTCAGTTCATCACTTCAGCCACAGAAATGTAGATGCAGAAATGACTGGATGGGGGAGTTGATATGGGAGGGGAAATACAGGGTGTGGCATTGTCAGTCCATGTTGGCTCAAAGTAACAGTGGCCACAGGGTGGTGTTTTATAGAAAAGATATGTAATGGCAGAAAAAGAAGCTGCTTTTTTTTTTTTTTTTAAAGCAAATCTCATCATGTGACCACATACAACTTTTTTCTTCATTATTAACCATCTCCTTCTTCTAAAAGTTATTAATTTCTAAGCTTGAAGATGTTATCACCAAATTTTACTTCTGAAATGGATTCATTCTCCTAGCTTTTTTGTCTACACATGAACGAGAAGGATCCCATCTTTGAACATCTGGAATACTGAAACATAGTATAACACAAATTATCATACAGAGATTTTGCATACGTAGGAAGGACTTCAGTGGACAGTATAGCCTTATATCACCCTTTTCTCATTTTTTTCCTTGTCCATTTTCAAGGGGGGGATTTCTTACAACTGGCTAGTATGTTATGAACTCAATTTATTTTTTGAAAACTTGGGCATGAATGACTGTCCCATGGTTTCCCGTACAGACAGTTTCTTCTGTGAATGTGCACATGGAGTTTGACCAGGTCCTCAGCAAGCAACTTCCTTAGACATGATCTCTACCACCAGATTTGAAAGGTTAAGTCTGTTTGGGTTTCTTATAATGGGAATTAGTCAATTTTGCTCAAGTAAACTAGGAGAACAACCAGTAACAGATTTGTTGGGAAATAGGCCTCTCAGAGTTAGAATCCACTTTATCAGTGATGATCACCAATATATAAATTATCACTCAATTGTTAACCTATGACAGGTCCTTCTAGAATTGAGAGAACAAGCCCCAGGCTGGTCTCCATCACAATTCAAAACATCTTTTTATCTGTGGGTTGAAACCAAGAGGATGGAGAGAACAGAAGCGTTAGCCTCATGTTAACGCCAGCTATTCCATCACATATTCCCATGTGCAGTTGCACAGTCTTTCTAAACAGATGTATTTTGTAATGTGTTATTTCAACCCACAGACAAGGTGTGTTCCTTGGGAGAGAATGTTATTTCCTAGAAGACATCCTTAACTTCTGCACAAGGCCCTCTATACAATTTATTGTAATTTTGTACCACAAAAAATCTTATTATGACAGTCACTGCCCAAAATGCAAGATGTCCTCCCCTTCCCCACACCCCAGGGGCAGTCCTTGCCTTGGAACCAAAGCCTGTGCATGCTTGATCATGCTTGGATTGTTCACACCATATCCTTCAGTACATACTCTGAAAACACCTAGCATTCTTGCTTTGAAAAATATGACTCGGACAAGAAACATCAAAATCAGGTCCATTTAACCTTTGAAAACAATTTATCTGTGGTTACCAAGTTCACTGGTAAATTTCCCAACATCTCCAAAGCCACATGAGAGAATTCTGGATTTCCCACAAGAAGGCTTTCCCAAAAGTCCACACAGATAAGGAAGGTATCCTGCCCTCAGTAGTCACACATTTCCAAGACTTTTTACAAAAAGAGAGAGAAAGAGAAATGAAGTTCATAATGTACTAGCCAGTTATGAAAAATCACTCCCTTAAAAATGGGCGAAGAACAAGAAATTATACTCAAGACAGGTTCAAAATACTATGAGTATGATTTCTTGTCATCAATAAAAGCACGTTGCACTTTCTGTCTTCATGTCTCATTCACACAGATGTTCACCATCCATTTCAGCACCACCTATATTCCACACAAAGCTGCCATCCTACAGATATAGCTGAAAATTGACTAAATTAAAATAAAGAACTGTGAATGCAAACTGCAGAAAAAGTGGGAAGAAATACCAAGGTATTTAAAATTTTATGAACAACTTGTACTGGGATTCTTGTATGCCAAAGCTCGTAAGTTGGCAACACAAAATTTATAGTCCAGGAACAAATGTTGAACATCACTATCAACTATTTCTCTTTGTTCGGGATCCACGAAAGCAAAGTTAGTAGAAAAGAATGAATGTGAAGCCCACACAGGAAACAGTATGCCAAAGCAGTTCTGTAGGAAAAAAAAAGGCTGCCCTATGTATTGTAAGCCATGTCACAGAAATGGAGACCACACATTTAATTCTTTTCTGTAGGTTTTTTAAAAGGTGGCTTCAAGCTACTCTCTGAGGAGAGGAGCTGGTTAAATGTAGCCCTGCTGGATTCCACATATCACAAAGGGCTCAACAAGGGCTAAATAAAGAGAGTTTAATCAGATCTGGAAAAGATGGTTTTTAATGGAAGTGAATTCTGCAGAGGATGATAATCATTAAAACTGAGGAGTTAATCAAAAATCCTAAAACAAGAAGGGAAATTTGAAGCATCCAGGAAACATTATCCCTCCTTCAACTCAGATCCTCCTAAAAATTATGTGAAAAAAACCCTCCGCAACAAAATTAATAAAATCTTATTAAAAAAAAAAAGGCAAAAATGGTAATTTCACAGTTACCTCCTCAACCACAGAAAAGGGGAAGTTTCTGACTCCTGAGTCAGAATCACAGGACAGGTAATTGCATGGCGATTACTTTGAGACGGTGATTAAAGGAGTAATTTAAAACACTAGGATTACTAAAGGAAAGGGAAAGTTAAAACTTCCTCAGGAAAATTATTCCACATCCTCTACAAAGAAGGAAAATAACCTATCCTTGAATGCCACTCTGGAGGACATAATTAAAGAGGAATGAGAACTCCCTAACAAAGTAAAGTCTTTTAATGGTGCAATACATGAAACACAGTGCCACAGAAAGAGAAAAGCCATTGCGTGTGGGTGTTGGGGAGGGGGTCAGTTTCAGTACAAGCTCCAAAAGCAAGCTGTGGCCCTAGAAAACAGGGCAGTGAGTCCTTCCAGACTGATATCCCTGCCCTATATGCCCCTTTAATAAGGAAGTGGAAGGCACTTGTGAGACTAAATGATGAGACTGCAGCTGCTTCTTTGCTGACACCCTTCTTAGCCACCTGCTCTGCAAAGATTTTAGCACAGCATCATGAGATAAAAGAGCAAGCCTGTGTTAAGCTTAAACATGCCAAGTCACTAAAATGTAAAGTATTTTTGTCCTTAATTACCAGTACTAATGACTTCCTGTCTTCTACAGGCCCTATCGTTTTAATTTTTCAACCTTGGTTTTCAACCTTGCCCAGCTGGGCGCAGTCAAGCGCAACAGCTAGCATGCAGAACTCAGTGTTGACCCTGCTTGGAGCAGGAGGTTGGACTCCTGAGGTCCTTGCCTACCTGAATGACCATGGCTTTATGACTCTCTGGTCACATTATCACACTGATTTTAGAGAAGGTCTATAATAAAGTAGAAGACAGAGGGTTATAGGGATGCAGAGCTCTCATCACCTTTTAAGTGTTGCTCAAAACATATCTAAAAACACTTTGGACATAGTCAAATAGTATATTTAGGAAAACATTTTGATTAAACAAAAAAAAAAGCAGATGAGATTTATATTAGATATAAAGAAAAATTTTTTCACTGAAGGGGTTATCAAACATTGAAACAAGCTGCCCAGGGCAGTGGTGGAGTCTCCATCCCTGGAGGTATTTAAGAAACGTGTAGATGAAGTGCTGAGGGACATGGTGTAATGATGAACTGGCAGTGTTTGATTAGTGGTTGGACTTGATGATCTTTGAGGTCTCTTCCAACCAAGGCTGTCCTGTGATTCTATGATTCTGTATCTTTCCATTTCCCCATACAGCAACAAAAACAGAAGGCAAATTCTTACTGGGGTGTGAAATAAGACCTGACTTAGAAAAAATATCCTTAAAATTGATATCTTGTGTCTTGAAGCAGTAGCCCAAATTACAAAAGCTAATATAAATCCTATGTTAGTGATTTTAGGGAGGTTTTTTTCACTCTGCAAGTATACCATCTACCTCATAGCTGGTTACAACCTGCTTTTATTGTAGATGACTGTCATATTACTATTTAAATTATTAATTTTCAGGCTACAGTCTGAAACATCAAGTCTTAGGCCACAATAACTGACATAGTGGCATCTCATCTTCATAATAAGATTTTTTTTAAGCTGCATACCTTATCAACCCATCCAGCAGGCAAGAGCTTTCATCAAAGAATTTAAGCTTGCAGCTTTGGTCTTAATCAGTTCCTTGGGAGCCCAAGCATTCCATGATTACTTACTGCAAAGGTATGTTCTGTAAAACAGTATGCTTTCCAAAAGATGTTGCAGTCACCCATAAAGTACCTTCTGAAAATCAAGTTTGTTCATCAAGCAATATCTCTACTGTCATTTTGTTCCACTCCTTGAGGTAGGTACGAGGGAGAAAAGATGTTGCTTTCAGTGTATTCTCTACACAGACAACCCATTTGCAGACTATCTGTCAGCAGATGTGTTGAAAATACAAGGCTGGGAGCTCCCAAATGCAGCACCTTCAGTGCATGGCCTGCCAGCATGGGCTAAGCACCTTCTTTTGCCTCTCTGCCACTATTCACAGATAGCAGTGTTCCCCTTGCTACATTTTCTCTAATTAAAACTCAAAGATATTTCTCTTCATCTGTAACATTCATTCACTTAAACTGCAAATTCTCCTCCTGTACTCGCATCCAACAACACATCTAGCCAGAGGAACCTTGATAATCTCCAAATCTATCATAACTCTAAATTGGCCCCTTACCTTCTTCATGGAACATTATTACACTTATCCCACCTGCTCAAACTAGACACTCCACCCCATGCCCTTTACCACCACAAACTTGCCCACCAGGCAACCGTCCATCTTTCCCTACACCCTGACCTTCTTTTGCTCTTGTTTTCTCCCATACGCTTCATGGTGCAAGGATGCAAAGGTCTCCACCTCAAAATGGGACCCCATCTTGTCACACACTTACAACACCACTATCCTCCAATGCTGTGCTCTGTGTCAGCCCAGCATCCCAGCTGCCTGCATGAACCACATGTCCCAGCTCACATAGAACACATCAGGGCAAGCGCAGGAGATCAAAGTATGGGGTGCAAATGGTAACCCAGGCATTTTCAGGTGGCTGGGCTCACATGATAATCTGCACCAGGCACAAAAGCTACTTCTACTACCCAGCCCTGGGAAGGCAAATGGCTTGGGTAACTCTCTTTACCCCAGCCTGAAACTCTCTTCCAGCTGTTGGTATCTGTGACATACACAGAATACTGGCACACAACACAGACTCATCTCTTGAAGACACTGTAAAACAACCACTGTCTAGTATTTTGTCCTTTAACAAGTAAATTGAAGTTCCAGCACCATTAGCAGTATTTGACAGGAAGATCCTCACACACGCAGCCTGTAAACCCCAGTTACTTATCCAACATACATATGCATAAGTAATTACCTTTCCTGTATTTCAAAACAACACTTTGCAGGAGAGCACCCATTTTGCAGAAAACATTTTACAGAGGTCCTTTATTTAAACCCTGAACTTGAAGCTTAATGGCTGCCTCAGTCATGTTCATAGAGGGAATATCTTCTTACTCAGCATTCAAAAAACACAAAGTTCATACAGATCTGCAAGAAAGCATTTTAAAACTGCTTATGGCCTCTTAACCAGCTACATTTTCTTCCTACACATAGACATTTGCAGAATGAAAATATTAGTTATATATTTGCATCAGATCCAAGCGACACAGGTATGAAACACACACTCCCGTGTTTTATAGCCATTTATACCTACCCACACATACACACTGCAGCACAGTTAGTTTTTAAACTATTGTGTGTCTTATAGTACAGCTGTCTAAATAAAACTGGGATGCAAACTATTTTCTTAGCTATTATTCAAATACTTCTGTCTTCTCACAGGCCTGCCTGAAAAATCCTTCTGCAGTTGAATGCTGGCTAACTAATATTTGGCTCATTCTTCCTGCAGTCAAGCTGCCCACATTAAAATGTCTGCAGTATTTCCTCCCACCTTCACTTCCTGCTACCATCTCATGGATGGATACTGCCACATTATTCAGGTTTCTTCTGACAGTTTCTCTTCCCCTCTTGTTTTACCTGTCTGCACAGGACTCCTCCACAGCCCTCCCCACATCACTGGGACAACAGCCATTCTCCTGTTTTTATTGGCAACCACCAAGCCTGACTTTGAGTTCTGAGAAGATGGAGTTGATAACAAGTAACTAACAATTTTTTTGATGTCTACTTATAGCTCTTCTCTTTTTCTGGAACCTAAAATTTTTAAAAAAATAAACCAGTTCACTCAAAACCAGTAAAAATAAGCACAACTTAGGGTTTTCCATAGGAGATACTTTTTTTCCCCTAAATGACAGTGTTCAAAGAAAAATTAGTTGTCTATAAGACATTTAAACAATCTGAAGGGGAGGAGGTTCTCAGCTTCAGGCATTTTTGCTTTTCCCTCTATTATTTTTTATTTTTGGAAAATTGAGAGGGAAGAAAATGGTACAATGCTGACAGATAAAATGGAAGGGGTTTATTATTCACAGGACCCTGGAACAGTAAAATTCTAAAGAGTACATATATTAAAAATTGGTGGTTCCTTGTTTTAAGTTCCTCTTAAATCTATTCCTAAAACAAATGTTTTTCCTAAACAATATTTACAGTGACAACTGCATGCAAAGTCCCTTCCTACAATGATGAAGGAGGGCGATTCAGGCATCTTGAATGAATCTAGATCTTAACTGTGGCATACTGTGCTGTATTTTGCTCTCTAAAACTCTACTAGGATTGGACACATCAGTCAGCAACAGCCAGCCCAGCTTACCACACCACAATTGATTATCATGCACTTTTATCATGAGTGCAGTCAATTTCCACCAGGAGCTTTACAAGAGGACAAAAAGATTTGGAGGGACCTGTGGAAACATTAGGACTTGGAAACACAGACAAGGTTTGACTGCAAGTTATTTCACCTTGGTTTTGTATTAAGTCAGCCATTTCTGGTTCTCTTCGTACGGCAGGAGATCAGGCTTTTATTGTGGTTCAACTCCAGATTGGTAGGAAGCACTAGTGTTTTCTGATACATGGAGAATAAATAATCACGTGATGATCCTCCTTCTTCCTGCCACAGTGCATCCCTCACTTGTACGTTACCCCTTGGCCATTACTTTCTGACAAAGACTTGAGCCATTATTAACACTTAACTTTGATATGCAAATAAACATGTGTACATGGCATACAAATAGTCTCTTCATCTCCATTTTAGTTTAGCCCATATCAGGGGCTAAACTGTAGCAGAAGCTCTATCACCTGATGAGCCCTTCCCAACCAAAAAGGGGAATCAGGAAAAAAAGGGAGAAGCCCAATAGGTTGAAATAGAAACAGATTAAGTGGAATAACAAAACTAATGCAAAAAACAGCTAAAAGCATACAATAAACTCATACTCAGCCTGGTCCTTAGGAGCAGCAGAAGAAACAGAAAAACAAATTGAAGAAGCCCCAGAAAGAGGAGC
>CM051663.1:101544450-101634450 GCA_028020825.1 Podargus strigoides
ATGAAAAAGCCTACAGTTTAAAAACTATAATGCTTTAGGGACTAATAAATGGCTGCCCGTTTTGACTATGTTCCAGTACTGATGCTTTGTCTCATCAGTAAATAAAGATGTTAACAGTTTACTTAGCTTACTTTTCTTGACAATTAAGAAATTGTTTTTAAATAGCAAGACCAAATGTTGGCATTCTCCATAAATCTCTGTTTCAAACAGGTGCCCACATGATACACTTGCCAGACTTAAGTATACATGAAAGCCAAATATAAATACAGTTAGCATGGTGCTTTTAGTACTTAGAGCCAAATTCAACACTGATGTAATATCTCTGAATTAAGTTATGCATCCCCAACAATGAAGCTGGCTCTTCCTTTATAAACAGATTCCATAATTCAAATATAATACTGTTGTCCTATTCAAAAATCCTGGAAATAAATACTTCTCATCATTAAAATACCAAAGTGTCTTGTAATTCCAGGTGTCTCAGATAGCTTTTGAAAAATTATGTAAGCTGTCTGACTGTTCAAACTGATTTGAGAAAATGGATGGTGCAGTAAATGTCATGAGTAGTGTACTGTTAAACACTTTAAGTAGCACAAGTGACAGAAGTCCATAGGCATATGTTGTAGAGCCACTCCATGAAGCTCTGTGCAAAGGTCAGGGGGTGACATTAAGTGGTTGTGTGGTATAGGAGGTCAGACACAAAGGTGTCCTGAATTCAGCTCACAAAAACAGCAGGTCCCAAAACACAGTCTACC
This sequence comes from Podargus strigoides, assembly GCA_028020825.1. Lineage (NCBI taxonomy): Eukaryota > Metazoa > Chordata > Aves > Caprimulgiformes > Podargidae > Podargus > Podargus strigoides. The sequence continues at coordinate 101,545,203 of CM051663.1, forward strand.
TGTGAAGAGGGTGGTCCAGTTATTGCAAGCTGCCTTCAGGGCTTCTCCAGAACAACACTGTTCCTGTGAGAAAGATGTAGAAACTAGACGTTACTGTCTATGGTTAGCCAGTACTCAGGGCTAAACTGCAGAAGTTAGTATATCACACAAGACTCCCTCACCAGGTGGGAAGAAGAATTGCGGAAAAAAAAAGGAAAAGGCCTGTGAGCTGAAGTATAGACAGATTTAATATAATGGCAAAAGAGGAAACAACAATCAACACAAAACATAACGGGTTCTACTTGGCCTGGTTCAATGCTGACAGCAGGAACAGAGCACCATCAACAGGGACCCTCAGGGAGAGGAGGCAGAACCCCACCCACACTGAGCTCTCTCCTTTTATAATGAGCATGATGAGGTGGTATGGGATACACCTGTGAGTCAGCTGACCTGATTGGAACTCTCAGATGACTTGAGTCTACTCATGGCCTGCCTGCACAGGTGGCCCATGGGGCTGTGCCTGGGGAACCAGGATAGTTATCCAATAGCATTATGGCAGTAATTGCAGTAGGTATGTTGTAGTCACGTCATTCACATTTAAGAAGTCACATTCTTCCCTTATTTCCACGGATCCAGTTTAAGTGAAGCCTTGGTCTTTAAAGTATGTTATCTTTGTTGTGAAGGGAAAGGCAAATAGACACTTTTCTAATATGAAAAGTCATGCCCTTCACACGCTTAAAGCCTTCAGTTTTACTTAAACGATTAATTCTGAAAGGTATTTTCTTACTCCGGAAGCCAAATATATGATGGGTGTTTTTTCTGTGGACAAAATTTAACTTAACATGGAAAAATAATTTGCAGCTAAAGAAAGAAAATACAGTTAATAATGTTCTTAATGATAACTATCTAATGAAAATCAGAAATGAGTTGGACCTACTAGGCCTTTCAGTCAAGCCCAGCTTTTGTATGGATATGAATCCTACAACATATTCTCCATTTAGTTCAGTGGTACCTAACTACCCTTGCTGGGTACCCTTGCACAGCCCCCTTATTACAACAACAAAAGAGCAACCCATGTTTCTCTACAGAGACTTCACATTGGTTTGGATGAGTGCAGTAAATCCATTGTGGATACTTCCCACTCCAGCTCCTTCATCAGATCTGATGGAGGTGCAGGAGGGTGAATAACAGCCTCCAGCCTGCAGTTCCCCATGACTAGCTCTCATTGGATCCAGGCAAAGAGTAGGCTGCGGGTCAATAATGATCAGGGGAATGGAACACTTCTCCTGTGAGGAAAGGCTGAGAGAGTTGTGGTTGGTCAGCCTGGAGGAGAAGGCTCCGAGGAGACCTTATGGAGGCCTTTCAGTACTTAATGGGGGCTTATAAGAAAGATAGGGCCTGTTGCAATAGGACAAGGGCTACTGGCTTTAAACTAAAGGAGGGTAGATTCAGACTACATATAAGGAGGAAACTTTTTACAATGAGGATTGTGAAACACTGGGACAAGTTGCCCAGAGAGGTGGTAGATGCCCCACCCCTGGAAACATTCAAGGGCAAGCTGGATGGGGCTCTGAGCAACCTGATGAAGTTGAAGATGTCCCTGCTCATTGTACAGGGGGTTGGACTAGATGAACTCTAAAGGCCGCTTCCAACACAAACTACTCTATGATTCTGTCATCTAATGGTAGGTATTCATAGCTTATGCTCAGGGAAGCTACAGGAAACTTGTTGCTGGGGACAGTTCAGAAAGATTGTCTTGGCAGCTCACAAATGCTGGGGGTGTCTCATCCTCCATCTAGAGAGAAAATTACATTCATTGTGTCATCTCCTTGAATTACTCAAAGAGATCAAGGATTTTTTCTTTAACGGGTTAATTATGATTACTCCTACTTCTGTCTCCCTGTAGCACCCAGGTATTTCTTTCCCATTGCTCAGTCTCTTAACCCTTTCCAGGAGCTGCAAGCTATTCTATTCCCCCCACAGCTATCACTTAGTCAGCTTAAGTGATTCTGTAATAGAATATATTAAAATTCTTATCTTTGAGCTGCCCTGATGTATCATCATACAACAGAATCTGTCACTATGTTTGAACATCCTTATTTAAAATGTTAGGATGTTATCTGAAATATGTCATATCAGTGTCCCTAGCTGTACCCTCATATACAAGAAAAACCAAACTGAAGCAAGTACCCAGGCTGAGCAGAAGTGGAGTAGGAAATTCTGAAAAATATCTGGGAAGTCGACAGTGTTAACAAAAGAAGGTGTAAAATATTTTACAGTAGAGTAACGTTTGGACTCTATCAGTTCCTCTCTCTTCAATGTGGGACGATTGGGTCCAACCAATAGTAGTAGTATTTTTTAAAGTATTTTTTAAAGTAGTAGTTAAGAAATGGTGTAATAGACTTTAAAGTATTTTAGGAATGAGGTAATATTCACTGAAGCACTCAGAATCAGAAAGAAACTGAATATCTAGCAAGATTTATCATGCAATTAGACAGTTACTTGGGCTGTATTCCTGCTGTTTCTTATTTTCTCTTTGCTGATGAGTAAAACATGCAGTAATGAGTGTCAGCTACAGCATTCTCACCCAGGTGTGTGTGAAACATAAATGTGAAATTAATACGTCTCAAAATGTTAGGACTTCAAAGACACTACCTCACATATTAAATTGGGATAAAAACATGTGTACAGGAGGAAATTAATCAGTTACTTTTGCAGAGACTGAAGCAAAGAAAGACAAAGGTAGTACTTTCATTAAATATAGTGATTAGTAAAGCATTACTCATCTGTTCTACAAGTCAACCCTCTCAAATCGACACTCCAATATTTGTCAGGATTGTGGAAAATATGACCGCCCTGTGGTTGAGATCTTCAGGAATCTTCTCTTGGGCTTTGTTTTTAGGTTAGGCACATTCAGGTAACACCATACATAAAATAAAGCATGTTCTGATAACATAATTTACACATATTTACATTTAAGTTATTGAAATATTTGTAAAAATTGATACAATTTTGTGTGAATATGAAGGAATATACAGCAAACAAAAATTTTGGTTACATGGATTTGAATATGTAACAAGGTCTTGGAAACTACCAGAGATGAGACAAATAGCAACAGCAAATGCAAACACTGGGTTTGGCATGACATGTATCTGGTCAATATGAATGTCTGTATGCTCCTTCATCTTGTCAAGGGAAAATAACTGATTTGGGGTTCAGAAGTAAAGATGTGCAGTTAAACAGTTCAAAACACCTATGTTTTGAAAAGCAGGGATATAGGCAAGAAAGCCACCTCCATGAGGGAAGCAAAAAAGGTCATTTTTCTGAGAAGAGAATTCCTTTTGTGGTGACTTGTGTCTGGAAAACTGTGCTCCCCTAGCCTGGTACAAGCCATGTAGCGGTGACAACAACATGCTTCCCTAATAATCCCCAGGACGCTTTCATAAGAATTCGATGACACTGAAGCTGAATCTTATCCTCTGTTACTTAATTTGTCACCACCAAATCTATGCTGAACCAGAGGATCTAAGATACTCATTACCTCCCTTGGGAAGAATATTTAAACTCTGTCTGGTCTAATGGTCTTCACCACACTTTCTCTGGAGTTGGGAAACACTGGCCTGTACCTCTGAACCAGAACTGAGCCACCACATTTACAGTTTTCCTTACATTAAATCTCAGCCCACCTTCTGTCATCTTAGCCAGGTAAGAAAGAAGCATCAAGAAGATTAATTTAGACCCTAATTTAGAAAACCCTGGCTTCAAACTCTTTATCCTCCTAAAATCTTTCAAGGATTAATGGACTAACCGTTTTCTCTGTGGTCCGATACTTGATATGCGAAGTATGATTTTTTAATTCATTAATATGAGGACAAATAATTAGATGACGATGACTTCACAGTCATATTGGTCATGATCAGCAAGGCTAACTTCTAGGCCAATATTTAGATTGTATCTTGGTTCATCCCAAGTGGCAGTTTTGGTGGAAACCTTGCTTACATAGTTGTAAACTCTCAATGCCAGCAAATTACTCTGGTGTTGGGCTATATATAGCGTAAGAGTGTCAAATTTTCTATTTATAGGCAAGCTGTTTTCCCATAGGTCTTCAAACTACAGCTCATATAGTCTGAATAAGGTCACAATTCATGCCTTGGAGAGGATATAAATTGTGTGAAGAAACTTATATGAAAAAAATAGAGTCTAAGCTTTCTCCCATCCCAGACAACTTGAAAGGTTCTTCTGATGAGCCCTTGTCTTCTCCTTCATCTCCAAGGTAACGTAACTAGTCTCACCTGCTCTAATGACTTGATAGGAAACCATCAGCATTTTTATACAGAGTTTTGACACCAGCTAACAAGCCAGGTCAAAAGGAGTATCCTACAATGCTGCTACAACTTTTCTGGAACAAGCAGAAAACATATGTAACACTTGGCAATGAGCTACCACCTCTTCTGTCATCTCTCTGTTCTTTGACACATGGAGATTTGTGTAAATGGGGGCAGGCAGAACCTTTTTAAAAATACAGCTCCATCCATATTCATCTGGAAGCCACGTTTTTTCTGCATACTGGATTTTTGATTTTATTTTATTTTGCCAGCATTCTGTTAGACGGAGTTCTGTTCGTAACCTGACCACCAAGCTCCCCAAACTGAACTTTTGTACTGATTAAAAATAAAGGCAGTGTGTTTATGAAAATCAGCAAATCTGTGAGTCTAAAGAAGACACCTTACCAAAGGGTCAGAATTTGATATAAGGAAGAAAGTATCCAAAAGCATGGAAAAAATGCTACTCCTTCGGTAAAAAGATTCTGTTGCTGAAAAAAATCAAACATTAATAATTCATTTCTTTACAGACTTTCTACTCTTGACTCTAAGGAGGTAAAATAGTTTGAAATCCCCACAAAGGTGGGGGAAAATATTATATATTTTCTACCTCCAGCACATTTTAAACCCATTGACCTCAGTATGGTGGGAAGGCCTCTAACCTCATGGCAGAAAACAACTTTGAATGCCCAATAGAAAATTTAATATCTATGATCTGGAAAAGAAAGAAAAGAAGGGAAGCTACCAAATTGATGCCTCAGTTCACATATCTCAATTTATAACAATATCTTGGATGAAGGGAGAGAGGAGAGGAATGTTAACTTGGACAAATTTTAAACTTTTCAAGAAGGATCAGGGTTGCAATTTAATATATTTTCCTTCTCTATTACTTGTCCATCATAAGCTGTTGTATATGAAGGAGTATTTTACTTTGGGTTTCTAATGCACTGTTGCTCATTCAGATTTGGACAGACAAGGAGACACTGAAGGGGTGCATTTACTGGGGGAGGTTTCCCTTATACATTGTCTACTTATAGCTTGTACTAGTAACACATTGCATATTCTTCAATATTGGACAGAAGATTACACAGAGACTGTCCTCATTGACATTTTTGTATCCTTTGAACAAAGCAGAACATTCAAGGTTTAAAGCATAAGAAGTCTTCATGATTTTTTTTCTTTACAGGATATTCAGGTAGTTTTTTGGGGGGTTAACTATTGAGGTAGGGATAATGCGGCTGAAATATTAGTACTCGTGTTGTTATGCTAGCTAATATTATTGCTATTAACTTATTTTTATTGAACACTTACTTTTTCTATACTGAAGTAGTTAAAAATGTAAACACCTTCCTTGAAGCCTGAAATTGTATTCCAGCCACTAATATTTTACATTTTTGTAGAGTGAGCTTTTGTATAGCTCCGTATGTTGAACAAACACCTGCCTGTATTTTCTCTTTTTATAAAGAGATCTAAAAGCTTTTATTCCATGTTTTTCACTGTGTAGCACTCCTTCAGTATTTTAGCATTTAAAAAAATATTAATTTATCTTCATAAACTTTTCTAAATATCATTAGAAGTAAAGACTATTAGAGACAGACTGACAGATCAAAGAGAAATTGTGATAAAGTCACATCCAACTTCACTCCTTAGAAAATAAAATTATCAGCAATTAGATACATCTTCATAATCTTCCTGTAGTCAAACAGACCAATCAAATTACAAAATACAGAACTCCCCATAAAGAATACCTTGACACTATAAGTTGATAGCTTTGGATCATCACATCACAATTCACTGTTGAAAAAGCTATAGGTGAAGTGCCTGACTTATCTTTAAAGATCAAAACTTGTATTTATTTTTTTTTTTAGAACACCAGCATTTACTTTAGATTCAGTCTATAAACTTCAGCAAAGGCTAATATTTACACATTTTTTGTTTTTATTTTGTCTTTCTGAAAGCACTAAGAGCACCAAAGAGAGGAAAATGCCACCATAGTACAAAAAGTAATAAATCTATTGAAAACACATGGAAGTCATTTCTCAGAATATCCTCATCATATATATACCTGCAAATTTCACCCACAGAAACAGACCTATATCATAGTTTTATGAGAATCAGAAAAAGACACTACCACTTTTTAAACTGTAGCAGTTTCCTGCTACAGACATCTGCAATTCAGATTTGTTCTGGAAAGAAAATCAAGCAAAAAATAAAAATAAAAATACATGCAATCTAGTAGAAAAGCTTACAAAATCTTGTTGAGGAAGCAGCCTATGCTATTCACAGTCCAAAGAAAATACATTGGTTTAGTACAGAACAGGCAGTGAAGCAAAATACATAGTTCTCTCTTCTATTTATTTATGGCACATAATTTTTGTAGTCAACATAGTAATAGTTTTGTCCATAAATTTGATAATAGCATGAAATTATTTTCATTTAATACCTGTAAAAGTTGTATATTTCTGCCCAAATGTGTTGCTGTGCAGTGGTTTACTAAAAAAAAAGAAAAAAAAAAATAAGGAAAACCAATCCCAATATAAAAATTTACAAAACAAACACTGTGAATTTTAAAATAAATTTTTCACAGAGCTGCACAAATCTGCTGTTAAGAAGGGACAAATCATAATCAATACAGGTGGTTTCAAGAGCAAAGCTGTTCAAGAAGAGTTCAAATGAGCACAGGCATATGTATATTTACATTTACAGACTTGGGCTGATTGATGACTTGGACTACCATTTGAACCAGGTAAAACATCAAGGTTTCCGCTGTTTCATCTTGAGTTGCTTCAAGTAAATCACAAATGTTCCTTATAAAACTCTATCAACATATTCCACCTTGATGTCTAGAAAAGTTTTATTTGAGAAGTGTTGCAGATGCCCAGTTCATGGAAGAGATATTTATTTTAACCCAGAGGTCCTACATTTATGTCTTTACGTAAGATTTCTTTCAGGCAAAGGTATGATTCTGACTTTGCTAAAGAAACAGGATGCAGGAGGATGCTAACTTATCAAAATTCTTCCCTCAACAAGAGGAAGGTTAGAAGTAGGATCAAATCAAAGGTTGTTCATTATAAATCTTAGGCCTTTAAATGCTATGGAAAAGTAAAAAAAAATACATTGAGACGTTACATAGTAGGAAAATGCTACATTTTCATGCTTGCAAAAGGTTTTGGGGTTAGTTTTCTTCTTATTTTTACATAGTTGGAGCAGGGTGGTTTGTACACCAAGGCCGTATCACAGTTATTGAATTCACATTTTTAAAAAAAGCAAAAAATCCTGCTTTAACAGCTGCATCTGCTGGCAAGGACAAAAGATGTACTGTCACTGCATTTTGTAAACAACATAAAGAGCAAATTGGGGAGTGTGCTACAGCTGATGGGCATAATGTAACAGCTGTATTAAAGACTAACCACCTAACCTGGCATAAAGCCTATTCCAGCACACTTATGCTGGAAGAACTCACCTAAGAGCTGAGGCTAGTCTGATCCAGGCATTAATTGGATGCCTGCTTATAGATTGCATGTTAATTTCAATATATGTTGATGAGACAGTGGTAAAAGACCATACCACAAAATAAACAAACAAATGAACAAACAAACAAACAGAATTGACTTGACCTATCCACAGTGGATGTTAAAGGTCACTGTCCTTCCTCCCTATTTCTTCTCATTTTGATGCTTGGACTTTCTTCTTCATCTATTGATATAGAAGAATGCTATATCTTTCACAGTATGATATGCCTCAATCACACTTGAAGGTTAGCCACTAAGATGTCCATATCATAGCCTATATTTTATGTAGTGTTTTTCTTAATACTTTAATGTGCAGCTTCAAGTTATTGGAGGTAAATAAGTTGTAGTAGTAAATGTGGAAGGCAGATCTGGAAAAGGCAGATGCATATTGGAAGAAGAACCTAGAGAAGGAGGCTACTGAGGAAAGATATATGCAGAAGGAAACTAAAGCAACTAAATGGGTTAAAGGAGCAAATTAGGAAGAAACAAGAAAAGATTCTACAGCCAAAAACTGGAGAGATAAAAGCTCTTCTGGACCATGAAGAAGATTTTAGGAAGATGAAAGGTAAGACCACGACAAAAAGAGAAGCTAAAAAAATGACAGGCTACGGAAACATCAGAGGCTGAGCAGAAATTCTGAGACAATAGTGAAAAGGCATAACATGGAATAAGGGGTGTTAAACAGGAAACGAATAAAATATTGAAAGTATTGGGGAGAAGCAATGCTTCAAAAACTAAGGATGAAATTGTGCTATAGAAGAAAGAATGAAGGATATGATCTTAAAAGGTTACAAAATGCATACTTTCATGTCAAAACACCCTCATATTTTGAGGGTGATAGTAGCAGGAGATTACTATCTCACAGGGATTTCTGTATCATCCTTTTCAGTCAAATACCCTGGCTCTGCCTGGGGAATAGCTTGAGTCAAAGGTGCTGCTTGCTTTTGTCCTAGAGAGTAGCTAGGTAGAGGAGTGGTTGGGTAGACAGATCCACTTTAAGAAAGATGCTTATTAATGACATTAATGTAATGGACTAGAGAGGGCTTGGCAGGACTGCTTTAGCCTTTGCCTAGAGAGAAATCAGGTTTACTTAGGATTCAGTCTCAGAGCTGGGGACAAACAGGCCCTTTCAGACAGCCTCTCAAAGCCATTCACTTGCCCTGGATCAGCCCCTAGACAGACTGTATTGTTTTCACCTTATCTTGGAAAAAGTTACAAGTTGGCAGCTGTCAACAGGGACTCATGATGCATCCTGCAGTGAGCATGATGCAACCAAGGTCAGCAGCAGAGCTAAACGGGTGCCAGGAAAAGGAGGCAACAATACAAAAAACCCAAATGAAATGAGTTAGTCTGAGGTACAGAAGCCAATTTGGTAGGAGAGATGGGAGAAAAATAAAAAAAAAAAAAAAATAAATAAAAAAAGACAAAAAAATAGAACAGGATACAAAGCACAGTAAAAGCACATTTAATTGCATATTCTGGTTGAGTTATCCTGGGAATAGACAGTGATTTTTCACAATCATGATCATCATGTAATGCAACAACTATCTTCTTAATAATAGTTCAATTGAAAGTGTCAATAGTTTTAAACAGTGCAAACTTACTACCAATTTTTCTACAGATGTAAAAATGCAGTTTTGGCTGTTCCATTAAAGCCAAGGGGCAAATTTTAAAGGTGTTTATGTTATGATCAGTTATGAAAGACTTCAGTGAGTGTCTACTTCATATGAACTTAAGGAGTGGTCTGCCTCCTGTTTTGGTTCCATTTCCCTCAAAATTACAAAATAGATACTGAAAGAGAGGACAAAAAAAAAAAAAAATTGTATCTGGCTTGTCATAGCAATTCAAGGAAGGAATTTATTTTAATTTACCCGTTTACAGGAATCGCAGAGGAAAACGTATAAATAAACAAATAATACTTAATTAAAAAAAAAAAAAAACAAAACCACAACAAATAACAAAAAATACTAACAAATCACTTCTGAAAATGGATTTAGATTATGAGATCATTTAGATGATAACCAAAATATAAACTCCAAAATTCCTGAATCTTGGGAAGAGCAGATAAAATTCTGAGATAAGGAATCCATCTGTGGCTTTGATTATATAATTTTTTTAATTTTTTTTTTTATGAAAGGGAAATCATTTAAGAGCAGTTTTTCTGATAGGAAAAACATTTCCATCACTGTTTAGAGTCTCTGATTTTTTATGTGAAAAAGCAGAGAACCATGCTGTAAATTTCTGTTTCCAAGTAAACACCTCGTTACAAAGACAACATTGAAAAGAAACTAATGAAATTCCAAGGTGTTCTAGGATGGCTGGTTTATTCTGATCAGTGGTAGATTGCACTATTGACCAAGTGTCAGACACAGAGCGCTACAGTGATTGAATAAAAGTGTATACATAATCGGAGCGGAGAACTTTGCCAGGACTAGCTCTGTTGCTTTTCTCATAATGCCAAGAGAAACCTTCTCTTATTTCCCTTCTCCCACTCTTTGTCATCCACACCCTCATTCTCCTGTAGAGTGCAGTGCTTTTTCTGTTGGTGCCCCCAGGTAAAACAATGCAAGGTGCCTTAACTGGGAATACTGATGAACTATTTGCAGACCAGATATTAATCTGTTATTTGTTCTGTAGGGGTGACACGTGATGAGGGTGACAGAGAATCCTGCTTTGCAGGCCGTAAGTAATCTGAGCCAAAGATATTTAGATCTGTCTTTGGACACTGCAAATCTGTTATTAGGGGAGTGGGAAAGCCCGAAACATATTTCAAATGCCAGGGGACTTGCATGAAAATTGGGTAATGAATGAAATTCTGATTGCAGAAAAATCACTTAGGGACGTGCCTGCTGTTGCATGCCACTGCTCTCTATGTAAACCCTAAATGCTTAATGATGTAAACTTTTGTATCACAGATTTTGTAATGCATTCTCTCCCTCAAACTGTTTTTTTCCACTTGAAAAAGGTGTGGGTAGAATACTAGTTTTGTCCGCTGGAAAAAGATAAATAATTCAGCAGCTGCTGTGATGGTTTAATAGCACACAAGACCAGGTGTGAAGGAAGTAAACTTTCTCACCGGGATGTGAGAGTTACCCTAACAGAGAAGCAACAGTATGTCTGTAGCTAAGCGCTTGCCAAGTCTTAAGTAATATATATTAACTCCCCAAGAAGAAGAGATGTCTCTGTTGTTCCACCTAGAATTTATTATGCAGTTCTTTTTCAGGATTTTTCTTCTGTGGAGGGAATTTCTTTCCTGTCAGAGACAGAAAAACTGGTCTCTACGTATCTTTTTTTAATGTGTGAGATTGTTAGGCTATGATGGACAACATAGCTTAAACCAGAGTATCAAGATCTATCTGGGTCTTCTGCTCCTTTGTCTTTTTTCAAGGGTTTTTACAATCTAGATCTTGAGAGTTCCTTTACCATTCCTGTACTGAATGTTTGGACTCACACAGCTGTACGTCACCCACCTCAGCACTGGCCCTACTTCCATCCATCCATCCTACTTCCTAGCTTCCCATCCATGCAGAAGTGAGCCATCACTGTCAGGTTGCGTGACACAGAATCACAGAATGGTAGGGGTTGGAAGAGAACTCTGAAGATCATCTAGTCCAAACCCCCTGCTAGAGCAGGATCCTAGAGTAGACCTCACAGGAACACATCCAGACAGGTTTTAAATGTCTTCAGAGACAGAGACTCCACAACCTCTCTGGGTAGCCTGTTCCACTTCAGTAAAGAAGTGTTTCCTTATGTTAAGATTGAACCTCCTGTGTTCCAGTTTGTGCCCATTGCACCTTGTCCTGTCACTGGACACCACCGAGAAGAGTCTGGCCCTATGTTCCTGACACCCGCCGTTATGATATTTATCACCTCATCACCTTTTCAAATTCAGACTGCTCAGAAGACAAAATATGCTCCTATTTTGCTCTCTTATTCTATTATTTCTTTATTAGAGGGGCAGGGATAGAAAAGTGGATGGAAATAAAGGACAAAATCAGAAATTTCAGCTACTCATAAGAAATGCACAAAGAAGAAAAACTGTAGAAGGAAAAGGGGAATTTTTTCCATATTAGTAAAAGGCAGAGTACCCATATGGGGCAGGTGCAGCATCACAAATCTTACTGATCACTATTAGGTGTTAAATTATTCTGTTTCCTAAACTAAAGCATTGACAACTGAAGGTCGAATTAAGAAGAATTCAGTGTTTCTTGTTACATTTTTCTATATGAAGGAAAAGACATTTTTTGAGAAGAAACCCATCCCCATTCCTCAGACAGTTCTAGCTTTCATATGTAAGTGTATAATGGAGACTTATTTTCCAAATAAAACAACATATTTTTCCAAGCTTATATCACTGCCCAGTCACAGAAAAACTTGGTTTGTTCTGATTAATAAATCAACAATCTCTGTTTTACAGACCAAAAAACTGAGAATGAAATTGAAGCCATCTGCTTCAGACAATGACAGGAATGTTGGCTGGTGAGCAATACCTGTTGCCCAAATCCATTGCTAAATTGCTGGTCCACAACAATTTACACTGTATGCCAGTGGTTTTATTTTTCAGTCCATTTAAAGTAAAAGTCTTGTGATTATTTCAGTGGTACACTAACCCTGAAAATGCTGTGACCTGTGACAAAAGCAAAATATTTGATTTCTATAATTCAATGGATATAAACACAACTAATGTGATTAAACCAGACTGAGATTTTAAGAAAGGCTGTTTCATCAAGATAATTCCAGTTCCTACATCCTATATTTCTCATCACTGCTAGAGATTCAAGAATGGAAACAGTAGATTTGTTTATGCCGTCACTAAAAGATGAATTAAAAAATAAATTAGATAAATGAAAATGAAATAACATTTTTTTTTAAAAAAAACAGAGGGGCATTTATCTGTACTTCTAAAAAGATCAGATTCACTGCATTTTCACTCACTGTGTGTTCACTTTGTGGCAAGTGAATTCCCATGGCAAGAATGATCACCAAAAAACAAGCTTTAAATACAAATTTATGCAGCTAAGAAAAGTAACTATCCAGAGAATTAAGTGCCAGTACTTACAGTTGACAGACTATAAGCTAACATTAGCACAACTACAATCAGTGAATCAGAATTTTTCTTCTACATTATTTGTTCCATTTGATTACATGACAAGTGTTCATTTTCATGTCTGTACAAGATCAGCACAGAATTGGCCCCATATTTCAGTGTAACCCTGTTTTGTTTGGTTTTTGTTATTGCATATACAAACTGTAGGAGAAATTTACCATATATTTTCCCTGGGTACACATTTACTTACCCTCCCAGGAAGCCAAATATGGCAGGGACTGTAAAGAACAAAACAGTGGATGGTGACCCTCTGCAAATGTGGCAAACATTGCAATGTCGCTACTGTTGGTGTCTCCTAATCTGAAAGGCTTTTGTTCTAAACAGCAGCTTCAGTACCTCTACATCCAGCTAAAATTAATTTTACCATGAATATGATTTTGGTTATGGTCATGGAATTTACCCAGGAACATCTGCACAAACAATTTATTTCTTATCCTAGTGCTCAGAAATATCTACCAGTGTATGAAAATGGCAAATATAAATCCAATTTCTATTTTGTTATTCCAAGTTAATAACTTAGATTTAACTTTCACAAATGCCATCCACTTCTCCTGTGATACCTTAGCAGAAGTTAAACGTGTAACTTACTTGGGTGTATGAGTGGTTCCACCAATTTTTTATTCCAAGATTGAGAAATGGGTAAACAAACATTTAAATACATATAAATATTATACATGCACATTTGTACATTATCCCAGAAAACAAGAAAATTTTCTTCTGGCACATTTCAGAAGCATTGCACTAGAAGTGGTAGGTTTTTAGGAAGGGAAAAAAAAAGGCAAGAAAAAGATGTGTTTAAGCTGCGAGCCTTTAATTAGGTGCACAGGGGAAGAGGTTGAATATCAATTTAATCTTTAATGTGTCCCTCTACCAAGGAGTAACCAACCTCTTTGTATGTATGTTCAAGGGCAAGCATCTAATTTCTACTGGTGTCAAGGACAGGCAAAAATCTCAACATCTCTCTACAATGTGTTTTCTCCATAGACATGAGTATCATCAGGTCCAAGAGAGAGACTCCATGTGTGACACACAGACTATTTAATGAGCTAATGTAAAGAACCTATTCCACACTGTCATCACTTTCCCACGCAACCCCAAGCAAGTCTCTTCATGTTGACATTCCTCAGTTTCCCCATCTGCAAAATAGCTGCAGTATTTATTGTGTCAGAGCAATAACATGAGACTGCTGTCACATTGATAAGTGGCTTAGAGATCCCTGGATAGATGCTGACTTGGCATATCAGTGTATATTTACAAATGAAGATGTATTCTATTGTTATGAATATTGTGTATTACAGGCTGCTTACAGTATCAATTTAATATACACGAAGGTTCAATCAAAGCTGTTTAAGACCTTGAAAAAGACGCTCCTCTGTGTACATTCTCATAGGCTAAGTGCTGATTCAGCCTACACACACGCACAAATAATATCTGGAGTCATTAGGGTCTAGCTTTTTTAAAAAGCGGTTTTCAAACTTTCGAAAATCCTTTCTATGTGTGATCTGTGAGTTGCCTTCTACATTCGAAGCTGATAAAATGCAGGAATGTTCACATTCATGAGACAATAGCTTTGACTGAATGCTGTAAAATGAAATAGTCTCTTTCAGTTTTTCCTTTCAAAAGGAAAATTGCATAAATAATACATTTGGGCCTTGCAATACAAAACAAGCACAATAGCTACTTTACAGCTTTCATCAAAATGAAGGCCATCTTTTTCATTTATATTATGAAACTGGTAATACAATATCATCATCTCCGATTGGCTGAAATCATCTAGATGGTGAGCTCTCCTTTCCAGATAATGCCACTTGGTCCCTATGTCAATGGAATGTGTAATGACGGAACATATAAGACAAATTTTTAGTCATTGGTTAGCAATGAAGCTTAAAAAAAAGAATAATAATGGAGATTTATTGAGGAATAAGCAATGCTTCCTGACGAAAAAGAGTAAGACAAGTATCTGAAATGTTTCCGTGTTCCTTGTCAATGTTTTGATTTTATATTTGTGCCCCTTTGCATTCTTAATATGTTCTGTTTCAAAGGAGAAAGAGTATGCAATGATGGAAAGGGTGGCTTAATCTCAGAAGGACCCTACGATGAAAGGTATATCCTTAACTTCCTGCTTAACATTAGATAGATTTTGCTCCACCAGATGGAAAAACGCAAAAACATTTAGGAAATGTCACAAAAGGGTAGGTGGCAGTGCTGGAGGTATGCTGTCGCGCTCCATTCTCACAACCAGCCGGAGGGCCATTTAGTCCGCTACCCACTCTGAGCTGAAGCTCCTTCTTTGACAGCTATCTTTGTGTTCTTCACCCACTCTGTTTCTTGCCTTTCAACTATTGTCCTCTGTCTTGGAATAAAACTGAACCTGAACCAAACATGGAGTATGACTAATCACACAAATCTACTCACAGTCGTCCTTAGGGAATTTTCAAGCCCTTATCTCTACAGATATTTTGAATTTCCCTAGCTCTTTCCTATATCATGAGAGAATATGGCATCATGTCTGGGTAAAGAATAATATTTTCTTTCACTTGATAAATGCTTAACCCTTCAATTTCTCCCACAATAGTAGTGGCATTCTTTACTTCTCAGATGTATTCACAAATTACACACCCTGAGGTGATTTTTCTCCCTCACAGTGACCTTTGAGAATAAGGATATGCACCCAGAATGGAAACCAAAGCTAAATCGTGCAGAGTGTTTAGATGCCAGATGAGACAGCTGGAGTCCCTCAAGGGTCAGTACTGGGACCAGTACTATTCAATATATTCATCAATGATTTGGATGAGGGAATAGAGTGCTCTGTCAGCAAGTTCGCTGATGACACAAAACTGGGAGGAGTGGCTGACACACCAGAAGGCTGTGCTGCCATTCAGAGAGACCTAGACAGGCTGGAGAGTTGGGCGGGGAGAAATTTAATGAAATATAACATGGGCAAGTGTAGAGTCTTGCATCTGGGTAAGAACAACCCCATGTGCCAGTCTAAGTTGCGGACTGACCTCTTGGAGAGCAGCACAGGGGAAAGGGATCTGGAGGTCTTGGTTGACAGCAGGATGACCATGAGCCAGCAATGTGCCCTTGTGGCCAAGAAGGCCAATGGCATCCTGGGGTGTATTAGAAGGGGTGTGGTTAGTAGGTAGAGAGAGGTTCTCCTTCCCCTCTACTCTGCCCTGGTGAGGCCTCATCTGGAGTATTGTGTCCAGTTCTGGGCCCCCCAGTTCAAGAAGGACAGGGAACTGCTTGAGAGAGTCCAGCACAGAGCCACAAAGATGATGAAGGGAGTGGAACATCTCCCTTATGAGGAAAGGCTGAGGGAGCTGGGTCTCTTCAGCTTGGAGAAGAGGAGACTGAGGGGTGACCTCATTAATGTTTATAAATAAGTAAAGGGTGAGTGTCATGAGGATGGAGCCAGGCTCTTCTCAGTGACATCCAATGATAGACAAGGGGCAATGAGTATAAGCTGGAACATAGGAGGTTCCACATAAATGTGAGGAAGAATTTCTTCACAGTGAGGGTAACAGAGCACTGGCACAGGCTGCCCAGAGAGGTTGTGGAGTCTCCTTCTCTGGAGACATTCAAAACCCGCCTGGATGCGTTCCTGTGTGATATGATCTAGGTATTCCTGCTCTGGCAGGGGGATTGGACTAGATGATCTTTTGAGGTCCCTTCCAATTCCTAACATTCTGTGAGTCTTTTACAGACACATGGTAGAACCACCTCTTTAACTGCAGAGAATATGTGTACAAGAAGAAAGGACATTGTTGAAGACCTGGCAGTTGGTGTTTTCTAACAAGTTTAGTTCCAGTGTAGTTCTGCCCACAAGGCAGTCCACTGGAAGCAGGAATGAACTAATTGTCAAATGTGCTGGCTTTAACTTGCATCAGATACAGAGAACATTTCATCGATTTTTCCCAGACTGCTGATACTATACATCTAAATGGTATGGAAGTACCAAAATTAGCTCAGAATGGGGAATATTTTGTTCTTAGCATGGACAGTTATCTCAGTCCATCTTGATGTATGTTTGCTAGGTCTTCCTTAGTCAGACTATACAGATTTGCATTTGTGAATCCCTAGTTTTTGTCCAAGGTCTTTGACTACACTTCATCCAGACCTTGAAGGGATACACTGTACTACGAAGGACCATCAGTCTGTTTAGAGACCAATCTGGTGTGCTAAGTTAAAAACAAGACCTATTTGACCTAGGTGACAAAACCATTCCTTGAGTATATTTTCTCCTTTACTGTGCCTCAACTTGTCCCTTTGCAAAATACACTTTGGCTCTTCTGCAAGTGTTTTGAGCATGACTTGCCATTTTTTATCCATGGCATTATGCCACTGGAAATTGTTTAACTAAACCCCAGTAGTGTTTGAGATGGGAGACTGCTACTAAACTTCCATGCTTAGTGCAAACCCTACTCAGTGCTCTGTTTCTTCTGCACTTAATCACTCTCTCATTGATTTACAATTCTATTTTCTGCAGGGACAGACTTCCCTGGTTCTGTTTATTGAATTCAACAGTATGGGTTCATAATCCTTCTCCTTTCTCATTTTAACATGAGAGAGAGTGCAAGCCTATATGAAGCTTCTCACTTTCAAGCTGGGAGCTTTCATTTTTATTGCAAAATGCAGTTGGAACAGAAATGTGTATCTTAATGTTATAAATTGTATTTTTCCCATCAGATGAACAAACCCAAACTTTCTATGCAGGCAGTAAATTCGGGCATTTGAAATCCACATCTGGAAATTGAACACTGACACACATCTTCTGGGCAAAGCTGCAGCTATTAGACGTTATTTGAATGCCAAGGTCAACCATCAAAACTATTCCCTCCTCCTCATCTTTATAATATTGTACTACAAATGTCATCAGAATTGTGACATGGGTGTAAGACTATAACATTAATTTTCAGCTGGTCTGCAATTGTATTTCTTTCACTGTGGAAGTGTTAGTTCTGATTTGATAAAGAATAATGCTGCGTCAGTACCTGGGCAGGAGACTTGCAGAGGAAAGATCCCAGGGACTGAGAATTCACTGGGAGAACCTTGTCCCTTTAAAAAATCATCTGGGTCCAGATCAAGTACTGACATGTGCACGCTGAGGTATAAAACCAATGCGTTCATGATCAAATAGCTTGTGGCTCATTTCACAAAAGGTACTTTCAGCAGATATCTGGCCCTCTAGATATTTCTCCTGTATCTCACTGGACACAGCATGGCTCACTCTTCTTGTACCAGTCCCACATCCTGCTGTTTACCTTGTAACCATTTCTTGTTTCCTTCTCTCTTGCCTTTGTGTCATAGGGTTTACTGCTGGGTTAGTTAGCTGAATGGTCACTGAGCATTTTCTGGGAATTCAGCTAGGTTAGTTTTTCTTCATTCCAGTTCAAAACACAACAAAAGAAATGTGCAAACCTTTTCTACTTAGCTGATAATTACTCAGATGCTTCCCACCAAGTCAGTCCGGCATGCTGCTGCAGCCAGTCCCACCACGCCGTGCAGTGCAGAGGTAGTATGTCCTGGGTCTCTTCTCTCTAGCTTTTCCTCTGAGCTTTGCTGTTTGCAGATGTGGCTGAGGCAGCAGATATGGTGCTGACGTGGATGAGGCAGCAGAGAACACAGTACGAACACAGGCATTTCCAAGTGAGTTTTAGTCACTTCTACTCATCCGAAAGTTCTTTCAAGGTTTGCTCTTACCAGGAGCCCTACAGTAAACTGCCGACAGATAGGAAGTTGACTGAGAGTAGTCAGTGCCCTGGAGGGAGAAGAAAAGAGATCTTTGAAGACTTATTTTCAGCAGTATCTAAGCACAGGAGGCTTTAAGCTTGTTAGCTGTGGACTTGTCCATTCTGCCTGTTGTTAAACAAGAACTCTTTTTTTCCTAACCCTGTACTTATGATATAGTAACGTGATAACTATGTCTCTGTCGAGGACAGGACAAGTCCTTGATTCAAGGAGTAACCTTGAGAGGAAGTTCAGTCTGGGAGGTGGGTACTTCATGCCCAGTGAAAGGAAGTGTTTTTGCAATCTGCTGCTCAAGCAGCTGTGTGAGAACCACTTCTTTTTCAAGAAGGAAGGAAAAAGAAATGTTTTCTTCTTTACAGAACTCATAGCAATGTTTCCAGTCCTAAGTTTCTCTCTTCTTGTGCTAACCCAGTGAGAAAGGAGACTGCAAGGCAATAGTAAAATACACTTCATACTTTTGTACGCTATGAGCTCTTTTGGGTGTGGATTACATCCTGCTGCTACTACTTAGTTACATTCTACTACTGCTACTACTTATTTACTCACCACCTCCTGTTATCCTGAAATGATTAACCACAATTAGCAAGCTCCCCTCTAAAAATACCAGACTTGATTATGTAACAGTTAGGAGATGTGAAGACAAATATCTTAACGACCATACACTTGTTCTTCCCATACCTCAGCATCATCCTTTCCTAAGGGAGAGGACAGATCTTAAGGGGAAGGAGGTGGAAAATGTCACAAAAGAGAAGCTACACAGAGCTAAAATCTTAGTATTAGCCTATGAAAGTCCTGGTCAGTAGGTATTAATAGCATACAGTCTGCTCACAGAGATGACAAATTGCGTTGCAGCAAAACAAAACTGAATGCATGTAGAAAAACAGTAGATGCTGAAAATCACAATAAATTTTACTATGAACTCCAGTCTTCAAAAAAGGGCAAGAAGGAAGACCCACGTAACTACCTGATAGCCTTTTATGAGGACATAACCCAATGGATAGATGATGGTAAAGCAGTGGATGTGGTCTATCTCGATTTCAGTAAAGCATTTGACACAGTCTCCCACAGCATCCTCGCAGCTAAACTGAGGAAGTGTGGTCTGGATGATTGGATAATGAGGTGGATTGTGAACTGGCTGAAGGAAAGAAGCCAGAGAGTTGTGGTCAGTGGGACAGAGTCTAGTTGGAGGCCTGTATCTAGTGGAGTCCCTCTGGGGTCAGTCCTATCCAATGATAGGACAAGGGGCAATGGATGCAAGCTGGAACATAGGAGGTTCTGCATAAATATGAGGAAGAACTTATTCACAGTGAGGGTAACAGAGCACTGGAATAGGTTGCCCGGAGAGTTTGTGGAGTCTCCTTCTCTGGAGCCATTCAAAGCCCGCCTGGACATGTTCCTGTGTGGCTTGATCTAGATATTCCTGCTCTGGCAGGGGGATTGGACTAGGTGATCTTTCAACATCCTTTCCAGTCCCTAACATTTTGTGATTCTGTGAATCCTATAGCTTTAAAACAAGTCCGTAAGGTAATAAATCTTTTGTTACTCCTTATATTGTAGGTTTTCAACTTTTCTGTTGTTTCATCCATTCAAGCATACTATCTGAACAGTACATTTGCACTGCAGTGCTTTAGCATACAAGTTCCTAACAAGTGGGGCCTGGGCACAATCCAGGTTCAAAGTACAAGACAATAAATTGTGCCAGATGTCTGCTTGTAGGACCCTATCAGAAAAGACCCATAAAGCACTAGAGGGGCAAGGAAAAAGCAACTCTCCCCCTAGGGTTAGGAAAAAAAGGAGAGAAGGAGTTGGCAGAGACCTCAGTGAGCAGACAAAGATTCCCAGAGGCACCTGGGTAGTGGTTAGCTAGCCGAGATGATGCAACAGCAGATGTTCAGGGAGAAGTCAAAAGGTGAGAAGGAGGCAATGGGACTGAGACGACATCAGAAGGTGGAAATCACTGACCTAGCACAGAACTGTCTTCAGAAATTATTTCTCAGTCTCTTTAGTGGATTTATGATTTGCAGCTTTCTTTAGCTTTTTAATTCCAAATATTCAAGCTTCTTGCTTATCAACAGGCAGAACAGACAAGTCCACATCTAACAAGATTAAAGCATCCTGTCCTTAGACACTGCTGAAAGCAAGTCCTCAAAGCACAAAATCTGTTGCTTCCAATAAAAGTATTAAGTATGGAAGGCATTATGCTTTCTGCTTAAGCTCAATTCATTCATTCATTCAGCTTAGACACCACTCTCTCCAATTGATAAAGAAATTTAAATATTTTATGTAGATGGCCTCATGAATAGCCTCAGCTGTTTTCCTCTCTGCTCTCTGTCTTAGCCCAGCTGGTAGACTTGGGTTAACAACTTGTTTTATTGAAAACTTCTCACCTAAGTAGAGCTCCAACCACTTTTACAGTAAAAGGTGCAGATACCAAAGCCCTAATAGCAACAGGTACATCTCAGAGCACAGAGGACAAGGGATGCATCCAGTCCTTCCAAGCCCATCACCTTCTGCCTGCTAACAAAAAGGTGACTTTAATCTACCTCACAGTCCCTATGCTTTAATTCACTCAGCTCCTCAAAGATATCACAGGTTAACCATCAGGACAAATGTCACAAGTGCAGACATCATACATTGTTTGACAAAGAGCTTTGAGGGTGTCCAGTAAGTGTCTATACCTATTTCTGAAAATCTGTTGGTCCTTCAAGATAAGATATTTGATCTCACAGCCTCTGTGAATTTAGCGATTCACTGAATATTCTGACTGAATTGTGTACCTCCTCATCTCTGCTCTAACTTCCTATAAAGTAAGTGGCTTTTGAGTATAATCCCATTTTTAGCTTATGTATTTTCTCTCATATATTTTTATACCTAAAATACATATAAATTATATTAGAATTGCACATACTGGACAGAGAGATCATTATTACTGATACTGAAGTTCACATCACATAAATCTGGATGCACAAGCAATCTCTAGACCCAGTACACAGATATTAGTTCAGAGCAAGAATGCAGACCTCACCCTTTAGTGGATTCTCCAGGACTCCTTGACTCTGGAGGGTGTCCAAGGGAAAAAGCCATGCAGAAAATTCAGAACAGGAAAAGTATCCACTGGCAATGAATTAGTTGTTGAAACTGATATCAAATATCATCCACATCATGTCACAAACTAAAAGTAACCCACAGACTACATATACCAGCTTCACCTAGGTTGCCATAGCGTCATCGTCACCCCTATTTTCTTCTAAATGTATAGATCAGACAACAAAGATGAGAGACGGATAAAGACACAGCTAAATGGTAGCTATTATGAACTATCTGAAACTGAATTGAGGTAAATTTCTTGGAGACTGTCTATGTGGTTAGTGAATGAACAATAGCATGAAGCTTTTTTTATTTTTGGTCTTTGCTCTCATAATTTCCAGTCTCTTTAGAGATGTCCATCACCATGTCAATGGTAAAAACCTCTCTCGCTCAAGCAAATGCCCACACTGAACGCGTGCCATCATAACACATCAAACAGAAGGGCATGAAAAAAGTGAAGAAATGCCCATAAATCTGAGATTTTTCAAAAAAGATAGGAGGCATTTACTACTGGAAAGGGATGGTATATCTTTCTGTTACCCCAGTTATCTCGTTTTTAAATAGGAACAAACATCTTTCCACTTATTCCAACCTAATTCTGAAAATACATCAATATTCTCTGTTTACCCTCCTGCCTTTGCTGTGGGTGGCTGAAAATGGCTCACTGACACTTTGAGGTGAAACTCTGTAACCATTAGGCTTTAATGCTTTTACATAAAACACACCTCATTTTCTGTGTGGAGCTCAATACATCAGCCATTTCCAGCCACAGCTCACAGGAAAAATTGGAGAGCAGTTTGTACATCAAAAGTCAAGTACGAAAAAAATTAACAAGCAAGAAATTAAATCATTAAAACTCATCAGTATTTTGCCCAAAATATTTCATCATAATACTTCATTATATCTTGCAGCTCTAGACTGCAAAGCACATTGCATGGGATGATAAATTACATTATCTTCACTTTACAGATGGGAAACTGAGGCATAGGAAAGCAAACAGACTTTCTCAATGAATTGATAATATAAAACTTATTTTCTGACTCTCAGTCTGGCAGTCTATTCAATAGGATATCCTGTCTTTAATTCCTATCTGAAAAAGGTGAAAGAAATAAATGTACTGTTATGTTAGTTTTCACAAATCCATCTTCCCTTAGCACCAAGACAAAAAAAAAAGAGACAAATGCTTAAAATAGTTAAAAGTATTAAAGCACATGGAAAGACTATTTAGTTGCATTTACAGCTGGCAGGAGATGCTGGCATCTATTTTTATTCTAAATTTTTTATAGCTAAAGATTTCATTGTAGTACCTGGAAATCATGGTAGTTGGCTGACAAGCTTGCAGCTTCAAGTACTCATTTCCAAGCCAACTGTATTTGAAAACAATGTTTGGCACTGAGAATAAGTAGAGATATAAGAAAAATATTAAAATCTCTATGGGAGTGACAGGAAAAAATGGAGTGAGACAGATTCTTCCAGCTTGATCCTTTATGATTCTTTTCTAGTTATTGAGTATATAAATTTCAATCCCCTTGTACAGCTGAGGGGGGAGAAAAATACATGATTATCATATCACTCAAAGCTGCACAACTTTAAAATCAGCTCCAATATAAATTCACTCTCTATAAAATGACTTTTAATATTCTTTTCCTTAACATAAGTATTAAATTCTGTATGATTAAAAATTTATTTACGCTCTCTTCCTTAATTTAGAATTTTTTTTTGCTATTATTGCCATTCCCATCTGATCTTGACAAAATCTCTCTGTACATTATGGCAAGAGTATACTACTAGCTATGACACATTGCTGGACTTTCAAAGCTAAACCTTAAAGCAAATTAAAAGTGACCACTCTAACTTGGTGGCTCAGACAACGTGCATTATAATACTGTTTCACAAAGGGGAAAAGGGGAGAAGGTAGGGAAGGTAGGAATTCTTTTCCTGGGCTAGGTAATGCATCAAGGAGCTATAGGTCTACAGCAAGATCCCGTTATCTAATTTACATTGCAACCCATTGGAATTTTGTCATGTTAATTGACCTGTCTTAGATGATTTGCTACTTATTTGAGAAGCTGCGGGTATAACTCTGTTGTTTAATAACTCACCAGGTCTGGATGTGTCCCAAGAAAAATAAATAAAACAAACTAAAGTGAACTTCATCCAAAATTATGTTCACTCAGAACATGATATCTGAATACTCTTCCCTCCAAGATAAAGTAGCTCATACTGTGCCTGTACCAATAAAATCTAAAAATTTTTTTTTAAAAATAAAATAAAAAATAAAAAAAAAAAAAGAAAGAGAAACCAACAACCCGAAAACTGATATGACTTATGAAAAAATATGGGAGAATAAGTGCTGGCAGGACCATGGGACAGTGCACATAGCACAATCACCAGTGCACATAGCACTATCCTTTAAAATCCATGGTAGTTGCTTTGTGCAATGACTTGGGTTTTGTCAGTACCTGTGGTTTTCCCATTGTTCACCTCTGTAAGAATATATTTAATTTTTTAATTTTTATATATTTACAGAAATGTAAGTACATAGGAAAACGGGAAGTTTAGTTTCTTCATCCAATATCATACTAAACATTGTAGATTCTTATAATCGAGAAGGAAGCCAAGCACCATGATTTTGGTACCATACAGACATATTATATATGTATAATAAGCCATGCAGTAACACCCGCCTTTTCAGCAAGCTGATGCCAAAGCTGAATCTTAGAAAAATGAACTGGTAGTGACTCCTCCACTGCCTCCATCCCACTTCATCTGGACATGTTGCACGCTTTCAACTCCACAGCACATTTCTGGCTTTTTGAAGTTAACTGCTCAAAAGGTCACATACAGCAGATAGGACTGGAAAAGGGTGATAAAATGGAAACGTTTTGCTGCCAGTCCATTTTCAAAGCAAAGAGCTCATGGAAGCCATCAGCCTTCCTTGGCAAAGTCCCATCTCTGGAAAAACTTTTCCTGATGGCCTTTTTCACTTCCCAGTCCCTCCGCACCTTCAGCTGTTTGGCACCGCAGCTTTAAGGCAAAATGGACCATAAATTCTCATGGCCTGAAGAAAACCACATGAATAACTGTATTTTATGGTGTGACATCAGTCCTTAAAAATGAAGAAATAATGGTCTTTGAAACATACCTGAACTGAAATGTTTAACTTGAACATTTTGTGCATGTTTTTCAGTGAAGAAGGGAATAGAAGGGAACACAAGAAGTTATTAATTATTTTAAGTAAGAGTTATATGTTCAAAAGTTGTCTATATGAGATGCTTTAATTTTTGTGAGCTTCCTGCCTCCATGCCCTACATATACTCACACTGGCACATTATGACACCTATTGCAAAATACATACTTCATAAAATTGTAAGAAAGCCCATATCAGGCAATATTCATCTGGTCCAGTATTCCATGTCCATCAGTAGTCGGCCAAGCAGAGGAAACTGTGATGTTTCCTAGATATAGTGTCCCAGCTCCCATACGGTGTGGACTTTCTTTCCATGAGCTGGCTTAATTGACTTTTGAATGCATATAAACTTTTGCTGTGTACCATGTATTGCAGTAATTTTGATCAACCTTTTTTAGCTGAGAAAGTTTTGGCTGTAGAACTTCACTCAGATGCCTGTTCCAGAGTCCAGTCTAACCTGGATGGACCAGCATGGCTGGCTGACACATTGCCAGCCTTCTGCTCCCTTTCAATTCTTATTATGAAAGATTTAAACATACTCAATAGAAAAGTTAAATTTTGAAACACTAAAGTCCTCCTCTAAACAGAATAGCTTTTCCTGCGCTCCAGGAAAAGGGTCCACATAAAAAAAGGGCAAACAATGCCTCTGCTAGAACAACATCTCACTCAAGTCCCAGTAAAGACCAGCAAGAAAAGCCCAAGTTGAAGTCAATGTTCACATTTTCACCTTAATATAAGTAGATTTTGGCTTATCGTCTCTATGTACAAGTAATATCAGATTTGTCATGGAGCCGTTATAGAGATATATTTTAAGCCGTCTAAACTGCATGAAAAACCCAAGGATTATTTTTAAGAGATATGCTCTTTTTCTTTCACTGATCACTGTTACAGCAAATCATAAAGGCTGAACCATTCTTGCCAGCTTTATTGTTTGTATATATTTTAAATAAAATTTTTATTCTATTTGAAAGTACTTTGATGTTTCCATGCATCTCTTTTCCTCTGTAAGAGTGTTGTAGGAAATTATTTTGACAAACACTTGTACGAATGGGCAATATAAACATTGCTCTACTATGTCAGGGATGTTCCTGAACAAGGGGAAAAAGATCAGTTCCTCTCCAGCCCTTGAACTGTGCTAAAAATATTAGCTAAATATAAATTAGTAATAGTCCAAGTGTTTAACAGTTCATGTGTTTAATAGTCCAAGTGTTTCTATAAAGCCAGTCCAACAGAAGATACTTTTTGTTTCATGGTAGTTAGCTTCTTAGACTAATAAAATGCACAGAAAAAGATGATGGTTAAAACTACTGTGAAATTTCTGCATCCTCTACACACACACACACACACACACACAAACGGTGGATGCAGTCAGAAGCTGGATGACTCAACAGCAGCAACCAAAAGACAAGACATCATAAATGTCACAAAATGTACATGTCAAAGACATGTAAGTGAACATTTTACTCCAGTTACAGTATCTGTAACTCCTCTTGTTTGCAGAACTCCCCAGCATGGGACAGTTTTAAGATTCATCTGGACAGGGTGCTGGGACATCTTATCTAGTCCACATTCTTGCCAAGAAAGGTTGGACCAGATGATCCTTGAGGTGCCTTCCAATCTAACATTCTATGATTCTATGAATTGTTTTGTTGTTTTGTCCTTTATCATATGTTTTAATTGAATGGCTGTACAATATGTCTTGCATCTAATTCTCCAAGTCTGCTCTGGTTTTCATGTTGTTTGCTGTGTTCCGATCACATTACTTTTAAACACAGAGCCAGAGAATCATTCTTAGTCACAGTAAGAGACAAACTACAGGGAATAACAAGATACCCTGTTCAAATTACTTTGCTAAAAGTAGACACAGAGCACCCCTGCTCCCAACGCACTTGCTCACGGGCACTGTCTGGTATCTAATTGGAGAAGGGCTTCTCCTCTGCTGGTCTGGAAGCTCCACCAAAGCTGAGAGCTCTTCAGGTTGATGCTGAGTGGAGCTGCAACTTTTCTTAACGTTTACTCTCC
Organism: Podargus strigoides; assembly: GCA_028020825.1. Taxonomy (NCBI): domain Eukaryota; kingdom Metazoa; phylum Chordata; class Aves; order Caprimulgiformes; family Podargidae; genus Podargus; species Podargus strigoides. The sequence goes on from CM051663.1 coordinate 101,572,173, forward strand.
CAGTTTAAAGACAATTATCAGCACCATTCCCACACGTGAACACACTTCCCGTACATAGGTGTTCCAGTAGGTCCCTGGTGTGATCCTCCCACTGCACACTGCATTCCTACCACTTCTTCTTGCAGTTTAGGGACACAGGTGCAGTGTCCAACAGCATGGATCGCCCTCACCTGGCATCTTCTCCCAGCCCATGGGGGAGACCCAGGTTACTGAGGAGCAGCAAAGGGCAGGAAACACCCTGCATTACAGCTTTCAGTGGGAGCATCCATCTCCAGCTTTCAGGAGCCCTTCTGAGGTATGTGTAAATGGAGGTGCTTATACTCAATAAATTAAAAAATTACGATATAATAACAAAAAGGTTGAGTTGAGAAATTTAAAAAGAAGTACAGTGTGACATTAAATATTGCATTCTCTTACCAGTGTAGGGTATGATGGCAGACAGGAGATGAATTTTTAAAGTTCAGACTATCTGTCTACCTATAGCTACTATCTCAGCATTTACACTATGGTCATGACTGTTTTATCTAAGGAGTTATCAGAGCATTTGTGAACTTATAAATTAAAATAAAAAACCTCTTGATCACAAAGGTCATGTGGATGCTATAAAACTACAGATATGCCATTCTATAAAATTTCCAAGTTAAAAAGTACATCCGTTAAAACAAAACAAGTGTTTAGATTCATGTTTCCTGCAATGTAGGCTTGCTCCAACCTTACTGAAGGAACACAGCTGAGAATATTGGTCCTGTTAGTCGTAAGGAAGCACAGAAAGCTAAGGATGCACGAGGTGACATTCAGGACACACTTTTATTAATTTTGGTAACTACTCTTCATACTACTGTGCTGGTTCAGCTTAAGATGGGCAAATAACCAAGAACAGCTTATCAGGGAAAGCTGATCCATCCCTTGTCCTTAATAAGACATTCAGACAGAGAAAAGAAGGCAGCAGCAGTTCCCCATCCTGTGACAAGCAACCTCAGGCTCTCCTTAGCCTCATCCACACTCTTGGTCCAGCAACAGACTGTTGCATGTGACATTTGCCAGCCTTGCAAAATTTCTTCTTGGAAATGAAGTCAAACTCTCCCTGTTTCTAAAAATAACGGGAAATAATGGGAAGGATGCTCATATCTTCTCCCTTGTTTCATGAAGCTGGTCAAATGCAGAAGGCAAAAACAAGGGAAAGGCAAAAGAAAATTTTTCAAGTACAAATATTACCCTCATCTTTTACAATCTTTAGTGAACAGGCTTGAAACTCAATAACCCAACTACATAAATGGAAATTTTTACTCAATTTATGGTTGTATAATCAGCCATAGGGAGGAAGAAAGTGACAATTCAAATGAGGAAGAAATCAAGCAGATTCTGTTCCCTCTGTTAGAGGGCTCACAACTGCCTAACAGAGACATTCTGAAAAACCTAATTTAATCTGCTCCAATTATTAAAAAATATCTATACAGAAATTTATTTGAAACCAATACTTTATGAACAGAAATGAGCCCAATTTTCATAAATGCTAAGCCCCCATACTCCCACTGATTTCATCTGAAGCTGTGGATTTTCTGAAAAATCAAGCCTTAGAAGTTCCTGGTGTGGAAAAATGCCCACAAAAAAAAAAAAAAAGGGAGAAGCACTTGTGTTATGACATTAAATTCTAGGTCTAATGTTGTGCTGGGAATAGTTATTTACACTGTGGGTAAATTTCATATCAGAAATCCTAGTCCACTGAGAATACTCTCCCCAGCACTCCCTTCCAAAAAAGCCCACCTAAACTACTGTAAACCTAAAATTCCTATGTTTTTTTTCCTATAGATGAGGTTTCATTAATTGTATTTGTAAATGCCTATGTACATGTAGATGTACAGGTGTATGCATAGAAATCTATGGCTATATATCATGTATGAAGTGGAACTTTATGTGCAGCCCTAAACCTTATACTATTGAGACATTCACGTTTATCCAAGTCCAGTTGCTGTTGGTACCAAAAGCAAAATCTCAGACCACTTATTTGGCTATCTAACTATAGATTTAGGTTCCCTACTTCTCATACTCAAACTCCATTTCCCAGATCAGGCAGCTGAGTCACAGAACCAATTAATTCTCAATGATCAAGAAAGCAATATAAACTCCTAGCAATACCACAAGATAGTGAATTCATTTTGTTATATGCTAAATATACATGATAGATTCCAGTGACATACCCAACTATTGGGTTGTGCAATAACACTTTTGGTAGCTGGGCAATTTTTAAAAACCCTTCTACTTAATTAATCCAAAGTCACAGGGACTTACATTTCTAAGTAACTTCACCACTTCTGAAATGTTTCCTAGTTAAACTTGTCAAAATGCACACCATTATAAACTTCAGCCTGTTTAAGTCCTAAGGTATCTTTCTGATGTTTAAACAGCTGACTGTTTCACTGCTACCTATTTTAATTAAACTCTGCACTCTGAAAATAACATTGTGACAAAACATGATAGTTGCTAATGTTTGAACTACCTCCTGAGACTGGCCATATGTTAGGAACCACTGTTTAGCAATGACTCAATTGCACACTGTATTTGACAGAGGCATTGTGGAAATGTAAAAGCCAAGTGTTCACTGTTACTGAAATGGTACCAATTCTGGACCATGCAGTACATTTAAAAGTATGGATTCCATTTTCAAGAGCACTCTAACTCCTTTCCCACTGAAATCGGTGACAATATTTCAGCATTTTATGCTTTCGAAAAATCTCACCTAGATCACAAAGGTCACAAAGGATTCACAATCTAATGAGAAGTTCCTCTCTGATCCTTCATACAACTTGGATGACTGACTCCATGATCGCACTGGTGCTCTCACACTCTTATGGGGTTCCAGTCTTTAAATAAACACTGGCTGAGGCCCTTACAAACTTCCATTTTAAGTTTCTGAAATCTATCAGTTTATTTGGATGAGCTGGTTAAGAGACTTCTTAGTTTCTGATGTTCAGTTATTTCACAGTTCTATATTTAGAATCATTATAATTACAGCCTATACAATGATTATATCTAAGTTCCAAATATACATCTTCCAGTAGTGTAAAATAAATGCAAAAGCCATTTCATGCATCTTCTGAGGTCTGTAAAGTAACTGTAGCTGTTTAATATAGCAAAACCCCAAGTATCTCAAGTACATGGTAGTCAGTCACCACTCCCATAGGAATACCTTAGAGCATCTTCATTGTTTTACATTAGATATGTGTGTTTCATAGCAAGATCTCAATAAAACAAGAGACCGTGAAAGAGGTCTACTAATGTCATAAGAGAGAGTTTATTGTCAATGAAACAACCTTGTTGCTTTAATGGAACTAGACTGCTCATAACACAGTGTGAACCTATGGATGATGTTTTTCATGTGGGTTGGATTTTTTTAAAGGTTACTGTACTTTTGAATCAGTCTGAATTTTGTCTGATCTTTAGCTACATCCCGTTTTGCTCCACCTTTTGAAAAGGCCATCCTCTATTGTCTCCTAAATACTCTCTCAAGGTACATTTCCCAAAGTTTAAGCACTGCAGTTTAAAAATTTACACTTTCAATGGAATTACATGCAGAATAATTATGCATGTAGAAGAATAATTATTTTCAGGAGCAAGCCAAAAGGCCTACTCCTCATCAGCATTCTTGAATCTATTTTACTTAATGATAATGTAACACTGAAAATACGGACTGGACTGAATAGGGGGAAGAAAAGATTTGGAAAGGAAGGAAAGCAGGAGTGAAAAAGGAGAAAGAAAAGTGTATGACAGTCATCAAGAGATTAAAAGAAAAAGCCAGCAATTGCTAGCATTCAACCCTAGTATTATGTTTTACCAAAGAGAGAACTAAAAGACATTAACTCGTGTACTTTCTGCTTCATGTCATGCTAAGGGAAGAAGATGAAAAAGTAAAGGACAAATCTATTTGGAAACTTTTGTTTGAACTTCCTTAGCATGGATTTGACAGCAAAGCCAGTCCTTATAAATTCTTTCTACAAGGACTTTAACAAGACATTTTAAGGATAAATGCTCACAAAATATTAGCACAGAGAAAAATTAGAATTTTTAATCATGAAAATTTTGACTGAAAATTTAATTCTAAAGCTTGCAAACATCTGTCCAACCAAAATTCATGCCTATGCCATAATTAAATAGAAATAACTTGAAACAAAACTCCCAGTCATCAGTTCACAGGTTATCCATATGCTGAAACAGAGATGTATAAAAGCTATGTGACGCTATGAATTCATTTGGAGTGTGTACAAATAATAATCAGAAGAAAAGGTTAAATTTAAATAATTTCTTCATTTCAGCAAAACCAGCCCCGACTCTCAAAAATAACCTTCTGGAAAAGACTTTTGGATGAAGTTGTGTGATGATGAGTTTTAATTTCATCTTGCATGTATAGTTTGATTTAGTTTTTAACAATCTCAGCTAGTCTGTTAATGTTTAACATCACAACTTAATTACTTTTTTGTATTTGTCCCTTGAAATAAATATGTCCTTTTCTCTTTAATCCCTCCTGTTCATTGAAGTGTTCCATTTTTCCATTCTCAAGGAAAAGGCAGGAGAAAATGTTTTTTGTAATTTCTACTCTGTCTCATTTTTTATGAACACAATTGAAGCTTTCAGTTTCACAGGTAGTCTGGGCAGCCAAACTCCTGAAGAGCAGCTTAAGGGATCACATACTAAATTACGATGATTATTAAAGAATTTAGAGAACTGACCATCACAATGGCAAGAGTTTTCATCAAACAGCCTAAGCTTGTAACACTATTTTTCCAGACTCAAAATTTTATTGAATTTTTTAATAAAGTTTTGTCAGTGTCAGGTTTTTTTCCACTCAATAGCCAGTATAGATGACCTTTCACCCTAGATATTTTTTTTTGTTTTATTCCAGTGAAGGCACTCTTCCCTCCGAGTAATCTCCTCTCCAAACAAGCATAGCCTCTCAAGCCATTCACAAATCCACCTGTTCTGTTTTCCAGACTCCTCCTCTCCTGTTTGAGTTAGGATCTGAGCCAGTTCCTTTCTCATGGATGTCTTACCACCAATGCAGACTCAACACCTCCCTTTGTAATCAGTCACTATAAACATGACCACAGTCCTGTCAGTCTGGTCAATAACCTGGTTGCCAGATTCGACTTCATGTAGACCTTCATGTTTATACTCCTTCCAAGTCCTGAGATCCACTTTTCTATGCATTCATGCCAATTACTTCACAGTTATGGCAACTGCCTTTCCTCTGGCCTTGACTTTATGCAACCTTATTCCCCTCATATTCATGCAAACCACTGCTGTGAAGTCTATTATCTGAAGTCCACTGTTCAGGATGGGCCCATGTAATTTCTTTCATTGTGCACTCTGGTTCCTTCTTTCTACTGTGTCAGACACAAGATACTTGTTTTCCCCTAGCCTATGCTTTCTCTTTCATCATCAGGTCATGATGCCATTCTTTACAAATCACTTGTCACATTTCCAGACTGCCAGTGTATGTTTTCTCTCCTAGCACAGCATAGGTTTTTAAAGAGCTCTCTGCAAACACCTACAAAGCCATATCAAGTACCTTCCTTCTTTTAAACTCTTCCTGAGGCACCTAAAAAATCAAATTCTTAAACATTAAACTACCATGGAGAGATGTTTTCCCTTTGGTTTTCCCTTTGTCTCCCCTTTGCCTGCCTTCATGGCTGTTCTTGGTTTGTGTAGTGCTCAACACAGTGCAGCTCTGTCCTAGGACCACAGGTCCCACGGGCTGCAGGGACACTGAAAAAAATCACCAACAAATATGAAATCTATATGAAAGATAAGGCAAGGGAGCAAGCCACATTCAGTTGCCTTCCTCACACCGCTACAAGACTTGATACTAAGGCAACAAGGAAAAATGCTAACTTATGCTGTCATGCAACCACAAATTCAAGAAAGAATAGCAACCAATCAGCCTCTATCCTATATCCCTCAAAGTCCTGCACATGCCAGTCTTTTCCTGCTTTCCTCTGTGTTCTGTAAGTAGCTGGGACTTGAAATGATAATTCATGTTCATCTTTTCAAGCCTTGCAGATATCTCATCACCACAGCATTACTCCAAGTAATGAAACACAGACATTAATTCAGTGCGTTACTACCTCCCTCAGTCAGACCAGAGGCAGAAAGCAAAACTGCAAAAGTTCTGCAGAGTACATAATTTACAAGATGTTCTTAAATTAAAAAAAAATAAAAAGCCCATCTTAATAACAAGTGCAAGATCTGATGTCTGAGAAATATATTCAAGTCTGCTTCAAAATGTTGGCATTTTCAAGACAAGACCATTTAAAGGGCATAACCTAATGAATCATCAGCACCAAAGCCCATCTAAATTAAAACTATAATAAGATGCTTTTAGAATCATCACCCCCTGCTTTTTTTCTCTCCACCCTTGTTATTTCACTTTCAGAGAATATCCAGAAGTCCATTTATTTAAACGTGCTCTTAAAAATGGCTCATTCTGATAGATTTGATAGAGTCCCTTTCTCTTCTGTCACAGGAAATAAATTGGACCTGGTGTTTTTAAAAAAGAAAATGTGTCAGATTAGGTATCTATTCTCAATGGAAGGGGAAAGATATTTCTCTCCTTAGCAGGATCTGCCCTAATTTCAGATTAATTTTTACATAATATGCATGAATTTATATATTTATATTCTTTCTAGAGGTGTCTACTTAATGTAATGGCATATTTGTTCACACATTAATATTTTGTGTGGGTTTTTGTAACTAAGTAATCCAAAATAGGATCTCCTTATGATTATATCCAGGTTCCTTAATATCCAGAGGCATTTAGCAAATGGCTCAGGGAAGAGAAAAAAAAAACAAGCACACACACACACACACGCAAAAAACTCCACAACAGCGAAAACAACCCCCCCAGAAAACCCAGAAATATCAATAAACCTCTACTAGCTGAAACTCAAATATTAGAGATCTGTGCAATATGGTTCGTATCAGCTCTGGCCCAGCCTGTTTGTGAGGGCATTGCAAGAGCCACAATTCCCATGTTCTCAGGGAATCACAGGGAAGACGACTCGTTCACATTCCCAATAGAAAGTTTTGGTCTGTATGAGCTGAAAAGAGGTAACACTTTAGACACTGAAACCTTTCTTGTACTTTATGCCCAATTCATCTACAGCAACTGACAAAGGATACAAGCTCCTCCCCAATGCCACATAATATAATTTACATGATGGAACTGCTGATGACTTTTTTCTGAATAAGCTTACACTGTAAATTCATTATTTTTGGACTCTCATATTCTCTTCTTCCACCAACACTACTCAAAAAAAAAAAAAAAAAAAAAAAGCAGTATCACTTTAAACTGCTTCCTAAAACACGAGTATTTCACCCTGAAGGACTGAGCCTAAGAGAACCATACCTGGGAAGTTTGCTTGTAAAGTCTTGCCAGCTTACCTGAATAAATTTCCTTATGTGATTCTCTGCAAATTAGTTCTCTTTGATTTAACTGCCCTGTGCCTATTTTTTTGCACACAGACAATTTATGGGATTTCTTACATTTGAGTCGCAGATGTGTGCAAAGGCGAAATAAAGCTAATCCAGGAACAGAATAAGTAGAATAAAAGAAGAAGCCCCAAATGTTTGAGGTCACCTATCAAATATAGATATAATTTTAAAATACATTAAATTTCTATAATGCTTGAAATGATAAAGCAGAAAACTGAATTCCTCACCCTGCTACCAGTGCTTAAGGATGCCGACATTTGAGGTTTGGGTTCAGCCTACATTAGAGGTAGGGTGAGAAAATTGCAGAAAAACCCCTGCCCGATTTAGGAGTTCCAGTTCCTGAGTCATTTAGTTGCTTTCAGAAAGCCCACCCACATACACAAACGCAGAAAAGAGCACCTATATTCTGGATGCTACATGCACCCACTTCACCAGACTGCTGTTAGTAATTTCCAGGCAATATCTCTATCGCACAAATTGGCATGTGAGTCCGAATATTAACTTTTATTCTGTTTTTATCTTTGTACATATTAATGACAACTGAAAGGTGAAAGAACTGCAAGCTAAATACAAATACTAATTAAAGGGAAATATTTTCATATTTGTTTTGATTTGAATGGTGTAAGTGGGAAGAGCAGAAGCGAAGAAGTTGACAGTATGGAAGAAGGGGAAGAGACAGTAAGACTTATTCATGATAGATATATAAGTGATTCATTAAACCAAGCAGAGCATTGAATTATGCTTGGTAGGGAACAGTCTCACACTGGCAAAAAGAGGCAGATAGACAGCATCATGTTCTTCATATATTCTGTTTATTTGTGCATTTTTCTCTTTTTAAAAAAGTGTCAGAATTAACTGTGATCATATTGTGATCATTTTCCACTAAGCAGCAATTAAGTCAATAATTCACAAATTGGAAATTTCTCAGGAATATGGCGTTCCACGGGGCATGCCAAATCCGTTGCTCAGAGCATCCATCCTTCCAGCTACCCTGCCAAGGGATGGGTCTTTTAGAACTACAAGGCTGCTGTGCCAAGGAGTAGCCCTCAGAATTTGGAAGGGCTGATCAGAACTATTTCAGCCAAAATGACAAATCATTTCATTTTTCCAAAAGGATAAGACCATTTTATAAAACTGACCTGGCAAGCGAGATCACGAGCCTAAGGAGAGCCCAATTAAATTCAACAGATTCTCTCTGATGTGCCAGCAAAGGGGAAGAAGCACTTAAAGGAAAACCAAATCATAAAATAAAAGATAATCTGTTCACTACACAGAATTACAAGGAAGAGTATAATCTGTTCACTACACACAATTACAAGGAAGAGTAAATCATTACAGAAAAGTCTTAAATATATAATCCATTTCATTCTTTTTTTTTTCCTAAGTATAAACAAAATGTCTTTGTCCCAAAGATTTTAGGTCTTATAAGTAATTAAAAATATTCATAACAAACAAAATTACTTACTCAGTCCAAATAACTCCCTGCCCACATAAATCAAATCAACCCAGAATCACAAAAAAAAATCCCAGCTTGCCTCACGCTCTTCAACCCTCAGCAAAAGCTCAGCAAAAAATAGCTCTGCAGCGTGTTCTGGAAGTTAAATTTGGGCTATTTTGGACCTCAGGGAGAATAAATTCTGAAATCAAAGAATCTTCATGGAAACCCCCAATCACCATTTCCTTTCTATTAAGAGAAAAGCTCTATCATTTATGCATCTCTGCAGATGCTGTCTATGGTAATATACAGATACCTAAAAAATAGCTTGCTAAAACAACGACCTGAAATAATTTTCAGTAACTTTCACTCAGTTTTGAACAGCAAGCACCTTGCAAAGAGTGTAGGTATAACACCCTACAGACAGATAGTCACTGTCTATACTAGAATCAGTGTTTGAATCATTTTAAGGCATGGGTCATACACATTTGGCGTACATCTAAATCTCCGAGTGAAGAGGATGCAGATGCCTGCAGTAGATCATAGACAACTGCCACCTTTTAGCTATTGAAGACCAAAAAAACCCTTTTGGCTAGAGATGGGCACCAGGTCAGATTTTTTCAATATTCCTAGGATCCAGAAAATCGGTACAATGTTCAAATCCACGTCCTGTGAGAAGCATATTGCAAGGATCAGTCAAAGGCATTTTGTGGGGTCCGGACTCAAAGGCACACAACTTGGACTCCTTGATTCTGGGTGGTTTCTCAACACATCTGTTTCTTTTTCTCAGCCTTACTCTCACCACTGTTACTCTTGTCTGGGCTGAATCTTCACTATTTTGCTGCCTTCAACAAACCTGTCTCAAACACTCACTAAGATCACACGAAATAGGGAAAAAAAGCCACCAGAGTTTGTGCCAGTCATGCTAACTGATTTATGTATGGCATCAAATAACAGTGGGTGCAAAGCCTAGAATACTGTCTCAGAGGTCAACCTACCTCAGGTTTAACAAATTAACATGGCTACACATATTTCATGTCTAGGTGTGGCATAGTTGACTAATACAAAATCCACCTTTCACAATTAGGATGCAATCCAATTTTGTTAATAGCCTACAGCCACAAAACTGGTATCAGTCTGCCAAGATGCCAAACATCAAAGTCTAAGAAAGGTGGACGTTTCCTAGTGTTTTCAACTCTTTGTTCTCATATATTTTAGTGACAAAAGTCACTAATTGTTTCTCTAATCATCATCCAGCATCCTGCAATAAACACAATAACTAGCCTCACTTTCACAGCACCATTCACATGAAAGGAAGATTTTAAAAAAAAAGGAGAATAATGCTTAATATATACTTGCAACACACCAGAGAAGAGTCAAAGCCATAAAATTAGACTTCAAACTTTACCAAGGACAGAGGGACCTCACAGCCACTGTTCAAAATGAGAAATATTTAATTATGCAGAAACTTATTCATATTAGAATTACAGCCTTTTCCTTACATGGGCTTTAATCCACACTTTGTCCACCTCTTACTCTGAAGTCCTTCTTCGAACAAGCGCATACAAACTCTCCTTAAAATTTTATGTTCCAAGCAGATCTTTATATGGTGACCTTATTCTGATTATCACTCCATGGTTTTACCCATCCCATTTGTTCCCAAGCAAAAGACATTTAAAATTCCAGAGTAGCTTCACAAACTTCACATGCAACTGCCAGTGAACTTGCAAGTTTCTGAAGGTTTTTCTGATATATCATGCCGTGGGACTCAGAGACATACCCCTCTCAGAAGTCTGAATCAAGACAAACCTTCTGAAATTCAGTGGCAGGGGCATGCTCCACGATTTGCACACATTAAAATGGATGCTGATGTAAGCACAAAACACAAAACCTCTGCATGTTGCTCAAAGGTGTGGATATTAGTGGACAGAAAGTCTTGGTGATACATACATGGTTGCAAAAGGTTCATGGTTCAGCAGAAAGAAAGCTCCCCGGCTCAGGTCCTTATCTAAACGTGCATAGCCTCAGTTTAATTTTTTTTAATGTGTGCCTAAAATCAACACATCAGCTCATGTCTAAGTGCCTTAGTTAGCAGTCTCACTTTCAAAAAAAAGTGCTCTGAACCCAGCAGATCTCCTAAGAAGTCGAGGCACTTAGATCACCAACTTAGGGCTGGAGACAACGAAACAGCAGCAGCTCTACACATCAGTTTCTGGGTGTCTATAATTTAAAAGTACCTAATGCGCTCTTTTATAAAGTCCTGTTTTCAGTTGTTTCTAGTTTTGCCAGGCTCTCAGAATCTGCACTGAAATTTTCTACAGCAGAAGTCTGCCTCAGGCTCCCCTTCTTCCTCTTTTGTTTTCTGAGTTTCAGCTAAAACTGCTCAGCTATTTCTGAGAACAAAGAAGTAGGAGAAAAACATGTTTTGTCCATTGTTTAAAAAAAAAAAAAATCCTGACTGCAAATGTCTACTATCTCCTTTCTTTTGAGTGGGATATAAAAGGTCACGGAAAAAATCACCCTCATGCTAGGGATATGAATTCTTATAGCCCTGTGAAAAGCTGCCCAAATTTGGCAAAGTTAAGAGCCTCCCAGGGATTCTGGTTCATATGTATCAGCAGAGACTTCAGAGCTTAACTTTCATATTTTCCCAAGATTCAGCTGCCACTTAAATGCTCTAATCCTTTCCCTGTTCTTCCTCCTCCTGTCTGCCTGGGCTGCCCTGTGGCCATGCCCATGGCCCAAAAGCAGACTCTCCGTGTTTCTCACCTATCCCCACCTAGACACCCCGGAAGCTCTTAGAGGAGGGGCTTCAAAGCTCCACTGTGCCCCTTAGCTCAGCATTTCAGGGAGACAAAAATAAAAGGGACAGAAGAGCTGCAGGACATGAAAGTGAAATAGCAAATCAGCATCAAGAGACAGCTGGGTGAGCTAAGGTGAAAGATGGCAGTCAGAGACGAGCAGAAAAGGACTACAGAAAAGAAAAGGCAAGGAAGATAATGGTACACGCAAAATTTAGGGGTCCCACATTGTTTTCAACAAGTGGAACTATCAGGAAAGTTGCTGGCTGTGTAACTGCCAGAGGCACTAACATCGTTCTGGTCTACAGTCCAGAGACTCAAGGTTGCTTTAAGCAATCTTAAAGTCCACGTGATTCTCTATTTTAGACTTTTTCATTTTATCATTCTTTTCTTTTTCTTTTTTTTTAAGTTGAGGAGCTACATTAAAAATACGTGTGATGAAAAGCCAAGTATACTGGTATTCCATACAGGAAATACCAGTATTATTGCATTTACATACAACTTCAGTTCACTTCCCTTATGAATACAAATCATGATACTGCTTTTAATAACACAGTCACCTGCCTCATTCACTGCATGAGAGAAACCTACCTTGGGAAAAAAAATGAATTATATGTTGGAAAAGGCTAGCATCTACAGGATCCATACCTCATTCTTTATGAGATGTAAAGCAATTGACAAAATGTATCACAGAAAGAAAAGCAAGGATAGTCTTCTTGTCAAAGTATTCAATTTCTATAGTTGAAAAATAAATAGACTTCTATCTCTTTTATCCCTTTTTATAGTTACTGTGTGCTCTTTGTTTATGAATTCCTCACGCAAGGCACCTGGGGTCAGGTTGGCAAAGGTACCAAATACTCCCACCCGAAATGAATGGGAACTGTGCTTTCAGCATATAAAGAACCATGAGCTACCAAATTCTTAAAAAGGAATTGTGAAATGTTAGATAACCAAAGTGGACAGGTGTTATTGAAAATTGCAGTGTCGGTGTTTTAGCCTTCTCTTTCTGAGATGGGATGAATCTTTCTCACAAGGATTTTGAACTGCTGAATTAATCTTTTTTTAGGAATGACTTGCATACTTAGATAAGCACAACATGGGGACATGGGAAACAAAACATGGTTTTGTACTAATTGTAGGATTTGAAGGTTCTATCTTATAATTATCTAAGAGAGGTCTAAAACTGAAGAAACAGAATGTCTAGTAACTGAATGAGACCTTATTCTGTGGTTATACTAATGGTGTGTGTTGATACTTCAAAACTATGCTACAGCACACTTCTACAATGGTATAAAGCAATCTTGTATAAATCCTGTTTGTTCTTAAATCGTACCTTGGGATTTCCTAATTTTGAGTTCTTCACTCTGCTACTCTTCTTGTTGACTCTTCATGAGGTATCTGAGTCCATGGGAGAAATCACACGTGGTGATGGATAGGATACTTTTCAAAGCAGTTGTCATAGATTGCCCCTACAATAAGATGAAAATTAGGCATAGCTATTTCTCTGCTAGGGTACCAGGTGCCCATAAAAATGGTAATTTTCAGAAATGAATCGATAAATATAGCTAATTATTGGCAAATAGCCTAAAGCCATCCCACTTTATAGGGCTCTGATCTTCTCATAACTCATATGCTAGGCAGGGTCAGGCTTGGATCAGTATATAACTATGAATCCCCTGGGAAAAGCTTGGGAGCTTCAGGCTGCGCTAGCAGCTATTCAGTAGGTGACATTATATTCCTAAAGACGGTGCCAAGACAGTCCTCTCGCAGGATATGCCATAAAAGCAGTTTCCACGCATAATCCTCATATTTGGGGCCCATGTTTTCTTACAGTTAAGTACTCACACACCATTTCTTTTCCACAGAGGGTACAAATGGAGGTGTACATTTTGGCACTCCTACCAAGTCCTAGAGGGATTCTGCTCAGCTTCCCACAGAAGGATGTAGGCACCCAAACTACAACATCTTAGACACCAAGGAATTCCTCAAATCCCCTTGCTGTCTGCCAGAAGGCCTACATTTTGGTACCAATGTTCCAGCGGGTGGCTTCTGTGTGCCAGTCCTTAATCTCTAATAAAACTCTGAGACTGGGAAGTAGTAGTTAACTTTTCTCAGCTAAGGAGCCCAGGAAATTTGCAGACACCAGTGATGCTGCACAGAGGATAGCCTGAATTTGCTGAAGGACGTGGACTCATTGCCTGCTTAATTCAGAGTCCATGGCTCCACTTGCTGGTAGGGTTCAGAAAGACTTGGAAGAAAGCAAAAATAAGGCAGAAATTTTTAATTTCTGTTGGGAAGGAAGTTGCTGAAGGTGAGATGTAGTTGGAGACAAGACAGATACTTAAGGTACATACCCGTTACTACAGCATTTAAAAGAAATGCAAGTTGGAAATTGTCTTGTGTACTAGTAAGCCAAACCTTGGAAATAAGGTACAAACCAGACCTGGATCCCATACAGACTTATGGAGCTTTTTAACTCCGCTTTCCCTGTGTATTCCTATTGACCTCCACAGCCTAGATTTCATTGAAAGTGGATGGGCAGACCCATAATTTCTTAACTGACCTTTGAAAATAGGATTAATCCCTAAACCTCTGAAGTACTTCAGCAAACTTTATCCGGAGTTGTTTCCGTAGAGACAATGAGCCATGCTGCATTTTAAGTTTCCTACTATATGCCTTTTTCTCCTTACACACTGTGTCTCCTCCTTAGGAGACAGGGAGGGTTTGAACATAAACGATCCACTTTTTATTTATGGATGCCCTTTCATTTTGTTTTTCAAAGAGTATGTGCAGAGAATGCACAGCATGACAAAGGATATAAGAAAAGGTAAAAGAGAAACTTGATGCTGGTCTCTAGACTGGCCAGGCCATATATGTGTGGCCCTTGTACCATTGTGCCAGTTATTTTGGTGAGATCAAAACTGTAGTTTGTGGAATTTAGCCTTAGAAAGAACAAGCTGCCTCTGTTTTTATATCCGCAAAGGGACGGAGGGAGGGAGTGGCAGGAGTTGCAATCTTCCTGAAAAAGCCACTTAGAAAACTAGTAACATTTAAATTTTTTTCCTATGAAAATCTCACCGCTTCCTACGTTAGACTTTGAGCCGTGTTCTCACCAAGGCTGTTGGTTCTCCTTCTTCAGAGTCAGTTTATTTGCTTGGTTATGAATGACTTTCAGCTGCTCTGTAAATTGTTATTGTCCAGGCTTCAGTGCAATGAGGGGTCATTTGTAGTTTCCATTATAAACCTAGGTTTTCAGGTGTTTATTATAACTTGGCAGTTCTCAAATCTGGGTTAAAAATTGGTACAAATTTTTCTTTTAAGACCAGATGGGCTTTTTATCCTTTCTCTTTTCCCCATCTAATTTTTAACCTTTTAGGAGCTGAATAAAATCTCTGTCGGCTACAATTAATTTCTCTAATACTACTAGTATTTTGAGGGCCATGTTTGTGATAAATTCTTTATGATCAGCCAAAATTGGAGGGATTTTTTTTAAAACTCTCTGTTTGTGAGGGTGCCTTCAGTTTATGTGCTTCCTACACAGCCCTGATCCAACGTGTAGCTCAATCCATCGCCCAAAGTCCCAGTGATTTCAGAGGGGGTTCATGTGAGCTGTTCCCTTGATTCAAGTTTTAAAAAGGTTGTAATGTATTTGCCAAACATCTTGCAAGGGGATAGTGTTAAAATTAGTGTTTATTGCTTAAGAGCAAAGACAAGTAGAATAATGTGAGCCATTCACTAAGTTTTGATTCAAGATCAAAGATTATTACTAAATTCAAAATGAAGGGAAAACAAAAACCAAGAAGCTACTAATATTTCTCACTTTTGTTGGTGCCACCTTAATTGATCTTTGGACACTGAACACCTGAATTTCCAGGTGTTCCAGGTTTTCTCTTCTGTGGTAGAAAAACACTTAAAACTGCTAATGGAAGATCAATGAAAAAGTTACAAAATTTACATTAGTCTTTCTCAGATAAATTTAGAGTATAATTTAAGTATATACCCTAAACTTGGTGTTTCCAGAAAAAGCATCACTTGAACACCTTTGTCATGCCTTGGTTTCATAATGTGCTGGTTGAATGGACTTACTTTTTTAAAAATTTTAATTCTTTAACTCCTGAACAATCTCACTCTACTCCTAATAGTGCTCTTCAGTGACTACTGCGCTGCAGACTCTAGTCTGGTGCAAGATACATGACTCTTTTATCACTCAGTGTTCTGTATAATCTGTTATAAGCACAATAGCTAGTTTTACATGGGTGCACTTTTTCATTTAAAAAAAAAACAAAAAACAAAAAAAAACTTGCTTCTACAACTGTTTATTTCTGTGAGTAGTTCCTTTCTTAAGCCCTTGGAAGAGTAAGGGTGAGAAGTGTGTAAAATCCATTGGCTCGGTAGTCAGAGCGAGGAAATGCTGTATTGAATTAATGTTGCTGTCTTGCAACCCTTGCTCACGTGAGTAATTCTCGTTCAGACAACTGGTCCCACTGACCTCAGTGTGAGTGCTGGGTGAAAGAGGATCGCATACTTCAGGATGAGTAGGATTGAACCCCAAAATCAATACTCCTGCTAGAATAGCATTTTCACAACTCAAAATCCCACTGACATCACTCAGTCGTCAAGTGCTGGGGCCAAGCTGCTGCCCTGCCTCCTGTGAGCAGGTCTGCTTGAAGTTGAAGGTTAGGCATGTCACCAAGCCCAAAGGGTCTTCTTTTTTTTTTTTTTGACTGACAAGAGCCTTTGCTGGACATATCGCCACTATCTTGCCTGTCTTCCTTATTCAACCTAACAGTGAAAACAAACCATTTAGCAACAAAATCTTTTCATGAGTCCTCTTCCAGTGGGGATTCATTGTGGTAGGCCAGAAGGAGGAAAGGGTCCCTGCAAAATGGCCTCAAGTACCGCACAGAGGCATGCAGTACAAGTGCTGAAAATAAGCCTTAACACGTGGCATGAAAAGCCTGTGTGCTACATTGGGACCATGAGCTGTAGGCAGGCAGGGGAGAGGGAGAGGCAGGGGACCCCCAAACCGGAGGGGGTAGGAAGTGTTATCAAATTCAGGATGCACACTCTCTCAAACTTTTTTTTGTTTGTCTGATGGCCTTGGGCTTTTTCTACTGTAGCTTTCAAATCTCTGGCAAACAGCTCGCTGCAGCTCCACATTTCAATCCTTTGGGGGTTAAATAAAATGAAGGTAGCTGTGAACTCTGTTCTCCTTCAAATTAATGGACTGTTTTTTCCCTTCTTTTTCCTGCCTCTCTCCCCCTTCCTCCTTCCCACCCCTCCCAAATAGCCCCCTTTGTCCACTTTTATGAATTGAAACATGTACACACACTTGCACATGCAGGGAATCCTGCCCATTAATTAAAGGACTTGTCAGCCCCAATCCTGGATTCTTACAGTGCAGGAAATGTCTCCCCTTTTAAGTGCAAAACCATAACATTACCATTTCCCCAAGTGCTCTCTGTTTTAGGCTGCTTTCCTAATTAGAGGGATGATAACAGCCCTGCTGATTGGCATTATAAAAGCACTAGTTTGGCTTCATCTGTCCCAGGTGTGCTGTGTAATTTTTTTCTTCTCACCGTTTCAGAGCAGTACCTCTCTCCTTCATTGTTCCTTAAAGTTTTCATCTGAGGAATTAATACAGATAAAAAGACATTAGAAAAGAACCTCCACTGCCAAAGCTCATCAGTGGAACCTTTTATCAAAAGTACAAACTATACAAGTTAGTTTTTTTTTTTTACCCTTTTGTTTCTGAGGGTTAAAAAAAAAAAAAAAAAAAAAGAGAGAGAGAGAGAAAGAAAAGAGTAAAGGAGAGAAGGGGGGGGGTGTGGAAATCCAGAGCTCTGTCAATGGATTGAATGCACCATTAAAACTGGCGTCACTACAAAGGTTAGAGCAGATCTAACTGTCAATACAGTGAGTGGAGTGGAGTCCGGTAAGGGGGGGAGCTTTGGTGAGAAAGAGATACTTTGATATTTTGGAATGTTAGAAGGGTGAATGTGAAAAATTGGAGGTTGGGGATCTAATTACCCAACCATAATTGGGGGCTAGGGAATAAGTTGCAGTCCTCTCAACTCACTGCAGATCAATTATGTTAAGAGAACATCTGTAAGTAGAACTTAATGAGGTCCATTAGAGCAACATGTACAGCCTCCTCTAACAGTACTTGTCAGCTTCTTGGATGAGCTGAAGGAAGCTGCTAACTAGGGACCTGGTGAGGTGTTTAAATACTGGAGGAGCAGAACTGGCCCACTCAGGTTTTCTTTTCAGCTGGGGAAGAAAGTGAGGAGGAAGAAGAGACGGTGGAGGGGGGCGGGGGGAGGAAAAAAAGGGGGAAGCAAAGGCAGGGGCTCCTTTCATCCGTGCTGGTGCAATTAAACCAGGGGGAGAAGTGGGGAGTAGTACAAGCTCCAATCTTTTTCCCCCCCCACCCCCCATTTAGCTGAGTTTTTGCTGTTATTTTTAATTGGACTTTACAGAAACCAAACTGTTGGGTTTATTTGCATTCTGTATATTTTTGTTGCACAATAAAGCCTGCATTTCACCTGGATCTTTTGGACTATACAGAAATATCTAACTGTTGAACGGGGAGAAAAATCCTAAACTGTGAAGTATCTTTTTCTTCTTTTTTTTTTTCCTCCCCCCCAAAAGAGTGAGCTGAAAACTTCAGTGAAAAAGAAAAAAAAAATCTTTTGAGTCTCTCATTTTTTCCTGTGGAGAGTTTCTTTTTTTAAAAGGTAAGTTATTCATTTTTTTCCCCACTCCTTTGTAGCGATACGGGGGTGAGATTATTGCAGAAAACCTTTTAAAAAATTAAGTAAATTTTATCAAATGGCAAGTATTATGAGCTGCTGAAACACAGGCTCAAGCAAAGGGTAATCGGACCAAAAACCCCTAGGTCTTTACAGCAATCCTTTAGCAAAGATTTTTCTAGGGATCTGTAATTAAACTGGATAGTTTACACTGGAAATGAAGAAATTGCTTGGCTGGCTGGAACCAACCTTTAGCTTGGCTGAGTAAACAAAAGCACAATTTCTTTTCTTTTCACTTTTTGTGTGCGTGTGTATAGGGAGGGGGTGAGGGTTAATGGTGGTTTTCGCGCAAGTGTCAGGAGAAGATGATTAAATTCCACCTCTTGTTCACCAGATCACTTTTGTGTGCACTTGTATATTTCATTGTCGGCAACCGCTGATGATCACATCTGTGCAGTACATTAAGTGGCAAGCCTCTTCATCTGCACGATTTTTTCTGATGATTTTTTTTCTGTGAATAATTCATATGATTATGAAGAGAAAAACTGCTATTTTCTATCTCTCTTTCTCTCTTCTGTAGCACAGATTAAAAAAAAAATCTTGCTGTAAATTGCATGATTGGGGAGATAGCCTGCTTTCAAATAATTTAATTCATGACAAAACCTAATTACTGTCAGGTAATACCCTGTCAGCTTTAATGCATTTCATCAGTCATAATGAAAAGAAGAGCATTTTATGACCCATCTAATTATCATTACATTTTAGGGGGAAATGAATGGCATGGAGCTGAATGTTAACTATTCCATTTTATTCCTTTACACATGTGGTTTGGCATATTATTCAGTAAGTTTGGGGTTTTTTTTAAGAAAAAAAAAAAAGAAAAAGAAAAAGAAATAAGAAAATATATCTAGATTGGTAGGGGGAGAATAAAGAGGGGTGGAAGATGCAATTAGATCTGGGTGTTTGTTCCTTTCTCTTTACCGCACACGCACCCACGTACACATACACACAAAGTGACAAAGTGGTTAATGTCTTTGCAGGTTGGTGTTGACATCGGGTATCTTATTGCCACAGTCCAAATAGAGTACTAATTACTGCGAATGATGTCACCGTAGGCAGAGGAATAATCCCATCATTTAATTAGTTGAATGATTTAAACAAAGATTTGCATAGATGCACTAATCAGTTGCCATGAATTACAGAGCAGCAGTTGCCAGCGAGGGGTAACAGATCATACAGTTGGAGGGAAAAAAAATCTCATCTCCTTGAACATAATTAATTTAATTGTCCTCATTAGCTGTACCATTTGTTTTGATTTTATTTCTCCCTTTCCCCACACATAACTTCTCCCTCCCTCTTTTCTTCTTCTCTGAGTGCATTGGTGGAGAGGCACACACACACACTCACACTGCTGCATTTTCAGAGTGGTTGTGGCAGAGACAGTCTATAAACAGAGGGAAGTGAGACTCTGCTGTGTGTATGGGTGCGTGCAGGAGAGAAGCAGCTTTCTGTCAAGTTTTGCTTTTCTCTTATGTGCAGATCAAATCAGCAGAAAAGGGGCTCTGTTAGTCTGCTGCTTCTGATTGTGCTTTTCGGGTTCTTGCTCAGGTTGGTTGTGGCTGAGTTTTGTTACTACCTAGAGGGAGAGGGGGCAAGAGATTCAGGAATTGTTCATTGCACAGTATGCTTGTTCCAGGAACCTTTATATATATATATATAATAGGAGAGAAGCTTACCTGGGGAGCGGGGACCTGTCCTAAACATATGCATTTCTGAGGTTGCTTTGATTTTTATTAGAACTGCTGGATTATATGAGGGAGGGGTGTAGATGGCAGAGCACTTCAATGCTTTTAAATCTTTCTTAGGTCTTGAAAGACTTCTATAATGTGAGTGTCATTCAAATTTAGGGTAAATTGTAAACTGACATCTTTCAAAGCTAGCGTGGTGCTTCTAATAGCAGACAACAGATATTCACTTTGAAGTCTGGAAACTGTATTCACAAATTCTTAATCTGGTCTTTCTCCAACTGCAGATGGCTCTTAGAGGAAGATGCTTTGGGTTTTTTTAACTTTATTTACAGTAGGCTAGGCTCAACATCTTTATTATAAAACACGAAGAAGCAATCATCTGTGAGCGTGACTGAATATCAAAGCATAAGATATGTCTTCTGTGTTTGTATGTCTGTCTGTCTCTTGGTCAAGGGTGTTCAGCACCTATAACACACCCTATTTTATTCCTCCCCCCACACCCCCCCTCCACCAGTGAGTAGAGAATAAGAATCTATCTACAGCTCCTGGGAGAAGGATCCTGTAGGGGGGAAATGGCTTGTCTTGCTGAGAAAGTGCAGTAAGTGTGGTGGCATGTGGCAAGCGGTGGCTGGGGGACGTGGGGCTGGGGGACACGGGACCAGAGATTGAACAGGGGAGCAGGAAACTTTCACACTGGAGTTTCCATTCCTGAGTGAGCAACTCAGATCTAGCAGAGAGAGAGGCAGCATTTTCACCTTCAGGGATTTTCCTCATTACTCATTAATAGAGAGATATGTGTTTTTGCCATTTTTTTATCCCCTTTTTTTTTTTTTTTTTTTTTTTTTTTTTTTTTGCGTAGGCAACTTATTGTTTCATTTAAGCAAAGTATTTGGTGAGGAATGATGGGGGGTGCAGAAGGAATGAACGCTCCCCTGTTTCCCCGGGTCTGTTCGTGTATCCCTCTCTGGGAAGGTGATCCTGAGTCGCTTCAGTAGAGGTCACTTGTGTGTGTGTGTGTGTGTGTCCCTGGTGTTTGTGTCTAGCATATGCATGTGGTTTTGCTGACTGCACTTGCAGGCTTGTAAATTTTCACCATGGGAAATTACCAACAAAGCCCAATCTGTCTCCTGGCTGCTTTGCACTTTCCGAGGGCGGCTGTACTTGAGCGAGCTGCAGAACGAGAGAGAAAGAGAGAGGGAGAGAGAGACAGGGGGAGTGGGGAGGGGGGGGGAGAGGGAGACGAAGGGTGGGTGGAGGGGGAGAGAGGTAAATAGCCTTAAATCGGAAGGGAGCTGCTTCTCTGTGGTCTTCCACAAGAGCTGCCTGGGCTCTACTGGCTCAGTAATAACTGAGTGACCTTTTCTTTTGCTGTATTATGTCTGGCTGGTAAGGAATTGCATTTTGCAGCTGATAAAGCCCTGACTTCATTCAACTCGGCTCCTCACACGCTGCTTTAGGTAAGTTGTCTTCAGCCAGGACGGAGACAGACAGCCTTGGACTGCAAGATACTAAAAGGAGGACACCTGTAGCTCGGATGCGGTCAACACAATTACTTGGCGGATCCTTGAGGACCTCATTATTTTAAACTTAAAGAATAGCGATCTCCCTCCCCATCTCTCCCACCCCCTCTTTATTTTTTTTTCCCCCAAACAATGCTTCTTTTTGACCTTTCCCAAGGAGAAGAGCTACAGAGCAGCCACTGTGCTTATTGAACTGCCTCCCCTGTATCGCTTAATTGAGAAGGTAAGTGAGGCAACTGTGTTCATAAGCTTTGGGTCATTTGTGTATGTGTGTCTGCATCACTCTCCCTCTTCCCCTCTCTTTCTGAGTCATACGCTGGGTCTGCAATACACACACATCTCTGCACTGCAACTTTCACTCCAAGCTGCAGCTCTGCTGAGACTGTTTTGTGTAAATCATGTGAGGCTTCATTATTTTTATGATGAGACATGCAAGTAGAGGATGCTGAGCGGAACCCATCCAACTGTACGTCTCGAGAAATAGCAGCCAAAGTTAACAATGAATTGCACCACCACCACCACCCCCCTCCCCATCATTATTGTTATTATTATTCTTGCTTCTTCCATAGCTTCTCGAAATACGCTCTCAATTATCAAGGGAGTCGGTTAATTTCCCACTCCTTGGCTTTAATCCACAGCAGTTTAATTTGCAACCGGTTCGGTGCAGGGATAACCCTTTGGGCAGAGCCTAGGCAGGAGCCCCGGCGGAGGTGGACTGGGACGGGAGGGCTGCCGGACTCCGGACCAGTGTAAGAGAACGGCAGCCAAGCTGCTGTGATGAAACACTACTTCTGCCTACCGTCCTTTCTTTTTTTTCACAGCCCCCCCCTTTTTTTTCTCCCTTCATACCGCCACGATACGGTATGCTAACGCTGCATGTGACAGTTTAATCAAACCCATTTGTTACAACAAAGCTAAGGGACCGCTGGGGTGACGGGTTTGCGGGCAGAGATAGGGGAGCATGTGGCTTTGTCGCTCGCCATCACGGTGCGCGGCCGGTGGCCCGGGGTGTGCCGCCCCCCCCCCGCAACACACCGCCCCCCCCCCCTTCCCCCCCCCCCCCGCCCCTCCACGCACCCGGCTGCGCTGCGCCGCGCTCCCGCTCACTTGACCGAGCCGGGGAAACCACTTGGTACTTTTGCCGGGATTTGGTGCTTCAATGAGAAAGCTCTGCGGGCGCCCCTGCATCAACTCATGCAGAAAAAGGAGAAAAGTTTTGGTAAGGCAGCAGCCTCTTGTCTCAGTGCGCACGGAGCAGGGATGGGGCGGGGGGGCGACCACAACGAGAGTGTTTCTGTTGCCTCTTCCATCCCCAGTGCATATGTGTTGGCGTGTGCTCTAAAGAGACCCGAAATACCGCTTCCTAGGACAGCTCGGTAGGACCGCTCTTTAAACCAATTAATCTGTGCTAGGTGCAACAATCATCGCTGCGTGCTTCCCCGGCACCTCCCTCTCCCCTCTTCCATCGCCCCATCCCTGTGATGCTTGAAAAGGAATTAGCACAAAAGGTTGGAGCGCCTAACTCCGAAAGGGATTCTTTGTTGTAGAGTGTATGTTTCTTTCCTCCCCCCCCCCCCCCCCCCCCTTTTAAATTATTTATTTATTTATTTTATTTTGCATGTGAGCTGCATCAAAATTGAACTCAGTCTTGCAAATCTCTTGTTGGCCTTTGCCAAGCACTAGCACTTTGCTGCCATGGTAACTGTAATTAAACTGATAAGAGTGGAAAAATGTCAGTATCTCTGAGCCTTGCAGCTGCATTGGAGTAAAAGGGAATCAAATTGGTTCCCAGCACCACTGCTCTAAAAAAGGACGGAGGGAGTAGGGGGGGCCTGGGGGAAGAGTGGGTGGGTGGGGGGGACACGACAGGGGTAGGAGCATAGCCGAGCAGCTCCCATCCCTGAGATCTGGGTACATCTATTTGCTGTGGTGTTCCTTAGGGGGCTGCAGCCTGCAGGGATGCTCTGGGCCAGTGAACAGAGAGAAACAAGCTTTTAGGCCCAATCTAGCTTTCAAAAAGAGAAGGGGAAAGAAGAAGAGAAATCTTTTGTTTGGTGTCTCTTGGCAATCGACTAGCCATGTTGGCCAAATTCTTTTAATCTGTATCACTGCTCCCAGATTTGGGACTGCATTCCCATTTTTAGTTTTCACCTAACCTCTTCTTTTTTTTTTTTTTTTTTTTTTCCCTCCCCACTTCCCAACCCACCCCTTTTATTTTAAAAAAATAATCAAAAATAATAAAGAAAAAAAGTCTGATTCCTCTGTAGAAAAAGGGGCAGGAGTCGAAGTTTAGTTATACACCATGGAAAATTAACTTGAAAGTATACAGAAGAAACTATATTCAGACTACTCTAAAATCCTTACTCTTATTTATTATTTTTAAAAAAAAAAAAAACAACAAACTGAGTGTTACGGAGTTGCGGTTACTTTGTTGTGTTAACTACAGAAGCTCAGACTGTGCGGATGAATGGCACAGAACAAGAGAGCATAATGGAGGCAATCAACCATTAGGCTGGTTCACAATGCAATCCAGGCAATTAAAAGCTCACCAGAGTTTAAATGAAATGGTTCTACTTATTTCTGTGCACCACACTGCACAGGCTATTATTTATGTCTCTTTTTTTAATTATGATTTCCCTCAAACTGTCAAATAACTCAAAATAACAGGGTCTTGGAGGCACTAAGAATTTTCCACAGAACAGTTTACATGCCAATCTAAAACTAGTTACAACTCCTGATGTGCTACATGTGAGTTCGGAAATGTTTCTTAGGTTCAGAAACCTTAACTTTTTTTAAAAAAAAAATAAAATAAATCTGTGCGTGTATTGTCCTGAATAACTGGAGCTCTGAATGCTTTTAGGGTGAAGCTATGAAGTGGGAAAGTATCGGAAAAGTATTCTTTTTATCTTCTACTAGATCTCTAACTCTCTTGTTGACTGCAGATTGTCTGTCAGTTTGCTGTCTTTTAAAGACCAGTCCACTGATGCTCAATTTGCTTCAAACCGATTGATTTATTTATTTGTTTATTTTAAAGTAGAAGCAAGTTTTCCATTTCTTGCTGTCCATACTACTGTCCTTGGCAGAATGGTGTGCATGCCTCCACAAAGCAGCATGAGGAGAGTGGTCTTTAAAAGTTTTTAAGTGATCCAGTGCATAGTAATATCCACCTCTTCCTCCCTTCACATACTTTTCAAAGACTGTACCACAAACCAGAAACTGAGTTCTGTGAGTCTTGTGCCACACTCAACACCATCAGAGACCAGTCCTGCTTACAGATGCTGCTGTATCACTAGCAAAATGAAGTTCATTACGTCGAATCTTCATTCCCTTTGATTTTTGAGAAGAGTGATGATTGGAGTGAAATGGATTTTTGTTTCTCTCCCTTCCTCCATGAGCCGCATTTAGCTTTTTCCAGCAATCTTTCCTCTTTATCCTGAAATCATGGTTAGAAATCAGTTGACAGTGTTTCATCACATAGTAATAACAGTAACCAGGTATGGGAGTCAGTTGCATCA
This sequence comes from Podargus strigoides, assembly GCA_028020825.1. Taxonomy (NCBI): domain Eukaryota; kingdom Metazoa; phylum Chordata; class Aves; order Caprimulgiformes; family Podargidae; genus Podargus; species Podargus strigoides. The sequence goes on from CM051663.1 coordinate 101,597,429, forward strand.
AACTTATGTGGGGAGACAGAGGGAAACCCAAAATCCTGCAAACCAGGTTATTAAGTTCTCTTTTCAAAAATCCTAAAGGTGGTGGATGGTGATGAAGGTGTCTTATTCCTGACACAGCTTTGTGGTTTATGTGCACTGTCTTGGGGACTGGGGATGGAGGGAGCGAGGGAATGGAGAGAAGGATAGAGAAAGCATATTAGGGTGAAATAAAAAGGGTTAATTTGACAGTGACAGACTAGGTACTGAAATGTCTCAGTTCTGAGAACACATCTGCTCTGTGATGCAGAGCATGGGTAGGACTCTGCAGAACTGAAGGCAAAGCTGGGTTTAGTTTTTTGGTTTGTGTTTTTTTTTTTTCCATCTTTAACTAGCCTGGGTGTAGCACTTACGGAATTGTATGGCTTTTTTGGAAGTGCTCCATATGCTCTGCTTTCCTGAGGGAGGGGGAGAGGAGGGCACCCAGGCAACTGTGCGGTGTGCCGCTACCTGGCATTTCAGTGGCGAGCAGTTTGGATGGGCTTGTGGGTGCTGTTGGCCTCTGAAAGGGGCCTTCCTGTGTTGTAAGAAATAAATGGGTACTTAAACTGCAGCCTGGAAAAAGCTGGTTTGACAGTAAGCTGCAGGTATTCTTATTGCCAAATTAAGAGCGAGCTAAAAATACACGAGCGCGTATCTGAAAAGTGTAACTGCATTGGAGATCTTATGGGAGCATTAAAGGGAAGAGAGATGGTCTGTGAGGTGATCGGCATTAAGGTGGCTCATATGATATAGAGAAAAGTAAATAAAAAATGTTCTGTTTTCAAAATTAAGCAATTTACTCCAGGGCATGTGAAGAAAAGGGCACATGCAACAAATTTGGAGATACGTAAAATACTTCTCTGAATGCTGGTTTTTGCTTTTTTGTTTAAAGCCTTTTTACACTTAGAAAAAAAAAGAGCAACTTTTTTTGTTTTGTAATGAAGCAGTTGTTTGGGGATTTTTTTTTTTTAACTCATTAAAATAGAAGCAGCGTCCTTGCAAGTAAAGTGCAAAAAGATCAGATCTATCAGAGAAGCAAAACATTCCTTCCCTCCAGAAGCTGCTGCAGATTGAATCCCTAATCTGAAGATGTTGCCAGGGGGATGTCAGCACCACCTTTTCTTTCAGCCTCGGGAAAATAGACATGCAGGATTGCTAACATGACTTCTACGCGGTGTCTGCCCCTTTTCCCTTGTCCCTACAAGGAGGGTTTGGGTTAACCAATGTGAATGGCAGTGCTCTGTCTACTTTCCTTATGCAGCAAATGTGTCGAGAACTGTGCAGGAGTATGTGCAAGACTGTGCAAGCTGTAGTTTTATTTGTAATATAATAACCTCTCGTTTGCAGCATACACCTCAGGAACTATCAGGCTTGATTGTTGCAATTTGCTCAGATATTCACTTGTTTAGCCTTGTTTCTGTGGCACCTTGTTCCCTTCAGCTGATGCAGGACAGTAGATCAGCCTGGATCAGAAACTGTCAGTCTCCACTCTCTAACCCGCTTCCTTATCAGGCAACAAAATTTTTACATTAAGATTTTTTTCTTTAAAGCCTTTAACTGTGTTAGCTCCTAGTTTATCCTGGTTTCCCTCGAGCTAAAGATTAAGGTCCTAGAACAGCCCTTCATGATTCTGAACTTCTTTACTGAGTTCCAAGAAGATGATACAAATTGTGGCTGGTTTTATACATTTGTCCTCTACATGACCAAAGAGAGGGGCTGGGGATAAGCATGTTGTTGGCATTTTGTAGATATTTATGGTCTATTGTGATATGCAATTTTACAGATTACAGTTTTTGGACCGAGTGCAAGTTCCAGCAGCACCTCCCTTTACAGTTTGGTATAGGTTTTTTACCAAAGATGTCTGATATTTTCACTGCTTGTAGTCATTTATTTGTAGCCGTGTTAATTTGGTGCTTCATGTATGTACCCTGGGTTCAGGGGAGTCAGCTGGCAAATGAAAATACTGTAAAGGTTCAGTCTTTGTCTCATGGTGCCTGTTCAAGAAGAGATATGCGTGTTTGTTCTCAGATCTGTCACAGACTTGCTGTGGAGCCCTGTGCAGGTGGCTGGATCTCATCCTCCCCCTTGTGAACCAGAAACAGATCTTACTAGTCTATAGGTGGTGTAGGAGCTATGAGAGTAGCATCGACTGGGGAGCAATAGGAAAGCAGCAATGACCTTCTTATTGATAGAAAAATATAGACCTTACACTTTTGTTATGAGCTTTGGATGTTAAGCAGCAGCACTGCCGTGGTACTTTGGGGTGCCCACTAGGAGAACTGTCTTGCATATCACTGAACGGCTAATGTAACAGATGAATATATTGCTCCGAAACGCATAATAAAGTATATTGCAAAGAGAAGACCAAGGCTGTTGTGCTCGTATGTCACAATAAGAATTACTATTTCTAAGTCAGTGATCAGCTTTGCAGGTGAAACTTGGGAGTTCAGCTTGGTAACTGTCACTTAACTGCCTCTACAGTCGCTGCGGTCCACATAAATTCAATGTGTTCCACATACACATATGCATGGAGATCCCTGGGATGCCTCAGCCAACAAAGCATTTACCCTCTTGTTTTGCAGCACTAATATCTATAAAGGCACACTGTTATAGAGCTTCAAAGATTATACTCATTTTCATGTTTTCCGTATGAGAGCTTTAAAAAAACAGAACAAACAAAAACCCAAACCCCAACCTGTTTGTGTTCTAGCTCTTTGAGCCTGCCTGTCTGTAGTGGTGTGTTACAGCACCAGCCGAGATCTGCTGAGAGAACCTGGGACTGTAAAGATTTCTTAACAGTAGGTAGTAGAGTATTCTCGATGAGGAGCTCTTGAATTTGCTTTTCTTTGTTGAGAGACTCTATTTGACCTTTCCCAGTCTCTGCATAATAAGAGTGCCATACCCTGAATTTTGGGGGACAGTTCGCTTGTTGGCAACAACATTTGTTCCCCAATCTTGCCAAATTCTCATTTTAGTATTCAGATGCACTCTAATGAGTACCATTTTAAGTTACATCTCTGATTGGCTTTAAAACAGTGAGAGAATCTAATAAGCAAACTGCATGTCAGCTCTCTCTCTGGTGCCTGCTGGATGTCCAACAAAGCATCTACAGGGCAATGATTTTGCTTATTCTGAGAAATGATTTTAAGAGAATTGGTCTGAGTGTTATGGGATGGCATTTTGTGTGATTAACCAAGAGAGACCAGTCTGTAAGCACTTTGGGGCAGTGACCTTCTCTCCCCATTTACTGTAAAACTGTGGGCAATCAATTTTTGTATGGATTTTTGGAAGCTAGATGCAGTGGTCTGTATACCATGGCTCAGCTGTGTTCCACTTTTACCAGTTCTCTCCATTAAACAGTGGTTCAGACATTTAAATTGTTATTTAAATGATCTCTGCTATTACATCAAAAGATACAGATACTTAATGTACACTACTGTACTCCTTGTACTGTACTAGCTGTCGGCTAAAATTGTGATTGGAAAGTGGGGCAAAGTTTTTTTTATGCATGTTTTGATTTATTTTTTTTTCCCTTGACAAACTAACAACTCTCTGACCTTGTGCAGATTATTTAAAATCATATTTTTCAGAAGGTTCTTATGCTGCATGTTGTAAATAGAGATGCTGCTACTGAAGTTTCTGGAAATCTGATTGCTTCATTCATGTGACTGACAAAAACTGAAATCTTAAAAAACCCAAAACACCCCTACCCAGCACCAAAGTGTTTATGTCAAACCTCCCTGAAACCCTGGCCCTGTGCTTCTAATAACTTCAGTCTTTTCGTCTTTAGAATCTGCAGTGGTTTTATATTTTATTAAGATAGTTCAAATAGGTCCAAATATGTAAATTTAGCTATGTTTGCCATCATACTTGTTCTGTTTATTTAAATTTTAGGTTGCTAGATATTCGATACTTTGTGAGAAAGTAGATGACTTTTCAACTGAACTGTTTTAATTTTTAATTTTAACTTTTTTAATCCTATTTCTTTTCAGCAAAGAGACCAGGTAAATGAGGTGTTAAAGAGAAGCTGTGGATCTTGGAAGCAGTGGAAGTTTCTGCTCTGAAATTTATTTTAATGTTGTTTTCAGCTTGCTGTAGACTATCTAGGTTATTTCATCCTATCTACACTATAGCCTTTTCAATGAACTGGATGTGAGGGGAGCGGCGAGGCGGAGGAAGGAAAGGGCAAGACTTGCACCCAAGAGAATATCTATTTTCACTTTTCTCTTGTCTTGTTGTGTTTCAGGTATACAAATGCTCTCAGTCCAGCCAGACACCAAGCCGAAAGGTTGTGCTGGCTGCAACCGTAAGATTAAAGACCGGTATCTTCTAAAGGCCCTGGACAAATATTGGCATGAAGACTGCCTGAAATGTGCCTGCTGTGACTGTCGTCTGGGAGAGGTGGGCTCTACCTTGTACACCAAAGCCAACCTTATCCTTTGTCGCAGAGACTACCTGAGGTAGGCCATGTCCTTCTTATGTTCACTGACAAACTTGCTAAATCTGTTCAGCCCTTCACGTGTAGTCATTGTTGCATAAGCAGTACTTGAGGGCTGCAAGTGTATGTGGAAGATGAGAAAACAAATACCATTGTATGGCGTTAAAACTAAAATCTCACTCAAAAAGCACACATAACCAGGTCATGTGAGTGGTTGCTAGTTTTCTGATGTTAATACTAGGGGTCCTGCACTCAGAGGAGGAGGGGAATAGAGTAAACTCCCGTGTTTCTCACAGGACTCTGCTCCCAGCGAGCTGGTGGTCTCTTCCTCCTCCTCCCTGCAGCATGGAGGTGGACAGACATTGTGGTCTGAAACTGTGCAAGTGGTTCTCACTAGCTCCAGTGCAGGGTTTGAACTCTCTAAGTGAGAAGTGCTTCACTTGTCTTTGCTTATCTGCTTTTGTCATCTTTGTTTGCCGGAGGGATTTAATTTATGGCACTGGAAGATTTTAGGAATGCTGCCGTTTAGCTGTTAGAAGCTAAGATGGCCAACTGTCTTCCCCATACTAAATAAACATGTAGCTAGTGGGCTCAAATCCACTCTGGTCCTGATTTAACCTGGTGACACTGGGTAGTCTGTTGTCACTTCTCAGATAGCAAATTGTCACCTGATTTCCTATGTTCTTGTTTGCTTACTAACCTATCTTGTCAAAAGCATTTGAGGTATAACTTGCAGCAAAGGACTGATGAGCAGCACCAGGCTAGTTTATCTGCAGATTGTATGTGAATAAATAGGATTGCTTTGCAAGAGCTAAGTTTAATCAGGAAGTTTAGTCTCCCTAGGCTCTCAATAGTAAATAGAGAAGGCTCCTCTGGGGTGATTCAGAGCACCTATTTCCTATAGGAGCACCTTTCCTCCATTCCCTCTAGAGGGGGTCTAGTGAGACTAGCTGCTCCAGGCTAGCATGAACTTCTGGGAATATTTCTGCTGCCCCTGTAGTGCAGCCTTTTCCTTTTAAAGGGACATTCAAGTCAGTAATACATTGGGGAAAAATTAAAATTCTCTTTGAATGAGTCAACTTACAAGTTCAGTGTAAGCGCAGGTACCAAACAGTAGGTATCCACACACTGTTTGGTTCCCAAGTTGTACAGCATGGGTAGGCTAGAACAGGAATCAAGACTGAAGCATTAGTAACAACTGTTGGTACTCTGGCTCTCCACATTATAACCTGTTTTTTCCTAGAGTGGAACAAAAAGCTTTGCAAATGGGTTGTGTGTTTGTTGAGCTGGGGCTGCAAGGCAGATCAAGGTTCTTCAGGCATGGGCTTGGACTACTTAGTGGTAAAAGTGCTCTGCTACCCATTAAAACTCTGAACTGAACACAAGATAGAGTGCAGGGAACTGAGCATAGAATATGCATCTTAAAGCTGCCAAAGAAGTAGGTAACAAAACCTGACTTTTAAAAGCTGGCAGGGAACTGATTGAATACAAGAGAACTGTTGTACGTGAACCGAGGTCACTTGTGATCTTAGAGTATGTGTCTATAGAGAGGGGTTGGAACAGCTTCTGGGGGAAAGGTAACACCCTAACTTTTAAAACTCATTTTAGGAATCTTTCTACAAGTGCCTGCAGGAGTGAGAAAACTGTGCTATGGTTCTTTGATCCGAGTTCCAAATTTACCGGAGACTTTGAACTTGCCGAATCTCCCAAGTGCTACTGCAGCAGATCCGATGTTTTGAAATAAAATGTTTAAAATCAAAACCAAAGGTGATCTAGTAGTAGAGATGAGAGCAAAGCATTTCCCCAGCACAGGTGTACACACACACACACACACACACTCTGTTGCTCTCTGGTCTTTGAAGGTCTAACAGGAGTAAATATTTTGCTAACAGATTGCTAAATTCATACTAAGTGACTCAGAGAAAGGGAACTGTATTTTTTATCTTTCATGACCAGATTCAAAACTCATATATTTTCCACTAGTGAAACCACTGTATATGAGAAATCCTGTAATAAATTTTAAGATGTTTCTGATTTTTGTCTCAGGGTACATCAAGACTTAATGAAGCTCTCCTGTCATGAGCCTTTTTTTAGTGTTTCTTGTGAGTGCATAGATTTAAACTTGGTATTTACACTAAACTTCAAACTGATACACTTAAGGTAATTGCAGATAGTCATTTGCCTCATTGCATCTTATCTACTTAGTTAAGCAGTGAACCTATAAAAGTGATCTTTTTAATGCTAATGTAGAAACTAGTTACATGTTCTCTAGCTTTGTAGTCAAATAAGCTTTCATATTTAGCTACCCACTTGATATGAACTTAAAGAACAAATTACTTTGTACTAATGATCAGATTAAGCTTCGATTACATTTTCAAACTATCCTCTTATTTTATTTTTTTTTAACCATAAAGGGAGTCTTTGCTACATATAAAACTGTTCTAGCTTCCTATTAATTTATGTGGTGCCCTCTAGAGGATATGCGGCTTGCACGATACTATAAAGAGTAAAATTGCTTATTAACTTGTCTCTCTGTGTTCATTACGTCTTTCGATAAGACAGCCATTCTATAAATGCTATAAGTAATACCATAGCCAGTTCGAGTGCTTTAACTCTCATGGTTAAATTCACAAACTGTGTCATTGTGTCTTTGGCTATTTGCAAAGATACATCCAGTATCTCTAATTTAGAGGTGCCTGCCAAAAAACTAAATGCTCCCTCAGCCCTGGTGTAGACTCTTGGTCTGCATTTGAGCTCCCAGGTACCCACTTTCATGAGCTTTTTATAAATACTCTATATCTTCAGAACTTCAAAACTTGGTTTGCTTTAGGTCTCTCCTTTTGGTAAAATTACTTAATTTTATTATATTAAAATCTTTTTCTCTGGGTTGCAGGGGGTGAGGGGAGTTGAGGGGATGGAAGAAATCTTTAATGAGGTAATGAGCTTGGAAGATGCTTTGGGTGGGAGAGGCTTTACTCTGGAAGCTGTTTCATGTAAGTCACTCCAGTGGTTTCAGAGGTGGCGTAAGACACCAAGGGTATTAAGGTGGCCACAGCAGGAATGAACTCTGTTTTGTTAACGAGGATGAGAACTGACTTGAGTAAAGAAAGGACTCAATGTTAGGAATAGCACTCGGTGAAAATAATATGCAGGGTATAATTCCCCTGCAGGCTTCTGTCTCCTGCTTATACACTCCTGGGTCAGAAAGTGAAGACTTAATTTAAGGAACTTAGGTTTACGCCAATATTTCAAGTCCATTTACAGTAAGTGAAATATGCAAGAAATATTTTTTTTCCCTCCAGAGCTGTACGGTGACATCTTAATGTATCAGCCTATCCTCCTCTGTACTGTCTTCTGACTGGCAGCATGTCCATTTACAAGCACAATATTCCCTTTGAAATCTGTCATTACTGCCATTAATGACCAGTCATTGTGTTAACAGCCCTTGGGCTGTTAACATGTCAAACTGGTTGCTAACTGGAATGTTATTACTTATTTAAACTTCAGGTATGAGTTGTGTGAAATGCATTTTGGTTGTATGGTCTGGGCTGCTTCTGCTCGAAACAATAGGCAAACAGCAGAGCATTTGCCTTTGGGGTGCCAGGGGATTTGCTTTCTGTTCTATCTGCTCATTTGATTTCTGCGTATTTGTGAGGTCCTCCTACCCCTGAGCAGCTTCCTAATTTTAGGTGCAACTATATGCAATCCCACCTTTGCCTTGCTTGCAAACGGGCAACCACAGATATTTCCGGATGCACAGTAATGCGTGCCACACATTTGAGATTAATATCTGGCCTCTAAAAGTATAAAACGAAAGACCGACAATTACATGTAACTCCGTTGTATTAAATAATGAGCTTCCTCGGATGCAGTGAAAATATGAAAGTACAGCTGTGCTAAGCTGGTAGCAATGTAGGTCAATCACCCTTTTCACTTAGGTTTTTAACTACGCAAACCCTGCTGAGCGACCAATGACTACAAAGTGCTGTTTCATTCCTATTTAATTTTGGCAGCATTTTACTGAAGAGTAGGCATTCATGCAGCTAAATTATCTTCACCGTTTCTGGTTTTAACTCCAGCTCCATGATACTAAATGTTGGAGTGCATATCTCTTAGTAAACACAAAGAATATGTTTTCAGATTTTTATTTTCTTTTTTCAAATCCATCTCTTAACATGGAAATTGAATTAGAACTTTTATTACTTTTTTGCACAATTTCCTTGGCCAGGCAAACAGATCATAAGAAAAGGATTAACAAAACTAATATATTGGAGTGGAATTTTTGCCCTTAAACACGTCTTGAACCTTATTGGGGATGGGGGGGACAGTGCCACAAACATCTACCCTCCCATGTCGCCCAACCTTAGTATTAATTTCACTCTTAAATGTACTGCAGGCTTTAAAAGTACCACTGAATAGCTACGAAGATGAGTATATCACTATTCCCGAAGAATGGGGCAGATAGTTGGTTTTTGTTGGTTTGTGGTATTTTTTTCTTCCCCACTTGCTGGTTAAAAGACCTGAGACAAGCCAAGTTTTTAAAATACATATATTGGATGAGATCTCATAAACAATGAGACATGACTACAGAAACTAAAATGCCCAACATAAGCATCGTAAAGATGTTGTGTCTGTAAAATATTTTGCTTGTGAAAGGGTGCAGTCTGAAAAGAGTAGAGTTCAGGAAGTAGCCTTTTCTTGTGCAACTGCTCGCACTCTAAAAGCAAGTATTACTAAAAAAATTATTACATAGGAATACTTAGAGAGACTTAAAATGTCTTGTGGCCTGGTACTGATTAGCAGGTCCTATTTCTGTCTCATGTCATTGAAAGTGCACATTAAGTATTGCAAGCACCTAAGATATCGGCTCTCTTAAATACATGCATAAATACTCAATATGGATATTTTCGCAGGTAGTGGCTTATAAGGGGTTTTCAAAATGACACCTCAGTATGCTTCTTGCCCAGCTTGATTAACTAAGGGTAGGTCTTTAAAGATTTAAGCACTCTGAGTTTTCAGGAATATTGAGGTATTTACAGAAGTGAGGCTTAAGAGAACTCCGCTTTCTTCACTAAAGCTGTGTAGAACTGAACCCTTAGTGATACACTAATATCCTTGTTGCAATGCATTGAAGTATTCAAGGGAGTACTAGTTTGCCGGAATAGGCCCTAAAGATATTTTAAAAACATACAAAAATGTTAGGTGTAATGGTCTTCTTGCTCTAATTTTGCTGCATATGAGATAAATGTTCTCTTAAATTTACATTAATTGTATCATATAGCATGTCTTAAAAAAAAGCAAGAAAAATTTCTCCCACTAATTGCCAAAGGTTTTGAAACCCTCCAAACACCTTAATAGTTGTTGAAGAGACTATAAGTAGAGTAATACACGTACACACAGCTAATCCATGCAATTTGCAAATAATAACGCTTTTGATTTAGTTACACTCTGGCTAGTCTAGCTTGTTCTTATTTTAGTTCATCTGTGATAGCTTTTAATAGGAAACATTTAATTAAGCTGTTAAAATTGGTGTTTAAGTCATGTTGAAATGCTGTAAAATGTGTGTACTCAAGTTTGACACTCTTCAGTAGTTCCATGTGTTTCCTCATATCTGCTGGTATTTTTCTTCAGAGCTGCCAAATTTTTAATAATTGTGTTATTTTTGGTGGCTTAAAATATACAGTTTAAATTCCAAGAATGTGAATGTTCCCTCTTATAAGGCTTCTTGAAAACCAGGCACTTCTTGTGTGTTGTCAAAATACCTCATTAATCCCCTGGAAACCTTCAAAGAATTTCAGATGAAAGTACAGTGCCTCTTAAAGCTTGTCCTATAGCTCTTCATTGCCTTTCTACAGTACAACGGATTTTGATAGAAAATTATTTTACTACAAAGATTTTGTCAATTTATAGCAGCTCAATAAAGCTTAATAAAAGTAGTGATTTTGGGGCAGCCTAGGTAAGTCTGCAGTGCCAGAGGATGGGATAATATTCTTGGGAAAAGAGCAATTCTATAGGTCTGCTTAGTATTTTCTATAGTCTCATTTAAAGGAAATGCAACTTTCTTGTTTTCTTCCTTGCTGAATTTTTCCTCAGAAGTGACTTGAACTAGTGTTTTTATGAAATATGTTTTGAATAATACTCATATTAAAATGATTGAATTCAGGAGTAAATATGATATGATAAAATATATGATACGTGATTTGACATTCAAAGTTTAATTGAAAACTTTCTGCATTTTTAGCCAGAAGCATATGTGAAACAATGCATCTATTTATAATGTAGTAGAGGAATATTTAGCTCTTACTGCCTTGCATAGAGATGCCTTTAAGAAGTTCTGATTTCTGCTCCTTTAAAAAAAAATAAATTATTTTATGTGTTTGAAATGTTAACTATTAATGTTAACTAATTTACCCAAAATTGAAAACCAAATCTCTACTACGTAATTTTTTAAGAAAAGTTTCTTACTGAATTTTATTATAATGTATTTGCTATATTCTTCAGTTGTTCAAGATAATATATAGCATTCCTTCTTGATGTGAATGTTTGAGTAATAAATTACAAGCATAGTTGTTTTTCCTAAAAGTATAGTCATGAGCAAAGTGAAAACTTCAAATACTGCTCACCTGGAAAAAAGAGTTTTCATGTAGAATTTCATAATAGATAATTGAGACTTGGCCATCAAAGTGGACATTGTTAAACACTTTCAGCCCTCCTGACTTTAAGAATTGCTTACTTTCTTGATTTCTCACTGAAGTTAAATATATTCATCATGGATTTGAAAACCAAAATACACAGTATGCAATACTCAAATAATTTCTAAATTCGATTGGTCTTAACTATTGATGTCCTTAAGAATCCATATTTTGGGTATACCTTACTAAATGCATTGGGTTTTGATGGTTGACTTCCTAAAGCATTCCTCCGTATGATGGTGGATGACCTTTTAAACAAATCTAAGTAATTGTCACAAGCTTTTTTTTTTTCTGGTCTAAATATTCTTGAATTTTTGTAGTTTTTCAGACAGAAATATCTAAAGCAATGAGTCTACATTGTCAAAAAGCTTTACATATTTTACACTTACTTACTTCCCTGTAATGTAATTTTGTTACTGTTGTTTTATACCTTCCTGAGGCTGCTTCTTGCATATTCTGAATCAATTAGCCTTTCAACACTTGAGTCTCATTGTATGTGATTGGTAAATTTTTAAATGGCTATGGATGTCAGTAGATTCATATTTTAAAAGTGAAAACTCTGTTTAAGGCATCTCTAGAATGTGCTGCTTTTTTAGTTGTATGTATGAATCTATTAAATTGTCATCTTCCTGAAAAAGGATGGAGGGAAGAGCCATCTGTACCTGATCAGACCAAAAAAAAAAAAAAAAAAAAAAAAAAAAGAGTCTGTAATGGGCTAGAAATAACTAAAATTTGGATTTACATAAACTGCTCATTTTGATTCTTTCTAATACTTAGAAAGTTATTAAAACAAAACCAAACAAAATCTCTGAAACAGATCCTGGGTCAAAAAATTCACAAAAGATCTTGACCACATACTGGTAAAAATACAAATTTTTCAAACAGCAAGATAAATATTCACCCAAATATGATCCTTAGCAGGCCATGTAGCAAAATAAAACAATATACAGTGAAGATACCTTTTTGCAAGCTCTCCATGCTCATGTCCTCTCTGCATATCTGCTTGGTATTATACTTAAGCATATATTTAATGCAGAAATCATGGTGGAATTCTGCACCTCACATTATACAGGTACTTGCAATATGATCATGGTCCCATCTTCTCTAAAACCAGCAAAGACAGACTTTAAATGTCTGCTAAAAATTAAGCATCTTGACAGCCCCATGGCAATTGGTGAGGTTAGTTACAGGCTTAATTTAAGATGTCATGATGGAGTGCTAGTACAGCCTGTTCACAATTCAGTCCCTCTCCCAGTTTCACATCAGAACAGCAACTACCAGCAACTGGAGAATATTTAGCACCTATTTTGTAGAGAGCACGATGGCCTCCATTATTAACTGCAAAATATTTTCCTTTGGGATTAGAGTGAACCCTGTTTATCTATTTTATAACAAAATGCAACACAAGGGAACTTTTGACTAGCAGAAAATTGCTACTTTTGTAAAAGAGTTCATGTTCAGTTCTGGAATGATGTTCCTCAGGAAATTCTCCTGCAGGTCTTGAGTGAAGTGACATTCTGAAGTACTGGAATTTAATTTCATCTTTTCTTTTGCAAAAATGATGTCTTATATCGGCACATAGTTGATGAAACTGAGAATTGCACAACATGTAAAGATAAAATTAGTTTTGGGGGGTGAGAGCAGATAACATCGGGGATTTTACAGTATCTTTTCTACATTTAGGGGAGGTGAGGGTGAGTAAGAGAGAATAAGTCAAGTTATACATTTGGATGTGCTGCAAATAATGATACATTGGACTAATTAGCAAGGCACTATACTACACTAGATAGCAAATGCCCTCTTGCTCTTATATTACTGCTTTCATATTGCACTTTTACTTTGAACAAAGCTTGAACCTTTGGACTTTGAGCACAGGAGTTATCACTTTTCTCTCTTGATACTAAAATGTGCATAATGCTTGTGAATCAAACCTGATTTTTGTTCAAGACAAGCTTCCAAGCCATAAGTACCAACATACTCAGAGTCTCAGGTTCTAGCTTAGTGAATAGTATTTACTATATCGTAACCCTGCACTGAACAGTGTAATTGTTGCACTGTGGAACAAAGTAAATATTGGTTTTATTTTATAATGTTATTTATTTGCAGATACCTTAAAGAAAAATAAATATTAGAGAAAAGGTGATACAAATACAGATTCAATAATTAGCCTCTCCTTTAACTACATCTGCTCTAAGAAACAGACGAATTTACTATTGCTGATCAACTTCTAAAAATAGTTCCAGTAACAATCACTGAACTTTGTCTTTTAGATAAATCTTTGGGAAGGATTTCTAGATAGTGATAGCTTAAGTGAGTTACAGGCTACGGATTAGGGATGGTAATAACAATTGCAGTCACTGTGAATTATTGTCTTAGTTCTCATCTTCTGTCACTATGGCTGCTTCTACATAAATTTTGTTTTTCTGAAGTCAGGTCTGCTGCCTTCAGAGCTGCTACTCTACCAAAATATTGCCCAAACTTTTCAAAGAAATCTTTATGAGCCTAATGTGTCTGCCTTATACAAAGTGTCAAGAAGGGGGACAATAAGAGTCTCAGTAAGGAGCTGTTCTGCACTAGTTTTTGTTGGCTTCCTTATTTAATTTTTAATCTGATACATTTAAGAACACTTTATACTGAAATAACATTAACCCTAATCCTACAAATGTACACTACATGCTTGACTTGATGCACCCTGGATAATCCTAGTGAAAGCTATAGGGCCTTACTAATTTAGAAACATGCCTTAGTAAAGCCAAATATTTAAAATTGGAATGGTTTTGCCTGCAAGCCTATCTTGAGTTGCTGTGTCCTCATTTTTAGTGTGCTACAGATTGTACAGCAATTAGCCCTACACACAACACGATGTCCCTTCCTAGCCCAAAGGGCCAGGAAAACCTCAAGCCTACTGCTCTGCTCCTGGCTGGCCACCTTGCTGCCATGTCTAGGATGTCAATTGCAGTTTTGACACCTTGTCCTGTTTCTCTCTGACAGAAAGAGTGGTTATTTGTATGCTAATCCTACATGCCACCACTTCCAAATCAAACTGCTGGTGGCTGATTTAAGGGTCTATCTTGAGGCTTGTCTATACAACCCTGCTCTCCATGGTTTTCCTGAGAGACAGGAGGTGGGACAAAAAGTTATTAAAAAGCCCTGGGGTTTTGTGTTGATGTTTGTGAATCTTAGGCTCTTAATTCACTTTATCTTCATGCTCTAAATTTGTGCTAATGAACCTGTCCTGTGTACTTAGCAGCTTTGGGCTTCTAGAAGGATGCATTCATTTTTATTAAGATATTAAATTCATGCATTTTTATGCTCCATATAGTATTAAAAAAAAAATCCAGCATGACATTGAATACTTATAACAGGAAGCACTAAAAAGTAAATTAAAATATATTCTTTCTGCTCAGAATTTCACTTATTAAAACAATCTTAAAATCTAGAGGAAATGCTGCAAACACTGCAGCAAATGTGCTAATTTTAATGAGCCAGGCTGTAGTCTGAAGTTAGCAAAGAGTGCTTCCCCCAGCACCTCCTTACCTAATTCAGTCATAATGTGGAGTGAACTGCTAGTAAAAAGAGTCAGCAAGCAAAGTAAAGAGAAAAGACTACTTCAGGAGCACACATTCAATGATGGGTGTCTTCTGTGCTCTTTCGGGGCCTTTCAATGTGTCCCTGTCAATGTTGCAACTAATCTCTGTCTCCAGGTGCAACACAGCCTGAGCGTTTTCCTGTAACAGCCGTAACAGTGTCTTACTCCTTCTCCCTATTCCTTGAGTCTTTTAAGTAGGTTCTCACCTGATCATTATAGGTAAAATATGTGTATATGTTTTATAAGAGCACATCTGAATTGAATAGGGTAGGTGGTAGTGCCCATTTTGAGTTCTTTAACAATTTGGCCACGGAATAGTCTGAAGGTGAGCACAAGTACATCTGTTACGGTAAGCAGATGATTGCTTTCACCCAGTTCATTTCCCTCTTAATAGAAATATATCTTCTCTACTAGAAGACCCCTGAGGTTTACTCTAAATAAAAGTTAGTATATGTTTGCAAAATTTACTGTAATTTGTCATATTATCAGTCTTGATAGGAATGTATTGTGTCTGAACAAATAACTCTGGAACCAACTATCCTAAGTAATCTTATTATTAATCATGTAGTCTTACTGTGTTGACAGATAAACAGTTTTCCTCACGACCTGTTGAAAAAGTAATTTTTATATATTTTATATATGTGTGTGCATAAATATATGTGTAAGGTTATTTTAGCAGATGTACAACCATTCTAATTTTTTAGTCTGATGCTTTCATTTTAACCACCACGAATATTTTTCTTCTGAATTCTAGCTCTTTCTTCTCATAAGATGAGCTTTTTGATTTTATGGTGTGATTTTTTTGGAAAAGTTAGTTCTTGCCACCAACTCCTACATGCCTCATGTTTGGCTTATTTTTGCAATACTGTCAATATTATGTAAGTAGTATAGTGTTGCTTTTAGAACAGTATCAAAAAGCTGGTATAGGGACACAAAAAGAAAGAAAAAGAAGAAAAGAAAATTGGGATGGGAAGGAAACAAATTTAGAAAATGATTGCAAACATGTTTAGTTTCCCGGAAAATCTTGCCTAAGTGAAAAGATGTGATTTTTGTCAGTGTAAGCCTGGAAACTACCATCCCTGCAAGGCACTAAAGAACCAAACTTCTTACTCTACCCAAACTCTGAAGAATTGTTTTATACATGTTTTTAAGCACTGCTTCTTTGAATCCTGAAGCTGTAGCTGACTTCTTGTGAACCAAATCTAATCTAGACCCAGTGTGCTTGTCTGTTGAGAAAAGCCATTGTAAACCACCGCTCCATAGCCCATGTGCTATATTAGCTTCCAGCAGTGCCTTGCTTTCCAGATTGGATGATGGCATCCAAAGATGGCATCTTCCTAACAGGAGGGATAGGCCAGATATTACCAGTGTATTTGCTGTCTGTCCCTTAGTTTGTCAGAGGAAAAAAACACAGACAACCCAACATACAGCATTTACTGCTAATTCAGCCTCACTGTAGTGTTCCTTGTTAAAGGCACTACTGCTCATGGGTGGAGGATGCACTGCAAAGTTCGTGTCTGCCCCTGCTTCAATGGCATGTGTCTGGTGTGCACTGTAGTCTCTTCTTCCTTCTGCTGTGTATAAGGGGCAGTACACAGTAGGTTGGCTCTAGTTTTCACATGAAGAAGATGAAGAAGATGAAGAAGCAAAAGGATTAACAGCTGCACCTTTCTCTCTGCTTTGCCTGAAATTTCAGAATGTCAAAGATGACAGAAATGTGATGCTGGTGTAGGCGACTGTCCTTCCAATCAGTAATATTTTGAGAGGAAAAATTATTAAATTGCAAATTTAAGAAAACTTGTCAAGGGAAGAAAACATCAGTTGTCGTTAGATGGGACCCCTGCTCTCTGTTCCTCAAACTAAATGCAGTCACTAAGACAGCTGCATCTGGACAGATCACTCTTCCATAGACTTGCAGTCTTCCTGTCAATTTTTCATCTTCCTTGTGCTCAAAGGGAACACCATCAAACTGGACAACTACCCACTTTTTAGTGATTGGGAAAGAATGACAGTTTGTGTGATCCAAACTGAGTGGTTTTGCTGCAAGATTAATTCTGGAGGTCCTCTGTCATTCTGGATGTGTGGGGATGTGTGAACTGAGGTTTTCCATCACGTGTAGAAGTTCTGGTAAGGAAGAAATATCAGCTGGGATTACCCCAACCTTTCACTGTGTTCTACATCACTATTATGAAACCTCCCACGCTCAAAAAAACCACAACCCACAATACAAGGACAAAGTCCTATCACATTCTACTAGTTCCTCCATAATAAGCATATGAAAAATATTAACACATGCTCACTAGAAAACAGATGAAAACAGCACATGCAGCATGCCAAAAGATGGCTAAATTATGGCAGCAGATGGTTGGCTGTGCCAGATTTAAAAGGTCAACATCAAAAGGCAGGCTGGGAAAAAGTTCCAGTAAAGGGGCAAGAAAGAATAAAGGCTTGAAGTCATAGCATGTTGCTATATCTGTCCCAACATAAATGATGTCTGGTCACACACTTATTTATATTGAATGCTTCTTCTCATGGTCCTAACTATATTGAGCATGCTGTTGGTTCTTCCTTAATACAATCTCCAAAGGTCAATCAAGTTAAAGAGTCAGGCTGATGAGATTAGATATTACTTTAAAAAATTACTTAAAACACTGTGTTTGGAGACAGGCCTGAACATGTCTCCAATATAATTCTGTCTGGTCTGCTCCAGGTTCATGTATCTTTTCCTGGAAACACTGTGTGAACTGAGCTGATCTACTTTAGTTCCGAGTGTGCTTTCTCGTTCTCTGGTGATAGCTGAAGTATCTGCATGTTCTTAGGAAGAGATGAGGGAGACTTTTGGGCACGGGACAAAAATAAAATGACATATTTAAGGGGTTTTTTAATGCTCCAGGGAGATTTTACTATCTGAATTGTGTGCAGCAAGCAGGGATTTTTCATTTCATACATCATTCATGACTTGCTGCAGTGATTGCAGAAAGTTGCACAAGCTGAGTGGCTGCTTGCACCAAAACATAGAATTTTTAGTTTGTGAGTTTTAACAATGGATGTTGGAGCTTTATTAAGGTTTCACCCACAATCTGCAGTGGGGAGATATGGTGTCGGGTGTTAGAGAAAAGGAATAATGTGTCTGAGGACACTGAAGGATATACAGTAATAACTATGGCAAGATCCAGCATGTTTTTTCCTTCCCCCTCTTGTTCTCCCATTGCTATTAACTTGATGCACAAGGAAGGTGAGCAGGTCCTCAGCTTTGTCTTTAGTCTACATATCAAAGTCTTGCAGTAGCACTAGCTGAGGACTTTGTTTTACATTAGGCTGCTGCACTGATACAGACCTGTGAGTGGCATGTGAAGTTTGCCTCTATTTTCACCTTCGCATGCATTTATTTAGGATTAGTCAACACGTTTTCCAGCAGTTGTAAAGTCTTTGGGATGATATAGTAAAGCTGAGGTGATTTAAATCTAGTTTTATGAGTATTTTTCATCTGCTTTAGAGGCTTTGTAGCAAATGCATGAATATTTAATTGCTATAGTAAAAAACAGTGTGTGAGAGGGAAAAACTTTTCTGCCAACATCACCTCTGGATGCTGAAGTTAGACTGGCGTTCTGTGTCCATCAGCGGAGCTGAAGTGAATGGATACAGAAGACTCTGGACAGATGGGTGAGCATCTTGTTTTACAGTGTTATGTAGCAGTTGCTGTCCGTTTGCCCACCATGAGCTTTCTGGTTTTTCTGTAGTATCAAGACAGCTAGCAACTGAATTGCCTGGCAGCCCTTACAGATCAGCTGTGTTAAAGACAGCATTGTTACTGATGTCACGATATTGTCTTCTTTAGAAATGAAGGAATGCAAATGGGTCAGATTTTTACCTTCTATTTTTTTCTTTAATGATGGATGGGCCTGCATTCCAGTTTTGAGAGACTCTTCCTGGACAACATAGCACCCCCCCTCCAAAGGCAAGCTACCCTGAAGGAGGCAAGACTTCTGCAGGTGGGCCAACCATCCCCTGTTCAAGGAGGTGCCCTTTCAAGGCAAAGTGGGAAGCTAGATATAATCTCAACACCTCAGGTAGAATCACTCTGTAAAATACCCTTGGCTTTCATTATTTTTTTTTTGTGCAGAGAGCAGAGCAGCTAAACATTCCTCCTCATGTCGTGAAGGGGTGGGAGCGGTCAGGCTGCAGAGCTGACGTAACAGTCATGATGGGCAAAGACAAGTGTTACAGCTGGAAGGTTCTGGCAGTAGACCTCTGAGCAATGTTGGTTGATGTGGCAGTGCACCAGATTCTCCTTTGGCCTCTCCAGTGCTTTTTTCTGATGGCCTCTCCTACTGTTCTGCTCGGTGCCCTTTCTGTTCATTCCCAGCCCAGGTTTTCCAGTTATATGGCTCCTTGCAGTCAGGGTGAGGGAAGCCCCAGTGGGAACTTCCTCAGAGAAGTCCTACTGGAGGCTAGACAGACTATTCAGGAAAGAGTTAAAAGGCCGGCAGTTGTGATCCCATCCAGTGCCAAAATTTCAACCTGAGTCTTGAAGTTATTTTTGTATCCTTACAGCCCTGAGCTGCATCAGCTGCCAAAGGAGCTCAGTGTAATGTTGACAGGTCTATCCAGGACACCTGCTCTGAACCCTCCTTTGGTTCTGCCAAAGCAGAGTTTGTAGGATGGGTCCTTGGAAGGGAGTTTATGATCGCGTTCCTCCATTCTCACAGTAGTTATCCCTCGGTTGGATGCAGGGCCTGTAGAGCCCATTTATCCTGTTCCAGCCCCTTCATCTGGCACTCAGCACCTACAGGAGGGCAGGAGTCTGAAAACAGGCTTTGTTATGACGGAGATCTCCAGATCTTGCAGCAGATGTTGCTGGTGAGAAGCAATTTTGCTCCAGCCAAACCTTCTTCAGCTCTGCTGAGGAGATGCATAGAGAATCTCATAAGGCTACAGGCTTTGGCAAGGAAATTCAGCATTTACCATTGCCAGCAACTCTCTATATTTCTTTTTGAAGTCTATGTAGAGCAAATGATCTCTTCTCTGTCTCTGTGAAACAGCTGTAAATTTCTCTTCCTATAAAACCTCCACCCATTAAACAATGCTGAGAACAGCCAGTAGATATCAGATGCAAAATGAACTATGTGCCTGGGATAAAGAGCTGTGTATCTGCCTCTCCTGATAGATCCACTGGACGTTTTGTATGCCAGCACTATCATTTAAAATATTCTGGGAAGTAGAAATCCTTGGTAATTTCTGCAACGACCTTTTAAGAAGTCTTGTCACTTTTAAAAAATATTTTTGCTTCCCTTTTTGTCTCTTTCCCTCCCCAGCTCCATCATTTTTTACTTTAACCTCATCCTCTGTATATAGACTGCTGCTTTACCTTGTGCTGCAGTTGTCTCTGCTTTAGGCCCAGAAGATCTAACCAAGATATTTTCAGCTTACTTTAAATCAGTGTTTATGATAATCCCTTTCCAATAATTCCCAGGAGCTAAAACAGCTTTCCTCCTTTTGAGGGAGGAAGTTTTGCCTTAATTTTGGACCTGAGAGTGCATTATTTCTATCTTGCTGCCTAGGGTGTCTGTTTCCTTGAGGCTGAGATAAAGTCCCATTCTGTTTTTTATAGAGTAGACAGCTAAGATCTTGGGAGTGATTTGTCTACCATAGAAGATGTTTTTGTGGACCAGTGAGTTTACTCAAATTCTCTAAAAGATCAAGTCAGACCTGCTTGTTTCCTTTTTTGACCATGACGATTCTATCCCAAAGGAGGGGGGAAAAAAAAAAAAAAAAAAAAAAAAAAAAGTCATATTTCTTTAAAGAAGCAATTAACAAGTAAATAATGCATCATTTTTGCATTTGAGTAATTTTGCATATTTTGATTTTATTCTCATGAATAATTCTCTGCATGTTACCCATTTATGGTGCTTGTAGCTTAGGGTGCTGACTGAAAGTCATGTTCGAGTTCAGGAAGCCGATGAGATTTCTGAAAGTGCTCCACACTCCTGCTGATTTTTGAAATCAGGGGAGAATTGTGCCAGTGTTGAGCTGTTTATAAATCCACTCCCAACCTACTGATTCACAAAAAGAGATGTTGACCCCACTGCAGATGGCTCGCATGAGGTCATTCCTATACACCCATATAATGTATGGCAAAGATATCACAGAAGAGAGATTCTTAGGGGTGGTCCCCCACAGCTAAAGGACACTTCATGTGTTTCAGCACTGGAAAACTTGTTTTTCCAAGTAACTAGGATTATTGTAGTCTGATTAACTATTGAACTGCAGTCGCTATGTAAATTTACTGTGAATTTTGTAACTGATGCCTTTGCAGTCCTTGTGCTGTAAAATTGCAGGGTGGGGTGCATTTCACAGAGAAAAATTGCCATTTTTCTTCTCCTCTTGCCAGGACCCTATTATTTTAATTGCAAAACATCTTTATTTTATAAACTTCTCCTTCCTGCATGTTTTGAGGAGAGGGGGTTTGTTTTAAGAAAAAAAAAAATTGGTTACAAGGTTGTTAGTTAAGCAGCTCAGTGAAAGGCTTGTTATTTTGTTTTTACTATTAAAATATCCCCTAATCCACCTTGCTGGGTTTCTACCATTCTTGTAATATTCAATCAAGCCCTTGTTTTGTGAGAAATGTGACAATGCATTGTTGGCACTTTACAAACCTACAGCCCTCGGCAATAGTTAATGAGAGGCAGGGTTTTTTCCCCATGCAGGACACAATGAAATTTTAGACAGATGAATGCTAAGAGAACCCTATGTACCAAAGGCAATGTTTACTGCATGTAATACATATCATTGTTTGTCTCCTGTAGTGAAAAATACTTGTGTCATGCTGTTAAAATGTACTCCTGACAGAACAGAGCTTACTATTATAGGGTCCATTGCTTAAAAAAATGATATACTGACAGAAATACAGTTTAAGAAAATTTAACACCAAGGCTAGTCAACCATGTAGGCTACTATTAAGGGGCAAAAACTCAAAAAAAGAGAGAGAGTTTATTTGCTAGTAGTAGGTAAAGTTTTTAAAAAAATAATAGGAGGGAGAAAAGAAAAAAATCAAGTTTGAATCTCTTGGTCTCTAGTGTGTAAAAAAATTAATAAAAGCAACAGTTCAATAAGGTTTTATTGCAGAAATATTTAAGTGAAACATTTTAGGAATGCTTCAGATTTTTAAACAGTTACTTATGCTGTGGAATTCTGTAACACTACAGTGCTTAACAAATTGTTGTTTTTGGATGCAAGGCACACCCAGTGCTTTTCATAAGATGAATAGTGAGACCTGGTTAATTTGAATCAGTTTGTACATTCCTCCATATTTTTCTTTGGGTTTAGAAGCATATTGAGATTAACAGTTTACTGATGTGAGGAAATACTGCATTGTACTTGGCTGGCAAATCTTGTACTGTTGAATCATTGGATGCTTGCTTTAAGTTAATAGTGGTGAAATTATTAGTCATTAATATTGATCTAGAATTTATTTTCTCCTTCCCATTTCTTTATTGCAAATTTCTAATCACAAATTGCTAATTCATGGTGTGCTTCAAACTATGGGGCACTGACAAACCCTTTTTTTGTATCTGAATTGTGCAATTAATTACCAAAAATTTGAACTTCTGTTCCTTGGTGAAGAAACTTTAACATCTCAAATACTAAAAATTAAATAGAGAATACTTCAGATGCTCTTTATTTTAAATGGAAAACTATGAGGAAAATTCTCTGATATCACCTAGGAAAATACTGTGTTTTCCATTAACTACATTTGATCATCAGGTACAAGTAAATCACAATGAATGGTCACAATAGTGTAGGAAGAAAGTAACTTTTTTCCCATCAAAGAAATGAGAGGTTTAATTTCTTTTTTTGTTGTTCTTCCTCACTTATTCCCCTTCCCCCATGTAATAGCCTCATTTCAGCTACTAAATGAACATTTCACCGCGCCGATGCTAAGACTAATATATTAACCACAATGCAGAAAACAACTGAAATAATTATCTAGTAACACAGACATATTCCTGAAGGTTACCACTTGCTGTTGGTTTGAATTAATCATTTGCTTTCCCCCCATGAAAATGTTCTAAGCCCATATGTACCCTTTAAGACATATACAAAAGTTGTCCTTTGAAGACATCTGAATTCTGAACCTGGAGACGATTCTACATATATAATTGTATGAAGTGATGGCAATGGTTGGGCATCACTCATACTTTTGTGGTATTAAGGCCTAAATACTCACTAAACCTTCAAATTAATAAATTATTATTGAAGCTAAATATTCATTTTACAGAAGATTTCAATAGGGTTAGAAAGAGGTGGTGCCAAATTTAAGTTGTACTGCACACTGTGAAGAAATATTTCTCGTGATTTGTTTATTAAAAACATAAGTCTCAAATCCAGTTTTCTTTTGCTATTAATACTTTTACTCTTTGATTGCTTTTTACATTTTTTGCAGATTAGCGTGATGGAAGTCAACACAACCAATTTCGGTTTTGTAGTCAATTTTACTTGTGGGTTCTGAATTCTGTAATGTGTAGGTGTTCCACTCTGCATTATAATTACTCAATATTTCAATATAATTTTTTACTGTAGTGTTTTGGGGGTTTTTTTAATCCTCTGCCTCACACTGTGCAAAGAGTGATTTTTTTTTAGATTTTTACAAAACCTTTTATTTAAAAAACATATATAATTTTTCTTAGATTTTTACAAAACCTTTTATTTAAAAAACATATATAATTTTTCTTAGATTTTTACAAAACCTTTTATTTAAATAACATATATAATTTTTCTTAGATTTTTACAAAACCTTTTATTTAAAAAACTTATATACCTTTTTTTGATTAATAGTACCTTTATGAAGAGCTTCCTTTTATGGTAGTGACCACTGTAAGTGAAATACTGGTTCAAGCAGAATCACAAAATATCAGTGTATTTGGATAAAACCTCAAATAAAGAGAAATTAGATAAACTATTGATTTTTACATGCATGAAGTTCTTCTAAAATGTAGAAGAGATAAGTTTTGAGCTCAGCTGACAATAACATAGCACCCTTTTGTGATGAAGATAAAATGCTTAAATTACATTAAAAACCCTATTGTGTTGTTCCTTTAGGTAGGCCTTCTCTTTTCTCCCAGGGACCAGCTCCAGAATGAACTTGCTCTGGGATGAAACTATTTTTAAATCAACAGATAACAGGCTCATGGCCACCTCTTCTTCCTTGAGCTGGCAAGGCCGTCTGTCTGAATTAAGATAGCTGCCCCTTCCTTAAAAGTTGCAATTAAACTTTCTAGCAGTCTCACATCTGGCCAGCTGTTGAACCACTACCATGGGGAAAAAGGTCTCCAGTGAGCATTGGAAAATGGAGCAAATAAGTACTGAGGGGGGAAAAGGTAGTGAATGGATTTGTTGTGAAATTGGACATGAACCTGAAACCAGCAGCCAAGAAGTACTTGTGAACATACATTCCTGACATATTTCAACATCTTTATCTTCCAGAGACTGAGGAGCTGCTGGAAGGTTGAAAGTGCAGAGTTTGGTTAAGAACCACCATTGAAGATAGCTCTAGAAACCCCCCTATGACTTACATATGAATAAACTGCTAGTGTACCTTGCACAGTGCTTACCACCCCAACCAGAAGAACTCTTTATTTTTAATCACTTTCTTGTGCTTTTCCTATATTGTCTTAATTCCACCAGTTGATCACCCTATGCCTTGATTTCCAACTCTCAGCATTGCTGAGACCTGTGTGAGGCCCTCACCATGCCTCCACAGGAGAAGCAGCAAATGATGGTAGTGTCTGAAATAGTGCAGGAACTGCAAAAAGCCACACAAATGCTTCCACAAAAAGAAGTGACTTTCAGAGAAGTCACTGGTTATAGTAACGAGAACAGAACTGGTGGAAGATGGTGATCTGTTCTGCAGTCACACACACAAAAAATAATTTAAAAACTGGTTTATATGTGTTTTTATCTTTCCTCTTGATCAGCTTCTTTCTTACAATGTGGATATACTCTTCTACACACACTTGTGCAAGTGAAAAAGAGGATTATGACTATTGTTCATTTGGTGCCAGTCCTGCAAATCTTCTTAGTACAAGTGAACCTACTGGGCTCAATGAGAGTATTTGCTTGATTAAAAATTTATACAACTTATTGGAAAAATGCTTATGATGTAGTGATATGATATAGCAATACAAGCCTTTTCTCTCACAAAACAATGAGCTCTAACTGTGAATTTATTTTATATACTAGATAGTACTTGTGTGAAGGTGATATTCCTGAGGCCAGTGTGTGTTTCCATCAAGGCTGTAGTTGTAGCTCCCTAGGAAATGCTTCTACTGATTCCCAGTAGTGCACAAGGCTGGTGTAACACTTCTGCCTAGTTGCTTCTGTCATGGTTTCATAAAAGAACGGACTCGCAGAATTACTTATGTCTGTTCGCTTAGCACTGTTAAGGAATCACTTAGAGAGTTATTACCATACCTTCCTCCCTTCTGGAAGATGGCTTTCCTCCTCTTCCTATGCCCGTCTGAAAGAATTAGGTCAGGGGTAGATGTTTGGGCACAAGGAGCCAAAATTTTGCCTAACTTTAAATGCTGTGCTCTCTCACTAAAACTTAATGATGTTGCAGATGCTGTGAGGAAAACAAAACAAAAAAATCACCCTAGGAATAAAACTGTTTTGTTTTTTTTCCCTGCTATTCAAATCAATGCTTTTTAGCTTACCTTCAATAAGTACACTAATCATAAACTTGATCTGTGATTCTCCTTCTTCCCTTTCTTTTTCCAATGTCCTTGTGAGATGATAAATTTGACATAAAAGTCAGATATGTTCCAGGTCCTATTCTAAGATTAGATCACTTGATTAAAAGTGAGAAATCACAAAAGTTTAAATTGAATTCTTTTGTACAATATAAAATAATATTTTTTCACTTATTTGGGTTTTTTTAATCAAGATGATCTTTTAGTGGTACCTAAAGTTTTCCATCCATAAGCTTAGTTCTTGGTAGAAAAAGAACAGTGTGCAATATTTAATTTCAACCAGTATCTTTGCCAGGAAGCATTTTAGTTGAGCTGTCTGCAAATATTCGATGATTATAAAACTGCCTTTTATACTGTTGAAACAATTTCAGTTGCAAATGTGAATTCCTGTCCTGCACTTTCTAAGTATTCGCTGATTCTTGAGTTTTAAGTCTGCTCATAGATCCCATGATTATGTAAATAAATGAAAATATTATTTGTTCTCATTTGAAACCCTTCTTTGTTGGACAACCATTTGGAATAAAAATAAGCAGAAAAGAAGCATCTGTTTTGGAAGTAAATAGAAAATATGGAAGCTTACAGAACTGCAGAGCAATGATCTACAGAAAATATCTGTAACTGCAATATGCTGCTCCAGACTAAGGGTTTGTTTTTCTTCCTACATTTTATAATCTATGAATCGAGATGCCTTAGATAATTAACAAACGCTTTAATTATTTTTAAGAGTAGGGGAATTTAATAGACACGTGGGAACACTCTACATGAAAATAAAAAATGCTAAGTAAAGGCTAGTTAACAAGTAAGCTTTTTCATTAGGAAAAAGCACTTCTTCCTGGTATGAGACGTTTGTTACATTTTTGCATAGATTTTTTTGCGTGGACAGATTCATACAGTGTGGTAACACATGGTCTGATCCAGGAAATCAATGTGGATATGACTCATCCCTCTGAAGTCTGCAGTCTTTTCTTCATAAAACTAAGGAATATTGAACACTATGAAAACTTGCATGTCTAGGAATATTGACATACAATATTGGCAAAACACTCCTAATAGGAATATACTGTATTGGTATAATAAAACAGTCGCTCATGAGCACAAAACCCATATTTGCACAAACATAGGGTTTAAAATTATTACTCTTGTTGTACTAGCAGGTTTTTTGGTCAGTTCAGTCAGAAATGGCACTTCTTACCCTTACCGATTTGCTGGCAGATACATGCAGTATCTGTTGCAGAATTTGTTGCCTTAATCTATACAAGTAATCTCTCAATAACTTCAGGTCAATTTAATACTTGTAAATGAATAGTGGGAAAATCCTCTAATGGAACTTTCAGACAGAGTCACAGAGGAGAAGTGTCCTTTGCTTGTGTGGGGCAACAGGTGACAAAATTCCTATGGAGAGGTGGTTGCATACAGACTGCATGTACCTGTACTCTGCTAGTGGGCTGTTGGGTCCGGCAGGGTAGGCTGGGCTTGTGTGTTCTGTTATCAGGGCATTCGTTTGTATGGCTTGCCATTTATCCTGCCATGCAGAGCTGGCGTTGGGTGTGCTTCTTTATCTGGTGCTGTAACTGATTGTTCTGAAACGTCTCCCTGCCCTCTGGTTAATACTTCTCCAGCTTCAATAAAAATGTAGCATAAAGGGTTTTGGCCTTATTATTTTCCCCTTTACGTTCATGGCTGTAAGGAGGATGATTTTCATCTTTTTTAATCAAAATCAACTCAAATTACCCTCTCATACTAAAATGAACTGCATCAAACTGAAGAGCTTGGGGCTAGATTTCCAAGCAATTTGGACATAGGGAACCCCTGAGAATTTTGGCTGGCTGTTTCTCAAAATCCAGAGTAGTATTTCAAATGTCCTAAGGTTAATTTATCTGGCAATTTTTAATTCAAGAAATGAGGAAAAACTGATGCTGCATGGGGTAAGCACTGCTGCAGCTCAGGCCTTCTTTATTTGGTTGCATACTGCCTGGACCTATATGTATATTGGTTCTGGTAGGGTAGCCATTTACAACAGTAATTATAAACAGTAATGTTCCTTGTAACCATTCTTACTGCATTCATGAGTAAGTTTTTGGTCAGCTCCTTTCTAAGGGTCCTCATCTCTTCCTTTACAGTTCTTAAAACCAGTAGCTGGCTATAAAGAGAGGGAAAGACTACTCCATTGCTTCATCTACCATTGCATCATCCTTAAAGCTTTAAGCTTAAGCTACCAAGAAGTTACTGGGATAGCAGCATTGTTTCCCATTGTCTTGCTGTAGTTAGCAGACGAAGGGAGTGAACTTAGTTGTCAATGGCTGCTGCTAATGAGTGGTTGCATGCTCTTCCCAGTTAGTCCTGCCCAGAGACATGTGCGTCACTCTACCTGTGATGCCGTGGTAATGCCCCAAGATGTATGGCTGCCTTGTCTGGATCATGGGGGCATTTAGCCTTGACTAAGGTACATTTACATGTGTGGGAAAATTCTTCCCATCTGACTTCATGGGTGATGGGAAAGGCAGGGTAGATCACGTATCAATGGAAGATGCTGTAAAGTTGCCATGATGCCCATGCCAAATGTTTCTTTAAATCCTCAGTTATGGCCGTAACTAGCTGACTGGACACATTGAAAACCCTTCACTGCAGTTTACAAAAAGTTTAATTTCTGAAATGTAACTGAAGTTAGAAGAAAAATGAACTCCAGTGGAGGATGAGACTTGAAACCTGGGTGGAATGGTGAATTGAGTCAGGGTCTACACAAAAATATAATATATCAAATGAGAGTTAGTAAGGATATACAGCAAGGAATGGACCTGGCAGAAACAGAAAAGCCTGAGGTAGTAGAGAAAGATAGCAATAACAGAAATAGCAATAAGAATAAGGCAAAATGAATAGAATGATGTAGAAACAGAGGAAGACAAAGGGATGAACAGTTGTAAGGAGGAAGAAACAAAAGATCTGCAACCCAGGTTAGCATTTTATCTAGTGGCTTGTGTTTTGCTGGTAGAAACAAGATGGAAAAAGCTGAGCTGAACATCTCTGTTATTTTTACTGCTTCCTATTTTTCTAGTTGCTTTATTTTGGAACTTGTAGTTTACAATATTGGAGCAGGGTTACAGAAGATATGATGATCCTCTGCTTACCTGTGCTTCAGTGTAGTCAGCAGCAACGGCATGGAGCAGTGACAGGTCCTTTTTGGTTAGGCAGCATCTAAAATCTTCTCTGCACCAACACAAAAGGCTTCAAAAGGTGCAGGAAAATAGAGGATACTCCCATAGTGTTGCCTGACTTTACTTGTTCTGAGGTTATGAGCGGGTGTGTGTCTGTCAAATATTTTTCAGATATGTTTTGGAGCAACAGCAGCTAGTACAGGTGCCGGGACAGTTCTGACAGGGCTCTGCTGCTCCTACAGCAGAGAATGCTTCCCTAGGGAGGGGGAGATACACTCACAAGCTAAGGATGACTTCAGTTTTGGAGGAAAAGCATAAAAATACCTACAGCCAACTATGCCTCTCCTCCCAAGGGTGCCTCCTCCCACATTGCTTGCTTGCTTGTTTGTATTTGAGCAGCACTTTAGTTTTAAAAAATGAACCCCCTGCTGCTTGCATGTCAGAGTGTACTTTCTTTCAGAAACACATGCGGAGATGTATGCACTAGACTCATATACGCAGTGCAACAGGCATAGCAAAGGGGCTGCTGTGCTCGGCAAAGTATGTTAAATACTGTGACTGCCTCAGAACTACCTCTTTCCCCTCTCTGAAAATGTTGCAGTAACACAACTCCTTAACATCATCAATCTCTTGTTACCTTGCATCACCCCTAAAGCAAGGCAGCCCTAGAATATCAGAGAAAAAGTCCAGAGTGGGATAAACTTACCTGCTCCCACACTTAGGTAGAACAGGTTCTCTTCATTCACACTTTTCCGCATTCTTCTTATCACTCCCCATCGTTTAAGCTTGTCTGTGCCTGCAGCAGCGCCTGCCGCGATGTCTGCTGCTGACCGCTGCAACAGGCAGGCGAGGGATAAGCTCTAATATCAGCTCATCTTCTGTGGCTCAGAGTCACAACGGCAATAGAAAGCAAAAAAATTCCCATTTCCCCTTCCTCAGAATGATACCTGGGAACACTGGATTTGCCATACTGTTTTAATCCAACATATCTGGTATCCAGCAACAGGCACAAAGGAATCAATTTCAAAGGGAAGGTGGCAAAACAGAGCGAGCCAACTTTTGGCAAGCTATTCAAGATTTGCCGGAGTGAGGGGGATTGCAGGTAGAGGAGGATTTCATCCTGATCTCTTTGGTTATCTATTGTCGTGCCAGAGATTTCATTCGATGACCCCCATTTGAAAATATATGATAGCTGGTGTGTAATACAATATATACAGTCTATGAGACCTACAGCTAGATGCCATGTCTCTTGCAATGATTTTTATAGATGCTTTTGAGATTTTTTTCTCTACTGTTCTTCTTCGTACTTTTATTTTAAAAAAAGCAATGTTAAAGCTATAGATAGATATTTTTCACAGAAGGCTTCCTAAGTTTCAGAGGAAGAAAAGAATTTATGTAGAGAAGTGGCAAAGATGTTTTTTGGTGTGTTGTTGTTTTTTTTCTTTCTGAAAAACAAAAGCTATCTCAGGTTTTTAGTGCAATTTCAGAGTAAATATGGAAATATTATCCATACAATGCTTTATAGTCTGTCTCCAATGATTTTTCCTCCGCATCATGTTATCATGCTTTGGCCTGATTTTGTGCAGTCCTTTTTCTAGATCTAAATAAGTAGTACATGAAGAGATATAAAGTCTGGATTTGACAGTTCTACTATAGAGCGTGCTTTCATATCATCCTATAACAACATTTATGAAAAAATTTACTCGTGCTTTTAAAATGTCCTCCTAAGTATTTGGCTGTGACTGTCTGAATGTCAGAGGCCTACTACTCCTATCCTGCTATATTTCCTCTTCGTCTTAAATTTTACCTCAGTACAGTTCAGGAGGCCCCATGTTCTACATAAATAACAGATAAATAGACAAGGCAACCTTGACTACATCGTGGCTGCCTCTCCTGGCAGCACAGGAAAATACGAGCTGCCCTCTTTTACAGAAGACGCATGCTGAGGACTGTGGGGCGGGAACTGTTGAATTGTAATCCTGTATGGGACTAAATCCCAAACTCTCTCTGTCACCTTGATCAAACTGCTGTATGAGGGGGATTTTCAGGGGTGTAAAAGACAGTTAGGCATCCCTCGGTGACTGAAAAACTGGGGAGTTTGCCATTTTAGGGCCCTTTGTGCTCCGAGTCCCCCTGCCTCTGTTTCCCTTACTCTCAGGCGAAAGCTGCTGCCCTCCCCAGGCTGGCAGCACTGTGAAGTAACGGCTGGAGGCCCGCACACCACTAAAGCTCCCCCCGTTAGGGTGGCTTTGAATAGTTTTGTGCGTGCCTGTTCAGTACGGAACAAAGAATTAATTCTTCTAATTACTCCCTTTGAACTGAGAGAAAAACTGTCTGATTTTTTTAAGGGCTGAGGAAGATGGGTGGTGTGAGGGGAGCTGACAAGGTGTGCCTCCGACATGCTGGCATATTTGCTGCCTTCAGGAAAGCTGAGGAGCAGCGATTAGCCATCAGGTGCTCCCCTAATACATCCCCTCCTTAATGCGACTTGGTGCAGCTAGAGCGGGGGCCTCTCAGGTGTGAAAAGCCCTGCTGCTCCTGGCTTGGAGTGGCCTCCAGACAGCGATTTGGCGACGTCAATCTAGTCATGCTTGATTTGGATGCTTAACGCAGTAAAGCAGGATCCCTCTCCCCCCGATCAACTTCTCAATTAGCAACCTGCCTCTTGTAACGGCCTTGTTTCACAATCCCTCCGGGCCGCTTCAGGGGTCATTAGGGTGAGAAAACTCTAGCGCCAGCTCCAGCTCCAGCCAAGACGAGGGGAGCTAAGAGATTTCCTAAATACATATAACCCTTTTTCAAGTTGTTTGCTTTCATGGCATTGATTCGTGGCACATTAAGAAGCTTAAGGCTTTGGTATCTTCTTTAAACTGCCCACCTTATCTCCTTTACAGCTGACAGCTCCCTGACAGACGGCGTGTAAGCAGAGATAACTAGTCGGTTAGTACACATACATATATTATATACAAATATTATATACGCCGCTTGGTATTTTCTGCTTAAAAAGGGGACAGGGAAAGCTTTTCGTTTGTAGTCTCTGCCGTTTTGGTTAAAGAGAGCCGCTGTGAGCAGTCACTAATTTTAACAGCGAATGCGGAGAGGTATGCAGGGGGTGCCAATACCCAGCTGCAATCGGAGTAAAATAATAAATAGGCAAATTTATGCCCTCGTCTCCCAAATTTCTTTCTTTATTAGGGAGCAAAATATTGTTACATTAAATATTCAAACTACACAAAATCTCAAGGGCTTTCCTTTCCCACAATGTGTTACCAGTATTCACGCATATGAAGAACAGTAACCCATATACAAATGGCACCTTTTTTAATGAGCAATATATGTCAACATGACACCTTCTTATGAAATGCAGCTTTTTAGGTTCTGCCTTTCTGGATGTAATAATTGAGATGTTTCTAATATATGCAGTTACATTACCTGCTCATTGTTTGTGATATTGTTCCTCTCCTAACTTTATACTGTTTATAGTGCTTCTAGCATTTACCTCAATTTATGCTCAGTTTTATTTAATTAGAAATATAATTTTCTGCTACATTAATTATAAATTTGACGATCAAATTTCCTCAAACATTCTTTTTAGAAAAGGAACAAAAATCACAGGGAGTGGGGAAGAAACTATAAAACCAGATACAGGTATAAAAATATGGATACCTTAAAACCTAAACAATTTCATAAACAGATAAGCAAAAAAAAACCCAATTCTTTGTAATTATTTAATCAATGCATCTTCTTATTTTAGTGCAATACTTATCGAAACAACTGGGTTAGTGCCAGAAAAATGTCATGGCAATCTGACTAAGAATCTGACATATTTTGAAAGCACACTTCTAGAGCCAGCCCTAAATATGCTGAAATCTGAGTTTTGAAAACTATATTATTTTTAAATCATCATTGTAGTGTTTATATTTTGCTTGAAATATTTTTTCCAAAGCTGTAATGTTTTTGTGAACATGTCAATGATATATAGATACCAGCAATGCATGTGCATGCAGAATGCAATGTATATAGTCTTCAAAGTACCCTGATGCTTTGATTTGTAACTGTTTAAGGTTTTACTTAAAATTCTGAACACTGCACAGAGCATAGCCGTTTCAATGGAATACTTCAAATAGTAAGTCCTAAAGGTGACACAACAAAGGAAATACCTTAGATACTGCAGCTTTTATTTATAAAGGAAATGCTCACATAGCCCAGTGAAGAAAAACTTTACCTGTTTCCATTTCTATAGGAAGAGCAGTTCTATTAAACCATCGCTTTGTTGCATGAATTTGCAAATGCATCATATGATTTGTATGAGCAGAATGAAATATTTGTGTGCCATCTAATGGATTGATGCACATCCTTTCTCCTAATTCCTAAGCATTTGGCTTATTACAAACATTAAAAAAAAATCTTCTTACTCACCATGCAGCACTCGCCTTACAGTGGTTTTTAGAAAGGAGGAATTCCAAATACAGGACAAGAAATTATTGTATAGTAGGGAAAATATGACTGTCTTCCGTACTCTTCTCTCCTGTGGAACTATTTTGCTGGTTTTATTCTACACACATGCTTACACACATGCACACACACACACGTCTAGTTCAGCTGTGCAAACAATTTTGCAGAAAGCAGGTGTCTTATAGTCTGAGTAACATCTGAATGTCATTCTTGGGCAAATGCTTATGTTAGTGAGTAGCTGCTATAAATACATTTTCATAGCAGTTATTGTTCAGGGCTCTTAAGGGACTTTTGCACACCAAGCTTCCTGTTGTCCTTTTAATGCAAAGTAAAGATGGGAAAATTGAGGTGCACAAGGCCACTTAGCAGGGTAGTGCAGGGACCAGGGATGGAGGCTTCTTTCCACTGCTCTAAACATTGACTCACACTTTGATAACCACCAGGCACAGTACATCTCCTCAGCTCAACAGAACCAGGCTGGCACAAGGGGCCAGGGCTCTGCAGAGGTACAAAGATACACCTGCTTGGGAAGCATTGCTGGTTTGGGGCTCATGGAGCCACATATCATCTTCTGTCTGTTGAATATCTACCCTTTTACAGCTCGCACCATAGCCCTCATTCTTTGCCAAAATCTTCAGGGTAATTCCCATGAGCAGTGAGGTTTCTGGGCTGGGGATCACCACCTCAGAAAAAGCAATTCTTCCCACGCATTTGTTGTATTCCTGGATACATATCTTCCAGCAAAACAAGACGTGAAAACATGACGAGAATCTTGTGTCTCTACTTCCTACCTAAGCACGTCTTCGCCTACAGCATCATGGCATGAAAGAGCCTGCTAATGATTCTTAAATGTTCATTACTGTAGATCCTCTCTCAGAACATACTTCTCACCTTGAATGACCCATGTGTTGAATTTTAACTAAGGGAACCCATGATACTAAGTCTGTCATGATGCTGGCTTTTTTTCCCTCTCCAACTCTTAAAAGCCTTTTATTATAGGACTGCTTAAGGCATTCTTCAATTAGCATGTGCTGTATTGTGGCTGGAACAGCTGTTTACCATTTAATAAAGCATGGCATAATTTATTTTCAGAGACTAGCAACCGTCTTTGCTATTACACCAGGGGAGAAACACAGTAACTGCATTGTTCACAGCACTGATGAAAGAACTATAGACTTTATTACATGACCTCATAGAACTATTAACTTACCCCCCACTTCTGTTTCAATATGTATTTACCTGACAGTCAGTGCATTGATTTCTTACCCAGAGGTTCTACATTCTCAGTCACCTCTGGGGCAAAATGAAAAATGTCTATGTTTTATGTCCCTCACATTAGGCAGCTAATTGTATATTTGTACCTTAATTTCCTTCCCTTCCCCCATCTCCAGGGGCAAACTCTGTATGCACCACTTACACCTTTTCTCCTTAGTCATTGGAGAAATGATAGACTTGTTGGGAGATGGCAGGAGCTTGGCCACTGGGGGCTTTCTCTTCACATAAGTCCTTTTCTTCTTGGATCACTCCTTCCCTGTTTAGCTCTTTGGGGTGGGTAGTGAATATGAAATACACCTTAGAAGCATCTTTGCTGGGTTCTGCTTTCTCTGCAGCAATGTGGATATATGTGTAGTTGTAGGGCAAGCAACAAACTCCCCACATCCATGTTGCAGGTGACACTGTTTCCCTCCTAAGAGGGACTGCAGGTCACCTGCACCACCTGGCATCAGTTGCATGGTGTTACCACAAGGACAGACGGCTACTGCATGGAGCAGCATCCATGTGGCAGGTGAGCGTGACTCTTCTGTAAGCACCATAGTGAAGGTCATCCCTGAGGGTCCCTCACTTCCAGCCAGTTCCCAGCAAACTTGTCAAGTTATCGCTGAACCGCCTTTGAGATCATTCCTTCAGGTATGAAGAAGGGAGGGCAGGTGGCAAACGGAGCTCAGTGATGCTTTGTCACAACCAGAAGGTACAGGTACAGCCTTGAGTGATATCCATATCGCTCAGTACACAGCACAAAACTAGCTTCCAGATCTGGAAACAGTGTAGATGCATCTAAGTGGCAATGCAAGAGGCTAGTTAGCTGGGACATGAACCTAATTAGCCCTGGCGGAGTGCTGCACAGATGTAGTCACATCACTTTGCCGACCCTGAACTGTACCACTATGCTATGCCAGTTAGACCTTTCCCTAGGCTGGGAACCAGCTTGAGAAATTGCATTCTTATTCTTATTTGAGTTGGGGTGTTAAATTTGTTTTTAAGTTGTTTGAGTCTGACAATGAAAATATGTCAGCTGAGTATCTGCAAATTCTTAGATTCAGCCTGTGCATGTAGATGGATTTATATGCATGATTTAAAGTAAAGCATGTGTAGAAAGATGAAGTTTATATGGTTGCTTTGTAGAAATGGATATAATATTGATGTTGACTTTACTGGTAGAAGTTTAAAGATGTCACGATGCATGAGTGGTGGTGCAAAGCAGATTCCTGGGTGTATTGGGAGGTCATTTTTAACTTGAATTTATTTCCCCATTATCAGGCATAGATCATTGTGTGCTGTGCACAATCATCCTTGCTTTTCATCTGAGTCAATCAGAGTGGTTAAGGAAAATTTAAAATGAAACAAAATTGTGACTTGATTAAAAGCAGATAGTAAATTAGGCCAGAATAGTCCTTAAAATTGCATTTTAGCTTTAAGTGGAAAGTTTGATGATCTGACTGCATGACTAAAGGGAAAGGGTAGCAGACTTTGATATAAACAATGTAGCTGTATTTGCTCCTAAGAATGAACAAGGGTTTTTTAAAGTTGTGTGATTTAGGCTTCAGAGTTAACACTCCATTCAGCAAACAACAAAATTCCCACCTCCCAGAGCTTTTTCAAACTATAGATTTAGGAAAGTGGTATTCCATCAATAATGTCTGGTCATGCTTCAAATTTTTCAAGCCAAAATTAAGGCTGGTAATACTTACCTGAAATGAAAGCTTATATTGTTTCACAGAACGCAAATAACCTAATTAGGGAAGGATACAGAAGTAAATCTGTATTTTGTTTTGAATGTCTGGTTTGGAGGTGCCTGAAAATAGAATTCATCCATGCTAAATTTTCATAAAGAATTCTTTCACACAGTCTGCAGAGAGAAAAAAAGGTTGGTTTCCTGAACTTCAGGAGGTGTGGGACAGAGTTTGGCAAACAGTTAGCTCCACGCATATGGAGCTAGAAGTCTGTGCTGAGGCGAAGAGCTCAGCTACATTAAATCATGATCCCCAGTGATGAAGGCAGTACATAAAGCCCAGGTGCAAAAAGCATGAAAAAAACCTCCCTGCTATTGGACTACAGCTTGCGTACAGTTCTTGTCTTCTACGACAGTTGTATACAGTAGAACAGCGTGAGAAACAGCAGCTTCACCTGAGAGAGGTTTGCACCTCCTGTCTTCAGCATGCGGATCATGCTGCAGATAGACAAGTGCTAAACATCACATGCAGCCCAACCGAAGCCAGATGGGATTACTCATATATTCAGGTTAGCTAAACATGAAAGCAAACCACACTCAGACAAGTAACGTGTCGCTGCGCTGAGAGGCTACAGCCATGCTTTATTGTCACATTTCCATCTGTCCGCAATCCAGCTACTGACTTAAATTTTTAGTAGCAAAGGCCCTGGAGATGTACTGCAGCTCGCCCTCAGCAAAGTGTAGCTGTGTTTCCAGGTAGCACACGTTGGGTATCCTCACAAACTGTGTCAGGAATATCAGCATACTTCCAATGTCAAGTTAATTCTTCAGTGTCTGAGTTTGCTTCTAAAATAACACAAAGGATACTGAGGAGAAAAGGTTTCTCTGCTCTAGTTTGGCAAAACTAACCCCCTTTTCACAGCATTACCAAACAAGGCAAACACTGAATCAGCCTTTGATTTTAGTAGACATTTAAGCAT